>JAMPIV010001972.1:0-191834 GCA_024509875.1 Oreohelix idahoensis | reverse complement strand
AAGCAAGAACAATCTATCATTACCCAAACAACGAATAAATCGCAGTAAAATGGATTCATCCGCGGAGTTTGATCGAAGAGATGGCACAACTTTCAAGGGAAGTAACTCAATAATGACTTTCCCTTAAGCACTAAAAAATTACCTATGTATAATATTGTAAGATATCAAAGACTGCACGTAACAGTCTTCCCTTATCAACCACTCTATTTTTAACAGTCATAGACTGGGTGATGCCCCAGACAACAGAGGGCAATCCAAGAGGAATAAGATGGAATACATTTTCTACATTGAAAGATCTGGAATATGCAGATGACATTGCACTGCTAGCACATTCACATCAACACATCCAGGAAAAAACGGATAGACTTAATAAGTATAGCCAGCAGGTGGGCTTGAACATCATCCTAAAGAAGACAGAGGTCATGACGCTCAATGTGAGCAACCCTGAGCCCATATCAGTAAGGAATTAGCAACTGGAACCGACAGATGCCTTCATATACCTAGGATGCATAGTAACACCAGACGGCGCAACAAGCAGAGACATCAACAACAGAATGAACAAAGCAAGAACAGCCTTTTTTAGTCTAAACAACATCTGGAAGTCCTCTCAGTACAGCACAAGCACAAAATTAGGATTATATCAGAGCTGTGTGCTTTCTGTGCCTCTCTATGGCACGGAGAGCTGGAGAGTTACAGAGAAGGAAGTGTCGAAATTGTCCTCTTTTCACACAACATGCCTAAGAACAATTTTCGGAATCTTTTGTCCGAATACCATCACCAACCAAGATCTGCTTACTCGGAGCAAGCAAGAGGACATGCACACCATCATAGCAGGCAGACGCTGGAGCTGGGTTGGCCATGTCCTCAGAAGAGACCTTGATGCCATCACAAGAACAGCTATGCTATTGACCCCTGAAGGAAAACGAAAGAGAGGCCGACCAAAAACAACTTGGCGGAGGACTGTGGAGGCTGAGATGCAAAGAATAAACCAGAGTTGGGACACTGTACGAAGGATGGCCGCCGACCGAGCAAAGTGGAATCAATTTGTTGTTGCCCTACAAGACGCCACCAGGCGTAATGGCCACTGACTGCTTTGATGGTCGGCGGATAAGGATCAAAGAAGAAGAAGATACCTAAGATAATAGGAGTAAAGGAAGATTTAGAAAACCTGAAGAATAAAACAGAAGTTAGAACTGAAAAGGATAAAGAAGACATGGAAAGAATAGTGTAAGACAGGAAAACTTGATGTTATCAGATTGATGGCCTATGCTCCACATGGAGCTATTGGGTAATGAATGAAGGAAAAATATATTAAGCTCGTCTTAAGGGAAAAGATCACAAACAAAATAATGATTTGACTGTATGCTGGTTCTAAACAAACTTTATCAGCAAAACGTTTACACACAAATAAATTACAATAATATACTAAAGCAACAAAAACTACATGTATATAATAAAAATACAATAATTTAAACAATGTAATTGTTGGTGTTATGTTTTTGATGTATTGTAGTTTGAGTTCTTGGTTTTGGTTATGTTCTTTAATAACGCGAATGTTAATAGTTCATTAGGCTACTGACTAAGAATGCTGTCAGTTTGGTCGGGCTTACAGGTGGCCGACTATTATGGTGTAATAGATGGACGCAGAATTCATGGCTTGGCTGACAGTTCATATCATACATTTATTAGACGATACATGGACGACATCATCGTTGACGACATAATGGAACATTAGGCATGGTAATACGAATTCTGCATGTAGACAAGGTTACAAAGTCAAACTTGACTGACTTCAATGACCGTTGGACAATCCGCAAACGGTAAAGTATTGAGGTGAAGATAGTTCACTTCTTTTCCATATTCAAACTTTGACTTTGAAAGAGATACTTATATATTATTTTCTGGTCGGACATCTTATCTTGATACTTCATAAAGTGATCGAATTTGATATTACTTCGTAAAAAGGGATTTTGAAATTCACTAGCAGTAGGTCACGATGCCGTACTGAAGCCCTGTCAAAATCTTGTAAAGTACTTACGTCAAATATCATATGGAGATATTGACGAATATAAATCAAACTTGGCTGTGGCTAATGCTTCGCCCTGGAAGGTAGCTAAGGCATCTAATTACGATCAGTCATTCCCGCAACATGGGACTCAAAAGACCAGCACAAGGTCTGTCTTCAAAAACCGACATCTTGTCTCTCTGCTCTATGACGTGTCTCTGACGTCATCAGCGCTCTTAGGCAACCAACGATTTTATCGCACCGAATCGGTGCACTTTGGTGCATAATAAATTTAAGTTATATCACAAACATAGATGCGTACCTAAGTACGTCTAACATAGTTAGATTACGGCATCTGGTAATCTGTTAAGTCTCGCATCAAAAATGGTTGTGAGAAAATGGACGTAACAGTATACCTCGATCCCGGATAAAAAAAAAATATTATATTATTTTTTTTTCAACTTATCGCGACGAGGTCAATCAAATTATCTGGTACGTCAATCAATAAATATTATAATACAAGTATGAAACTAAGAATAGTGGTGAAAGAGATGTGATACTAAATTGAAATCAAAGAAATGAAACGGAATGTACGAAATAGTACACTAACTATCAATTAAAAGTGGAACATGTTATAACACTATAGAAAGTAGGTGATGAATGGAGATAGTAATCAAAAAAAATGGTAGCGAAAAAAATTCCAAATTAATGATGACATAAAAATGGAAACTAAAGTACGCATGAACAAATATACATGTAAGAATGATGAAAGATGAAAGAAAATAGTCGAATCAAACAATACTCCTAATAGGGCGTAAGATTACTTAGAGACGCTAATGAAACATGAATGATGAAATTGCTAACTAAAATATGTCAAGTGAAAATTAACAGCTTTTTACTTTAGATTGACACACTGGATGTCTGTTCTTGTGCCTACTGTTCATTTTGCTTTTTTTACATTTCAGCACTGTCATACTGTTTTATCTTCTCTAGAAACTTCTTTCTTATTTGTCACTATTTAAAGACCACTGGTACACTACTGCAACATGCACACTTGCAGCAAGCTGCACTCCAGTACTTCCTTTGCTCTTGCAGTAGTTGCTTCTGTAGAAATTAGTTTTACAATTGAGTAATCAATTGATGATTGAATTCAATCAATAATGATGATTTATTAACCATCAATAAAATTATTGCTTAAATTTCCCTCTTAGCTTCTTCGTGCTGTTGTATAGGTCCCTCATTTTTCCTTTTGATGCAACTTCCTCTGCCTCTCTTGCAAATTCATCAGCATATTTCCTTTTGTCCTTGTCCTTACTTCTATGTACAGTTCGATAACCTCACTGGAACTTCTGCTTTTGCTACTGTTTAAATCTGCTTTACTATTTTGTCTTTCTTCTATTTTGTTGGTGGTTTCTGTTGTTATTGATGCTCTGTGCCAATGTTCTGTTTTTCCCTAATAAATTCTCTACATACCTCATTCTTTACATTTTTTATTTCACAAGTTGCTAGAGCACTTAGCACTTACAGAAATATCTATCTTAAATTTTTCTTTCTTGATTTTCAGATATTCCCCATTAAACTTTTGTTGTTTCAACTTTATGCTGGTTAGCAGATGATAGTGATCGGAAGCCACATCTTACTTTAATGTTGAAGAATGATGATCTAATCGTCTTGTGTATGCATATAAAATAAGTCTAACTTTCTGTCCTGTGACCTGGTTACATCCATGTTTTTTTTTTATTTTTTAAATGTAGTAATATGCTTCCTACCACATCAAGCTGACTTGAAGCACACAAATGTATGGAATATTTCTCTATTTTATTTAACTACTCTAAGACCATGTTCACCTGAAGTACACAAATGTATGGAATATTTCTCTATTTTAGTTCACTACTCTAAGACCATGTTCACCTGAAGCACACAAATGTATGGAGTATTTCTCTATTTTAGTTCACTACTCTAAGATCATGTTCACCTAAAGCACACAAATGTATGGAATATTTCTCTATTTTAGTTCACTACTCTAAGACCATGTCCACCTGAAGCACACAAATGTATGGAATATTTCTCTATTTTAGTTCACTACTCTAAGACCATGTCCACCTGAAGCACACAAATGTATGGAATATTTCTCTTTTTTAGTTCACTACTCTAAGACCATGTTCCTGTTCACTCCTTATGGATCATGAAGCCACCGCTGCAGTTGATCCCACGCAGGAAGCCAGCACCAAACATTCATTTGCTCTTACAGCGGTGGTTTCTGTAACAAGATGTTTTATACAATGATGTTACCAGTCCCCAATGCACAACCATAGACTAGTCACCTTGTACGACACGACTGAGGGTGACAGTCGTCCTAGTCTTCGTTTTATTTTGTCACAGATACTTATTTACTTAGTCGTTCCTCTTCTACCGTGAGGTATAGAGGTTTGTAAGACAGAGCGCCATACTATTCTATCGGATGTCTTCCTCCTGGTTTGGTTCCATTCTAGTCCTCGGTGGTTCAAAGATTGTCTAATGTGTTCCTCCCAGCGGACTTTATGTCGTCCTGGAGGTTGGATCCCTGGCTCTTAGTTTCCCATGCTTGCCGTGGTAGCCGATCTTCTCCCATTCTGCAGACATGGCCAAACCATCTCAGTTGGGACTGTTCTACTTGGTTCTGCAGGGGTTGGTGTTACCGTATATTTACGGCCACCACAAATGTTAAGGTGGGATTTACGTTATGTTATGTAGGAACGTAACAATATCTTTTCTGTGTACTGTTGTAGTCAGTCCGACCTGGGCCAAACAGCTTTGGTATGCGTGATTAGCTCACCAGGCGTTGAGGCGCTAACAGGGTGTCATGTTGACATCCGATCATCAGACATTTCTTGTGTGTGAGGTACTCGAAGTTTGCGTGGTTGACAAGTGATGTGGGTGTGTAGAGACACGAATGCGTTTAGGCTCTTTAGTTAGTAAACAAGGCACCCACTCACTCACATGCAGTAGTCAGTAATTGTAGAAACTGCTGGAACTTTCAACCATTTATTTACGAGACACAGTGACATCAACAGTTACAGTCAAATGGACGAGAATCAAGGACATCATATATATTGGAAATGACTGGCAAAACATCTGGCATTATAAAGCTTGAACCACTCATCTATAAGGATGTTATCGACAATGGTCTGTCCTTTAACAACTGTTCATATGTGATAATAATTAGGAACATCGAGCATCATCAGTTTTGTATAGCTCGTAGGTACGATGCTAATAACGCTGGCTTGACAACATATTCTTTTTCCTACTGTAGCTCAGGGCCCCTGACTGAACGCGTCAGGTAGTCCTTTAACAAATATAGTTGCTTAATATAGAAGTCTGGGAACTTGTTAATAAAGTCAAGACTTCATCTGCCTTCACCCACCAGGCACTTCTTCTTCTGCTCAAAGTTATAGGCCGTAATGACGGGCCTTATAATGGTTGATAAACAACTGTACATTTTTTCCATAGGCATGTATTATCTTCCATGCTGAAACATACCGCCATTGTGCTTCTATAAAGTACTTCAACGAATAGACCTAATTGGCAATAGACCTAATACTAAATGGGACAGAATACGTCACAAATAACACCTGTCATCATTCTAGATGAACAGAATAACTCTGGGGAGAATCACTAACATCACAAGACTATCTTTTCCTCAGATAATGCAGAGAAGAACAACGGACATCTTCGTCCGGCAGAAACCAGCTCATCACTTCCAGACGGAAGTCTTGTCGGTTCGCGCTAAAAACTAGCGCATGCGTAGACAGAACAGATTTGAGAACAGCTAACTATCCCGTCTTAAGAAAGAATAAACACAGGGAAGGTAACCTCTAATCAACCTGTGTCAGGGAGTTAACATACAGTTCTGTACCTTCGATTATCAAAAGTATTAAATAGATTTACATCTTCTGGAACCGTCAAAAATGACGGCAACAGACTCCGGATAAAAAAAAAAGAAACTTTTTTTTTTGAAATACATCAATGAGCGAGATGCAACAAGCTCATAACGCATGAATGATGCGCCGATGAAAGGATCAATAAATATAACGAAATAATGTCAGACCCAATCAACGCACAATAGCGTGTCTAGTGAGAACAAAAGTTCACCTCACAAAATAAGAGAAAATATTTTCTCCAAGTAAAATATATCCGGAAGGTACCATCAAATAAATATCTGGCGATGGTAACAAAAATCACATACATATAAAAAAAATTGCAATGTTATAGTGATGCGAATGATAACATATCTTGCAAAGTCATACAAACATATAAATCTATAAAAGTATCATGTTATATAATGACTATCATCTAATGGATGGACATAATCAAAATTTGTAAAGTTATTCTATATCCATATGACAATTCAAGTGTATACTCTAACAAATAGAAGATGGCATCCACAAAGTATAAATCAATTCTGTATGTCGTAGATCATGTAAGCAGCATCGTCATGATTCTCAAAGCACTCCGTACCTGGTACTAGTTTGCACTGAGAACAATATAAATAACACAATTAGCAACATGCTATAATGTATTATAATTACTAATACATGTTACATGTGGCCGCATTAATTTTTTAGACCTTTATATTATGTCAACTCAACCTTCTCCATTACACTAAAGATGGTAATAGAGAAAGAAAACAATTAATTTACAACTCTAAGTTGACAACAAATGTGTTAATATATATAGGTATAGTGAAGAGACATATATCTAGCAGTGTATCAGGAAAAACTAGGACACAAGACTTAAGTGGACTCATGTGGGCATCTAGACAGTATGTCTGCCATCACATTATCCAGACCACGGATTGCTCGCACCGTGAAATGAAAAGGTTGAAGAGCAATAGCATATCGAGTAGATCTCGAGCTCTTCAAATTCTTACACTGAATAGCTTTAAGAGCTTTTTGGTCTGTTTCCACAATGAAATGCGCACCAAGAAGGAATCTTTGTAACTTAAGGATTGACCAAACCATAGCCAACAACTCACGGTCTAAAACCGAGTAATTCCTTTCTGCCGCATTCAGTTTCCTAGAAATATACATTACAGGATGCAGGGTTCCTGAATACTCTTGCATTAGTGCCGCTCAGATCCCTGTGGATGAGGCGTCACTACGAAGAACAGAAGTCTTATCAGCAATAGGTAGTCTTAAGATAGGTGGGGATGAGAACAAATTCTTAATCTGATCCAATGAAGCTTGACATTCTTGAGACCAGCGCACCATGTTAAGAGACCCTTTCTTCAATAGGGTTGAGAGTGGTGCCATGATAGAGGATAGATTCTTAATGAATCTTCCGTAGAATTGTATTAATCCCAAAAGACTTCGTTCTTATTTCTTTGTTTTAGGCACAGAGATATTTAATATCTTAGAAATGTTTTGGTCCTCTGTCTTTAATAGACCATGACCAACTCGATGACCCAGGAAAGAAATTTCGCTAAACCCAACATAGGCTTTAGAGGGTTTTGCAGTCAAATTATGCTCGCGTAGAGTTGACAGTAATTCATTTAACCCCAAATAGTGATCTTCCCAAGTATTACTGAAAAGACAGATGTCATCTAAGTATGCAATGACATCTGAATGATATGAGAGAATTCGACGCATCATGCGTACGAAAGTAGCCGGGGCGTTCATAAGCCCGAAAGGCATAAAATTCCACTGAAACTAACCCCTAGGTGTTGAGAAAGCAGTGAGAGGTTTGGCGTGTACAGTTAAAATAACTTGCCAATAGCCTTTTGACAAGTCAAGCTTAGTAAAGAATCGAGAGTTAGAAAGTCTAATAAGTAGATCTTCTAATAAAGGCATAGGTTCAGCATCGAACTTCGTAACTTGGTTTAATTTGCGATAATCTACGCAAAGGCGTATGTTATTGTCTTTCTTTCAAACAATAACCATGGACGAAGAGTATGCTGAGGTGGATGGTTCAATTATCTTCAATTGTATCATTTCATCCAATTCTTTCTCGACTTGTGCTTGAAAATGAATAGGAATAGGATATGGTCTTACTCTGATCGGATTATGATCAGTAAGTAAAATGTCATGCTCAATGACATGTGTGTATCCAGGAATGTCGGTAAGGACATCCTGAAATACTTGTAGCGTAGAAGATATTTGTCGCTGTTCCTCAAAAGACAAATTAGAAGAAACAGTAACGTTTCTCCATGATTCCGTAGAAGTAAGTGGAATCATAGGAAGAGGTAGGTTAACATCCAAGAAAGTAGTTTCCTCATCCTGTATAACTGACAGGGATGAGATATGACCTTGTTGGACTGGAAAATCGTCCGTCGCCTGAAAAATAGGCTGCAAATAGTCTGGTCGCTCATGATATTCCGTAAGCATATTTATATGGAAGGTTTTATGCCTTCCATCAATTTCGACAACATAGTCGACATCGGAAATCTTCGAGACTATTGTATATGGACCTTTCCATGTAATAAGCAGTCTGTTCTCCCTAGAAGGAAGTAAAACAAACGCTTTGTCTCCAGGACAAAGTTGACGTAGGCGTCTCTTCTTATTAGCAAATAGCCTTGCCTTTTCCTTAGCAAATTCGGATGATGAAGTTGCTAGCTTGCATGCTTCAATGATTTTTTTTCTGAGAGCAATGACATACTCATATGAAGATTGTGTGTCATTGTCAATATTATCAGCAGTTATAAGATCGTGAAGTAAAGACATAGGACCGCGCGGTCGCGCGCCAAAGACAAGTTCAAAAGGAGAAAATCATGTATGTTCGTTGGGGACCTCCCTATAGGCAAAGAGAGCCGCGGGTAGGACCCTGTCCCAATCCTGAGGATGATCCTCAGTTATCTTCCCCAGTAAGTTCTTGAGTGTTCTATTAAGACGCTCAACTAACCCATTAGACATTGGGTGATAAATACTACTCAGAGATCTTTTAATGTGCAGAGTAGACATTACCTGCGACATTGTCTCTGATATCAATTGTGTGCCATGGTCTGATAATATTTCCCCAGGAAAACCTAAACGAGAAAATATAAGCCAAAGAGCGTCTGCGATATCAGCAGTGGAAATGCTCTTAAGAGGAATAGCCTCTGGCCAACGCGTGCACATATCAACGCACGTAAGGATAAATTGATGTCCTCTGGCCGATTTAGTCTTAAAAGGGCCAATGATATCTATGGCCATTTTCTGAAACGGCCGGATAGGAATGTCTGCTGCCTGAATAGGCGCAGCATGTCGTGGACCTCTAGACTTTACCTCTTGACATATTTTGCAAGACCGGCAATAAATTCGTATGTCTTTATTGACAAATGGCCAAAAGAAAGATCCCAGAACTCTCGACTTAGTTCGGGAAAAACCCATGTGTCCAGCACACTGAGAATCGTGTGCATGTTGAAGAATTAAAGCTCTCATACTTTTGGGCACGAGAATTTGAGAATGCATAGTCGCGTCTGAGTGTTGTACCATACGCACTAGTATACCATTCTTCATAGTGATATATGATTTGCGATTTGTATTCTGATTCGGATCACCGTTTTTAGCGAGAAGAAATAATTTCTTTAAAGAAGGGTCTTTTTCTTGTAGTTTCACAAACGAGTCATGCGAAATCTCCAAGTGATCATCTTGGCTAACTACTTCATTAACTTCAGTAGATGAAGTTTGAGGAATAAGAGCTTGTGCTCTTGTTACCACTGCATTGGCTGTTTGCATATTCCGTTCTTCCCAGGCAGCAATTTGTTGCGGGGTGCATTCCTTAACCCCGTGAATACGACCGATTATAAGATCCGCAATAGGGTTAGGTAGAAGACACGCGTGGACATCTCCCATAAAGAAAGGAGTAGCAATGTGAATAATAGCGGTGGAGTACTTTTCAACTGTGCCACCAAATGTTACACATTTAACTATTTTCCCCGTGGCACACGAGGATCTATAAGCGATTGCTTAACCCCAATAGTAGCTAGATTTCAGACACGATTTTTCAAGCTCTCAATTGTACAATGTTATGCACCAACTAACGACGCTCTTGATACCACAAAAGATGACTTCTATGAAGCACTTCTAAGTACCATCAACACAATACCCAAGCATGACATAATAGCAGTCATGGGTGATTTTAACGCCAAAGTAGGTGACAACAACGATGGAGTACAAAGATATCTCGGTACTCATGGCATAGGCTGTATGAATCAAAATGGCGAAAGACTTCTAGAACTTTGTGAAATATCAAACCTCGTTGTGGCAGACACCATCTTTCCACATAAGAATATCCACAAGATAACATGGAATTCACCTGATGGCAGAACTAAGAACCAGATAGATCACTTCTGCATAAGCGCTAAATTTTGCTCATCAGTTCAAGACGTCAGAGCATACAGAGGTGCAGAGATCGGAAGCGATCATAACCTCTGCATAGCTAAAATGAGAATTAAACTGAAGAAGTTATACCAACCAAATAAAAATAGAAGAATAGATGTACACAGACTGCAATCAAATGATATAAAGAAGGAATATAATGTCAAAATGAACAACTATTTCGATGCTTTAGGCAAAATTGACAACGATATCACCAAGACAATCGATACTAAATGGGAACAACTGAGAACAGCAATGACAGAAGCAGCTGTAGCGACCACCCGATACCTAGTACATAAAAAGAAAAAATGGATGAGAGAAGATACTTGGGATAAAATACAAGAAAGGAAAACAGCAAAACTTAAACTACTAGCGGCAAGTACACATAATGCAGTTGAATCTTGCAAACTAACTTATAACTTGTTAAATAAAGAAGTGAAGACAAAAACTCGAAGAGATAAAAGACATTTCATCATGAACTGGCCGTAGAAGCTGAAAATGCTGCAAGAACTGGTAATAGTAGGTGCCTTTATCAAATTACAAAACAACTATGTCACCAGCCTACTGCTATGGAAAACACCTGTTAAAGGTCAATTAGGGAATTCAATACCAACAGAAAAAGAACAAATGAAAAGAGATGGGCTGAGCACTTCATGGAGGTGCTAAACAGACCACCACCAACAGTAACACCTGATTTTAATAATGAAATATCCACAACCACCTTGCCAATAACTTGCGATGAATTCACGCTGGACGAGATCAAACAAGCCGTTAAAAGATTAAAAAATTTTAAAGCTGCTGGAGTTGACGAAATTTCAGGGGAAATGATTAAAGCAGTTAATGACAGCAACCTCTTGAGAATTTTAGATATTATAAATGAAGTATGGAGAGAAGAACAACCACCACAACAATGGAAAGACAGTATTATTGTAAAGTTACCGAAGAAAGGTGATCTATCAGACTGTAATAACTGGCGTGGTATATCTCTATTATCAGTACCTGGAAAATTATTATGTTGCATGATGTTAGAAAGACTTAAATTGCATGCTGACGAAAAGATCAGAGAAGAAAAGCGGGTTTCAGGCCGAAACGATCATGTATTGATCAAATATTCACACTAAGAACAATTATAGAAGAATCAGTGGAAAGGCAATCGCCACTTATAGTATCACCTTCGTCGATTTTCAAAAAGCCTTTGATAGTCTACACCGCCCATCATTGTGGAAGATACTTACAATCTATGGTTTTCCAACAAAATATGTGAATATAATCAAAGCGCTATATGACAATGCAAGATGTTGTGTTAGAACAAATAAAGGGAATACAGAATGGTTTACAGTAGAAACAGGGGTGAAACAAACAAGGCTGTATTATGTCACCACTACTTTTTGGAATAGCTATTGATTGGGTTATGAGAAAACTATACCCACAATGAACAATTGGGTATAAAATGGACAAATGGAAAATTCCTGGGGGACCTGGATTTCGCAGATGATGTAGCATTCTTAAGTTCAACACCAAGACAATCCCAGAAGCAATAAATAATTTGTGTCATCTCTCGGTTAAAATAGGTCTCCAAATAAATGCCTCTAAAACTAAAGCTATGAACTTTTCTAACAAGACCTTTGATATCGTCTTGAACGGGGAAAAACTACAGAAAGTTGAAAGTTTCAATTATTTAGGCAGTAAAATGACTCAGGATGGTGACACAACAAGAGAAATCCATACTAGAATTGCTTTGGCAGCTAGCGCCTTCAATAGATTATCTAACATTTGGAAATTACGATCATTGAATATACATACCAAGCTTCGTCTGTTTTAATTCAAATGTTATCTCAGTGTTAACATACGGCTGTGAGAGTTGGAAAATAACAAAATCATTGGAGAACAAGCTGAATACATTCGAGAACAAATATCTTAGAAAACTCATGAACATCAGTTGGAAAGAATTCAAGACTAATCGACAAATAAGAGAAGACTCTAGGCAGAAATATGTCTCCGACTATATAAGGAAAAAACGATGGTCATATATCGGTCATGTCCTACGAATGCAAAACAACAGAATACCACTACAAGCGCTCACTTGGGTTCCTGAGGGTAAGCGGAAAAAAGGAAGACCAAAAGAAACACTCAGAAGAACAATAATAAGAGAAGGAAGAACGTTGGGCCTAAATAATGTGCAAGAGCTAAGAGGAGTGGCGTCACAACGAACAACCTGGAGAGCACTGGTTTCTGCCTTATGCGCCGTGTTTGGCGCTTAAAGAATTTATTATTATTATTATTAATAGTAGTGCACCCAGAATCAAATAGTAATGAGACTGGGTTACCATCCACGAGACCTCTATGCAAGATAAGCGATCCTCTCCCGTCATGCGCAATTGCAGCAGGGAGAGCAGGCAGAGAGTGACCCCAACTTAAAGTAGTTACCGTGGTTGGTTCAAATAATGTTGAGCATTGGGTGCATTTAGATGCTCTCCCAAAGTCAAAAGCTGCACAAGTGACAGCATTAGAATTTTTATTATCGTTCACTTGATTATTAGCACCATGAGACTCTTGTTGTACATAGTTTCCCTGGTGATGTGATCTATTTTTCTTGTACTGAGATCTACCACGATTATTATTCCCTCTGAAATTATCATAGTTTGATCTACCTTGACCACCACTCTGGTTTGAATCCCAGTTTCCATAATCACTATTGTCATTACCCCAATGATCATAGTGTTTACCCGTTTGGTTACGATGCCCCCGCGAAGGATAGCCTTGAAAGTGTCTATAGTGACTACCTCTCCGCAAATTTCCATAATTATAGGGCCCGAAATAACGAGGATTATCAGATCGCCTCCAGTTCTTTGAAGAAGACCCATTATGTGATGGGTTACCCTGATTCTGATCATAATTACGATTGCTCTTCTTATTGAAGTTGTGTCTAGCACCTTGGAATTTATTCATAAAGTTAGGGCCATATGGTGCTGCAGAAGCAGCCGGCAATTCTTCTTTCACCTTAGTATTGCTAACAGTAGCATGGGGATGTGCAGTTACATACTGGCAACAGTATTATTCCATGTCTTTTATGTCTTTAGGTTTACGCTCATGAATAAAAGTAAGGAAAGACTCATTGTCAGATGACAAAACTTTATCTCGAAGTAATAAGTCCATAAGGGCTTCATATGTTTTTTTCTGTTTTAGACAGCTCAATCCACCGTGTGAATGTAAGACGAATCTTAGTAATAAAGTCAGAGAACTCTACTCCAGTTTCTCGTAGCATTGTCTTAAAACGAAGACGATAATCTTCTTTTAATTGATATCTCTTAAGTAATGTTGCCCTGACAACATCATAATTAGTTCTATCAGTCTCCTCTACTGCCATTACAGTACTCAATGGTTCACCTGAAAGTAAATCCATCAGTTGTCCGACATATTGTTCCTTATCTACCTTATGCGTTACGCATGTTAATTGGAATCTATCAAGGTAGAAGGTTATGTCGTCCTTTAGAGGGTTGAAAGGAGGTAATTTGACCTTGTAAGTATTCTCCTTTATCCTACACGAAGTTGATTGAGGAGCACTCATATTCATCACTTTTAATTTCTCCAACTCCAAAGCTAATAGTTTTTCCTCATGTTCCATTTGTGCTTTCCTTTCCTCGGCAGCAGCTTGAAGTTTTCTCTCTTCAGCAGCAGCAGCAGCTTGAAGTTTTCTCTCCTCAGCAGCAGCTTGAAGTTTTCTCTCCTCAGCAGCAGCCTCAGCTTGAAGTTTTCTCTCCTCAGCAGCAGCTTGAAGTTTTCTTCCTCAGCAGCAGCCTCAGCTTGAAGTTGTCTCTCTTCGGCAGCAGCTTGAAGTTTTCTCTCTTCAGCAGCATCTTCTCTTTCTAATCTTTTATTTTCAGCTTCCGCAGCAGCTTGAAATTTTCTCTCTTCAGCTTCTCTTTGTTGCTGTATTCTTCTATCTTCAGCTTCTCTGTCCAACTGCATTTGCATCCTTTTCTCTTCAGCCTTCTGTGCCTTGGCATATTGAGCAAGTGCAAACTCTTCCAATTTGTCACCAGTTTTGCCAAGGGATTTCCCTTGCTCAATAAAGACATCTAATGTAGACATTCTGTCTAATAATATGAGATCAGACCTGAAAAATTGAATAAATTACCTTATCCCAACCTCAATGGGAGACAAGTCTGTAAGCCTAGACTTGTATACTCACTTGACTTTATTCTATCCCAATCTCCGTGGGAGACAAGTCTTTTAATCAAATACTTGTATAATCACCTTGTTTCTTTATAATAATATGATCATAAATAACCTCTATCTGAAAAGTGCAACATATCAACAATAATAGTCCATGACCAAGTATATATATAGACTTGTATGATGAACAAGTAGACGATAACAATACAAAGACAAGAATGTATAACAACCGAAAACGTTCGCAGAAGTCAAATGATAAATAAAGCTTAACTAAATCTAATGTTGTAAAAAATTACAATGATAACTGCGAAAAATCAAAACAAATCACAACACTGTTATAAACAAAAAGGGTGTAAAGAAATAAATGAAAGGAAGGAGAGGCGGACAGATACAAATAAAACAAATCGAAAATCAAAGAATGGGAAAAAATAACGAAAACGACACTAACACATCTCGTTACAGCTAAGAAAAAAAAATGAAAAGTAGCAACACACGTCGCTCGCACTTTCCGCTGGGGGAAATATGCGCAGTCCCTACAGAAAACGCTCTCGATAGAACCTCTGTTACGTGGTATCTTCTAACGGAGTTACCTGTACAACCAGCTCGCGAAACACACACTAACACAACATGTAAACAAAGAACATGTAAACAAACAATGCATTAATAAAGTGTGTTGTAAGAAGGCTCAGTTATTCACAATATAACGGTACAAAGTTTCCGAAAAAACAAACGCCACTTATCTTAGATATAATCCTGGCCTTAGTCAACAATGGTGTCTGACAATATATAGCAAAGCGAGGAAGCTCCACCGTTGACAATTACAGGGATGAGACTTGTCAACAACAGCTGAACTTGTATGTAAACACGAGTCGTGATCGTTTACAATGAAGGTCATCGACGAGTTTCAAACTGTTGAAGGTGTGTTGCTGTTATGTGCTGAACAGTATAAATGATCTTGTCCAGTTTCCAATGTGTAGTTCATCATCAAATAATGTCCTCAATCAGTCCAATGGACAGCTTTAGACCTAAGGATCTGGCCACCACAAATGTTACCGTATATTTACGGCCACCACAAATGTTAAGGTGGGATTTACGTTATGTTATGTAGGAACGTAACAATATCTTTTCTGTGTACTGTTGTAGTCAGTCCGACCTGGGCCAAACAGCTTTGGTATGCGTGATTAGCTCACCAGACGTTGAGGCGCTAACAGGGTGTCATGTTGACATCCGATCATCAGACATTTCTTGTATGTGAGGTACTCGAAGTTTGCGTGGTTGACAAGTGATGTGGGTGTGTAGAGACACGAATGCGTTTAGGCTCTTTAGTTAGTAAACAAGACACCCACTCACTCACATGCAGTGGTCAGTAATTGTAGAAACTGCTGGAACTTTCAACCATTTATTTACGAGACACAGTGACATCAACAGTTACAGTCAAATGGACGAGAATCAAGGACATCATATATATTGGAAATGACTGGCAAAACATCTGGCATTATAAAGCTTGAACCACTCATCTATAAGGATGTTATCGACAATGGTCTGTCCTTTAACAACTGTTCATATGTGATAATAATTAGGAACATCGAGCATCATCAGTTTTGTATAGCTCGTAGGTACGATGCTAATAACGCTGGCTTGACAACATATTCTTTTTCCTACTGTAGCTCAGGGCCCCTGACTGAACGCGTCAGGTAGTCCTTTAACAAATATAGTTGCTTAATATAGAAGTCTGGGAACTTGTTAATAAAGTCAAGACTTCATCTGCCTTCACCCGCCAGGCACTTCTTCTTCTGCTCAAAGTTATAGGCCGTAATGACGGGCCTTATAATGGTTGATAAACAACTGTACATTTTTTCCATAGGCATGTATTATCTTCCATGCTGAAACATACCGCCATCCTGCGGGTTTCATATCAATATACGTTCATTGTGCTTCTATAAAGTACTTCAACGAATAGATATAATTGGCTACGTCAAGCACACATAATGGACTATGGATCACAAGAACTGTGAGCGCTACTCACAGGTTCATACTAAATGTTCTGCAAACTTTGCATAATAATTAAATTATTTTACCTTGGACAGAATTCCGAGAAATACACAAATAACACCTGTCGTCATTCTAGACGAACATAATAACTCTGGGGAGAATTACTAACATCACAAGACTATCTTTTCCCCAGATAATGCAGAGAAGAACAACGGACATCTTCGTCCGGCAGAAACCAGCTCATCACTCCCAGACGGAAGTCTTGTCGGTTCGCGCTAAAAACTAGCGCATGCGTAGACAGAACAGATTTGAGAACAGCTAACTATCCCGTCTTAAGAAAGAATAAACACAGGGAAGGTA
This sequence comes from Oreohelix idahoensis, assembly GCA_024509875.1. Taxonomy (NCBI): domain Eukaryota; kingdom Metazoa; phylum Mollusca; class Gastropoda; order Stylommatophora; family Oreohelicidae; genus Oreohelix; species Oreohelix idahoensis. The sequence continues at coordinate 174,968 of JAMPIV010001972.1, read as the reverse complement.
ACCCCTAATCAACCTGTGTCAGAGATTTAACATACAGTTCTGTACCTTCGATTATCAAAAGTATTAAATAGATTTACATCTTCTGGAACCGTCAAAAATGACGGCAACAGCTGGGTTTTTAGACCTTGGCGTATCGTCTAGTTGCGGACCATGTCTCTTCTTGTCAGAGATAGCTTTGTTTTATTAGTTTTGTTCGTGGTTGATTTATAATTTTTGATTTTATCTGATTTATAATGTGCTCCAGAGTATTATTCTTGATTTATAACTTATCGTATGCCTGATTCATAGTTCTGTTTCTCTCTCATATTTAATTTTTCGTTATTAACTGACTGTAACACTGATAGCAACTCAGCTTTCGTTCCAAGCTGATCAGATATTTGACAGTCTCTTAATACCAGATTAATGTTTCAATGGAGAATAATTCCGTTTTTATATACCTTGTCTGATGATCTCATGTCATAATGCTGTGTGCAGAGTTTCATAATGTGTATGACAAAAACATGCAAACATTACCAATCTAACTATTCAGATCAGTGTTTCTCAAAGTAAGCAGTAGCATACGCTGGCTTGGTGAAATTAACTTGTGATGGCACTAATAGGTTCGGTGGCAGCAGGGGAGCGATGGAGATGGGCTACTCTATGCGCTTTGTTTGTATATTTATGACTGACTACCTGTAGTTTTGGATAATGAAATAAATTTCTGATTGATATTCTGCACTATGGACATTGGTTGATATACTCTTTGCTGCATTTCCAACAACAAATTTGGTGAAATATGGTTTTAATGTGGTCATCAAACTTCTTTCTAACCAAAGAAATAAATTTCAGACAACTAAACATGGTGACACAAGACTCCTGCTAAGTGGCTTTAGACCAAAAATATTGTAACTGGTATCATTTTATCAAGCCCACCCATCGCATTAAGATTTTACTAACAGTCAAGTAGGTACTAAGTGTGACAACCAAGATTCTTGTTAAATGACGATCAGACTTTGAAAAGTTGGTATCACTGGATCAAGTTCATTAATTTTGTTGAATAAAATGAACTGAAAAGGTTTAACTGGATTTTTTAATACATAAGTAATTAATTGTTACTATTTGAATTTTATTCCTTAGTGGGTCATGCAAACCATTATTCTGAAGAATGCTTTTTTTTTAAAAAATAAGGCTGAGCTGGGGACACTGGAGATGCGTAGAACTAAAGGGGCTTTGACTTGGACAAATTTGAGAACCACTGGTTTAGACCATGTTACGCACAGTTCAGTAAAAAAAAAAAATTCAGCATTATAATGTTTAGTGCAACTACATTGGAAACTCTGCATATTTTTAGTTTTACACATTTTGATTCTGAAAATCACTGAAATGTTCCTCTGATGAGAGGTGACCATTAATTTAAAAAAAAAAAAAAATTATTAGAGAATCCTGGATCCAGCCCAAAGACTCAGAAGTCATTCAAGCGGTAACTGGCAGAAATGCTGAACTTCTGCTCATTTTACAACTCAAAGTCTATTTTTGTTCGCGGTGTTACCAATAGACATGCTGAATTTTCACAAACTGTATTGCTTACAATCTTTATTTCTTTGCTGACTGAAATACAAAGCTTCTATAACTTTACAGCCTGCATGATTACCTAGTGAATTCTGTTGCAGTATTGTAATGTGTTCTATTGTAGTAACAGTGAAAGGTGGTATGTTGTACTAGTGTTAGGTAATCTGTTTGTGTTGTTATAAATAATCCTCGGTAGTAAACTATTGTTCAAACACTAGGCAACTATTATCCTACAGCTCCCAGCGGAGCAGAGGCCTTCAACAAATACATGATAAGCCTTCTCTTCCTGTGACATACATTCAAGGTCTTTTCATGTCATACATGCCAAGTAGTACGGGTTATCTATAATCTGTACAAGTTATTCTCGTTTTCAGATTTGAATGGCCCATACATAATTTCTGTACAGGTTTTTCACCTAGTTATTAAATATATTTATATATAAATCGATCATCTTGCGCCACACCTTAGCCGATATTTGCGCTGTTAGATTTGCCGAGATGACTAGCCACACGAATAAAAAAAATCAATGAATGAAATCAAGTTGCCTATTTTTCGATCAAGCTGCCTATTTTTCGATTGATGCGGGATTTGTGAGAGTCCGCGTGGCGCATTGTTCGTTCATCATTCTGCGCTAATGCTGATGGCAGGTTACTGACTGTTTTAGCGATTACGTCGCATTGAGTATAATTTATTATTTATGGCTGCTTATAAGCACACACAAAAGAGGATACCACTAAATATTACTTGATTTCACTAAAACTTGTAGAATCTGCGGTCTTATATGTCTTGTACTGCTATAAACTGGTACTCTCAATATGTGTCTTATCCAACGCCAGCTTCTTCCCCCTGCATCTTGTTCCACTGTTTAGTTCTTTCCCTGATTGGTGATCGTGTCCTATCATTTCAATTCCACTTCTGCACAAGCACCAATTTATGAAAGTCTATCTTTCTGGTTGTCTTTTTGTTGTGCTCAAGAGCTACATTACAACCAGATTACAACAAACTTGATGAACACTGGAAGATTACAACTAACTTATAACTAATACTTCATCAAATATCCATGCTTTAATTAAGTTATATTTACAAGGTTGTTATTGACCCCATTCAAACCCCCTTTCTACAAAGTCACTATTCTAATATCAATAACTCAACTTACAGATATCAAAAGTCTCACTTTGAGATGCACTATACAGAGTTCCAAAGACTGTGTTACTGGCAGTACAACTGAGGAAACAGAATGCAATACTGGCCATTAAATAAACATCATCATCATACGACACATTTACTGAGTTCTGGGATCGAAACCTTGGAGACTCATGCTCCTGTAAATGGGCAGCTGAACCTGCTCTTGAGTTAGGGAAGGCAGAGATGAAGGGAACTTGTCATGTGCCCTCATTGCTCCCGAACTGCCATCTTGATCACAACTTTATCACCAGCACATTTACACAAGTTTAACTCACCATGCTATATCTTGTGAACACTATTTGAAGCAGTTTTCTACATCAATCAATACCCTTTCAGCTCCCCAAGGTGCACAGGCCTTCAACAAACACATGCCAAGTCCTCCTAGGCTTCCTGTATGTGTATTATCATTTCATCCTCATCACTTTCTATTTCACTTCTTATGGAGCATGGAGCCATGACTGCACTGCTCCGACTGAAGGAAGCCTGCATAAAGGTGTTACAGCTGTGGTTTCTGTAGAAGGTTGTTTTATATGATGAGGTTGCCAGCCCCATGTACAACCTCATATCAGTCACCATGTACAACCTCATATTAGTCACCATGTACAACCTCATATTAGTCACCATGTACAACCTCATATCAGTCACCTTGTACATCCTCATATCAGTCACCATGTACAACCTCATATTAGTCACCATGTACAACCTCATATTAGTCACCATGAACAACCTCATATCAGTCACCATGTACAACTTCATATCAGTCACCTTGTACAACCTCATATTAGTCACCATGTACAACTCATATTAGTCACCATGTACAACCTCATATTAGTCACCATGTACAACCTCATATTAGTCACCTTTTACAACATGCCCGAAGGAGCAGTAGTTCTATTATTTCTGTATCTACTGACAGATTCCAGGGAACTACACGTGACATGTGTACTACGGAAACAGCTTCATCAAAGATGACAACTAACAACCATGGGATCAAAATGAACCACGTGATCTAAATGAACCATGGGATCTACAGTAAATGAACCATGGGATCTACAGTAAATGAACCATGGGATCTACAGTAAATGAACCATGGGATCTAAATGATTCGTGATCAAAATGAAACCATGTGATCAAATTGAAGCATGTTATCAAAATGAACCATGTGATCTAAATGAACCACATAATCTAAAAGAATCACAGAATCGAAATGAACCATGTGATCTAAATGAACCACATAATCTAAATGAATCACAAAATCTAAATCAACCATGTGATCTAAATGAACCACGTAATCTAAATGAACCATGTGATCTAAATGAACCACATAATCTAAATGAACCACGTGATCTAAATGAACCATGTGATCTAAATGAACCACATAATCTAAATGAACCATGTGATCTAAATGAACCACATAATCTAAATGAACCACGTGATCTAAATGAACCATGTGATCTAAATGAACCACATAATCTAAATGAATCACGAAATCTAAATGAAACATGTCATAAAAAAGAACCAAGTGACCATGGATATAAATGAAGCATATGATCTATATGAACCATGTGATAAAAAAGAACTGTGTGACCTAAGTTAACTACTCCTTGCTGATAACCAGTGTATATTTCTCAGAGACAATGCACAGTTACAGAAATATATAAATCTGAACATAGCAATCTATATTCAACAACAATGGATCATCATAATCATTTATGAAGACACACAGAAACTATGTCTGTACTGTTAGCACATTAACAGTGAATAACTATGGATGAAAATAATTGTAGATGAAGACACAAAGAAAATGGTTTGTATTGTAATCACATTAAATGTCAATAACAATGGATGAACATACTACATGAAGACAGAGAGAAAACATGTTTGGTCACAATCACTGATGATCTTGTCCATGTATGATATAAAGGCAGACATCTAATCACAATCATTGATGATCCTGCCCATGTATGATATGAAGACAGACATAATACTTGTCTAATCGCAATCACTGACAATCATGCCCATGTATGACATGAAGGCAGACATAATACACGTCTAATCGCAATCACTGACAATCATGCCCATTCATGATATGAAGGCAGACATAATACATGTCTAATCACAATCACTGACAATCATGCCCATAAACGTCACGGTATGTTTTTACTGCCGTTTTGACTTGATATACTTGAGGTATGGCTTAAACAACCAGTCAGGTGATGTCACATGACCGGCTAGAATTGTGGCGGAAAAAGAAGCCCTTTGGGTCTGGCGTCGCAGCCGCCATCCTGTGCGAATGTGTCTTGAAGCCGGTACTTTTGTTACATTATATTCTAGCCATATTAGTAGGACAGCGTGATTTGCCATTAAATTGATAGCCCTGATATATTTGTGATGGAAAACTATTTAGTTTTCCCATCTTGACAGTGTACGGTGTAGGTCGATTCTTGGTTCGTGTGTATTTCAGTAAATTCATTATTATGCGGTACTGTTGCTTGCCTCGTTATCCACTATGGTGAGTGGTGGTCAGATCTGACCGTGAGGCTTATTTGATAATTTATATCTGTCTTACGATTTACATGAGTAGCAAGCATGTATTTTGTATCTCACTCTGGCAATATTTGGTCATGTTATCATTATGTTAATAAAGGGATAGTTGCTATTAAACCCTACCTTTATTTGTGTCACCACTGCTCAGGTGGCCTCCAAGTTAGTTACGAGCCTTTATAGCCTTTATTCTGTACTGCTGTGAGTCCATCACGTTTAATGGAAGTTTTGTGTAAGTTTATTATCACTGTTTATATATATATATATAATATACCCTTTTCAGTAACAGATGGCACCACTGCAACAGTTTAAAAATGGCTGCCAAAGACGTTCGGTTAAAACAACGTTATGTCATAGAATTCCTCAATGCTGAAGGCAAGACCCCAATTCGCATCCACGAATGTTTGAAGAATGTTTATGGAGATTCAACAGTGAATGTTAGTACTGTCCGACGTTGGGTACATCGTTGTGACGAAGCTGAAGTAGGTCAATCCTCATGGACTGACGCAAAGCGGACTGGCCGTCCGTCTACCGCAGTGACTCCAGACAACATTCATCGAGTTGATGGTATCATTCGTGGTGACCGTCGGGTAACACTGGATGAACTTTCTTCCATGTTGTCCATTAGTAAAGGCAGTGTCCAGAACATAATTAAAGACCTGGGTTATTCAAAAGTTTGCGACAGGGTGGGTAATCAGAATGTTGACAGACAGACATAAAGAACAAGGAAAACCATAGCCATCAACCTTCTGCACCGTTACGAAACTGAAGGAGAGAGTTTTTATCGAATATTGTGACAGGTGATGAGACTTGGGTTCATTTTTTTGAACCAGAATCCAAGAGGCAGTCAATGGAATGGCATCACACAACATCGCCGACAAGAAAGAAGTTCAAAAGTTCACCATCTGTAGGGAAAGTTATGGCCTCCGTGTTTTGGGATGAGAAGGGTGTGATTCTTCTCGACTTCTTGGAACAGGGAAACACAGTGAATGCAAACCGTTACATTGAAACTTTGAAGAAGCTTAGAGGTCGTCTTCGGCGACTTTACCCATTAAAAGATCAGAGAACTGCACTACTGTTGCATGTTACGGTGTTATTTTAAATGACGGCGTCTGCTGGGGTTTACCCATGCGCAACGTTTAGGGGTCATTAATATTTATAGAATATGTCGATATTTTACGGTATAGTGAACGCGAAATATATGCGGAGATTATGACGCATTCGCGTTGGGAAGGTCAAGCCGGGTGACTTGGTTACAGGGCCTTTGTTACGCTATCCGTCAGGCAAGAAGGTCGTGTCTTGTATTTCTTCCAAGGAAATAAGGCTGAGTATATAGCCTATATTATATAGATGAATCGATGTAGACTTCAGGGTCAGTTCGGAAATTAATCTAAGCATGAGATTAATTAAATTAAACTAATAATGGAAGGAGAATCGTATTATGATTCAAATTGTAGATGTCAAGAACTCATGTGCTCATTTCTGGCTGTTGACTACAACAGCGCACGTATATAGCCACGATGTTCATCTGACATATTGTTTTGACACGGACGGATACTTACTGATATTATTTGGAATTCAATTGTTACGCTGAATTGTACATGAAACCTTTGTGAATGTCGATTATCGTTTTTGTATGAATCTCAATACATGTGGACTCAAAGCAGAAGGCTTGATCCTTTATTTACGTTTCGGGTTCGGTTCTACAGCTGTTGGTGTTTACCTTTGTCAGCACGATAACTCTCCCACAAGGGAAATCAAATACTATATACTATGCAAATCAGAACGTCGAAGGGATGTTCTGATGCCCAGAGCTAACCATTTATAACCAACATTGATACGTCTAAAGAGTGACTTTACTATTCAATAAATAATACCATAACCAAGGAATCGCAACACCAACCACACCACCACCACCGACCCGTCACAACTGGTGGCCATTAGTGGTTTTGAAAGTTTTCAACAGAAACGAACCACAAAAAAATAAGACATTTTTCCTTTCGAGCCAAAATGGACATTATTTGCAAAAAAACACCGGTGACGTCATGCCCTTGACGACAGTATGAACGGTTGGAAAAGCCAGCAGCTGACAATGTCCTTCAAACAAATTTATTTGCAGCTTTCAAACATCAAATGAAACATATTGCTGACTTTCTCAATGATACAAACAAGCTCTCGAGTCTGTCGGCGAAGCATATAATGTACGATATTACCGCCAAAACAAGATAAGTCACTAATTTTAAAGGTTAAAATATTTCGTCCTGTTTGTCCAAATAATGCCATGTTCTATTTTCGTTGTATCCATGTTAAATATTGTTCCTGTCCTTTTCATGTAGCGGGTATGGTTGGGCGGCGGTTCGGAATGAATAAAATGGCTCTCAGGATGCCGATATTCATTCTGAATGTTCCTAAGGCTGTGAATTAATAGCACCTCGCGAAGAAAGCGTCGAATTATCATTATCGGTGATCGGTTCGTTCGGACTTGCATTAATTCACTTTGCATGTTAGGTGTATAGTCATGTTATAACTGGTGTTTTCTGGTGTAATTGGTTCTTATTTTTATTCATTTACAGTCTTATGTTCGTAATCTATCTTGTTTATTCTGAACTAGCTATCTTTAATTTTAATTAAATGTATTGTATTAACGTCAAATGAGTCCTGTGACGTCACTATTTGTTACGTACACAGCTTAACTTTCTATTCAGTTCATTCTTAATCTCTCACTTCCGTTTTATACCACTTAGTTATTAATGCATTTTTTATTGTGAAAATGTCTTGTCGTATGGTAATACTGTTTCGTAATCCTTGGTTAACCCATTGTATTGTTTCTCTTCATTTCATCCTTTTATAATTTAATATTAATGCTGTAATTTCTTCATTAATAATAGTGTAGATGAATATGATTAAATTTTTATCAACTTTGATGAGGAATTAGGGACTTTGCACATATTTGCAGTAGTGGTCCTAGAAATGGGCAATGCACTTTATGCCTCATGATTATGGCATAAAATATAATGATTAATTATTAAAACTTTATAACATATTAATACATATTTAATATAAATTAGTACACTTTCTCAGTACTATATTGTGAACTTAGTGACAATTAAGACAAATTATTTAGGGATAATACACATAATTATTAAATATTAATATTAAGCGCTTGATACAATTTCAGCAGCTTATATAACTAACTATCATAACTATTTATGATAGATATTAGTGGGTATATATAATATTTTTATAAAATATTATAGATTTGTGGAACTTATACATAACAATACAGGAATATTGCAATTTCTTATAATAATTATCCATTCATTGAGTAATTATAATTATCGACATAGATTCTAGTGGTGATTACAAGACATAAGTAATTGAATACTTAAATAAATTAACGTCAAGATGCTTAACTTAGACTATTTTATTAAAAATGGTAAGGATTTTGGAAAAAAAGGAGAACTTCTTGAGGCTTATGCATTGGCTGAATTTGCAAAATATAAGGCAGAAGAGGAGGAAAGGAAAGCTATTGCTAAGGAAGAAGAAGAAAGAAAGGTGGCAAGAGATGAAATCCTACGGATTGAAGAAGAGAATAAATTGAAACGACAAGAAATCATATTGCAGCAAGAAATGGAATTGCAACGGCTTAAATTGGAAACAGCAAAACTTAATTCGCAGAGTGCTGCAGCAAGCCAAAATGATAATGCTCAATCTGGATCTTCATCCACCCGACTTAAGGGCAATTATTACTTTAAATTACCACCATTCAAATTACACGTGGACGACCTTTCATCGTGGCTGGCGCGCTTTGAGGATATATGTAAGGTCAATAACCTTGACAAAACTGCATGGGCACTTAAACTTAAGGAAATTTCTGGATGGCGAACCTGCAAGTGCAGCACAAAACATTGATCCTACATTAGCCACAGATTATGAGGCCATTAAGACGTTGTTATTACGTCGTTTCCACTTGAACGAAGAGGCATGTAGATTACGTTTCAAAAGTTTGTTGCCAGATAACAATAAAGATTTCACAGATTTTATTGCTAACATACGCAATACTTTTAACAGATGGGTTGAACTGGCAGGTGTCAACAAATCTTACGACAAATTAGTTGATTTATTATTGAGGGATAAAGTATTATCTTCTGTCAGCCCACCATTCTTTGCTTATCTACAAGAAAGAAAACCAGAATCTATTGATGAGTTAGAAAAAATTTCTTTAAATTACTGCACAGCTCATCCGAATGCTAATATTTCTGGCTCGTTGATAAGAGAACCACTTCCTGTAGCCTCCAATATGGCATATCATAATCATAACAAACCTAGAACACACAGTGTGGACAGAGGTAGGTTCAAAGGAAACTATGACATTAATTTTCATAAGGGACAGAATAACTTTAACAATAACTTTAATAGAGGAAGACAACAAACCAGAAATTATTCACCTCAGTCAAGATACAACAGTAATCCACGTAACTCAAGTTATAATCGGTCATATCAATATAATAATGGTAACAATTGGAAGAATAGCGATAATTATAACTCGAGACATCGAGATAACAATTATAATAGACGTCAACGAGATAATTCAACTAATTATTCTCGTAATCGTTCTCATTCTCGTGGATCTTCACATTATAACCATAATACCGGGGCAGCAGTGACAAATGATATCACCCCTAAGGTTCAGGTTCCACCTAACGATAATACAATGAATTCTTCTGCTGCATGCTTTGCTATAAATTATAACGTGGCAAATAGTTGCCCACAATGCAATCTTATTTTTCAGAAGGCAAAGGAGACAGTGCTAAACTACGGACACATTACACCAGAAGTAGGTCTTGCAGCCAATGATGGAACAGGCTCTCTGATTTTTAACAGAGGGATAGTAAACGGTTCTGTAGTTTCTGTATTGAGAGACTCGGGGTCCACAACCATTGGAGTGCGACAGTCGCTAGTACATCCTAGCTGTGCAACGGGGGAATATGTCCGTTGCATGACTTTTGGGGGAACTATTGAGTTTTACCCCACAGCTATTATCCATGTTAACACACCTTTTTTCACAGGTAACGTGAAGGTATGCATGCTGAAAAAGCCAATAGCAGACCTTATGGTGGGTCGCATACACGGCAGCAAGGATTGTTCACCAGAAGATATTATTGAATGGGAGAGACACAATCTATGCACTGGAAACGCCGTGACAACTAGAGCTCAGACTATGCTCATGGAGAGTGTCAATGATAATAAGATGGATGCAGAAAAACAGGAGGATATTGAGGTCAATTCACCTATTGACAGGGAATCATTTGCTAACAAACAAAAAAATGACAAATCTCTAAATAAATTTTTTAACCTAGTTAATAAGGTTGATAATTTAACTTCAGGTAATAAGAACAAACATTGGTTTATTATGAAAAATGATATACTAATTAGATGTTTTAGTGATAAATCACTGGTAAAACAACAAGTGATGGTACCGGCTGCTTTTAGACGGTACATTCTTCAACACGCGCATGACTCGCAGTGTGCAGGATATATGGGATATACTCGAACACGATCTCGAGTATTATCTTCATTTTTTTGGTCAGGAGTGTCACGTGATATTTCGCAGTATGTACGTTCTTGTACTACGTGCCAGGAAGTGAAAGCACGTGGGGCTTTTCACACGGCGCCTATTCAGGCTTGCGATATCTCAGTACGACCTTTTGACAAGATGGCCATAGATATAATTGGTCCACTTCTACCATCTGCGAGAGGACATAGATTTGTTCTCACGTGCATTGATTTATGCACACGATGGCCAGAAGCCATTCCATTGAAGACAACCACTACCACAGATGTAGCTGATGCATTACATCTAATTTTCTCTAGAATAGGGTTTCCTAGAAAATTATTATCTGATCATGGGTCGCAGTTTATATCCGATACCATGAAGGAGGTAATGAAAACCTGGAACATTGATAGGAATTTGAGTAGTATTTATCATCCCATGAGTAACGGTGCAGTTGAAAGACTTAACCGTACGCTTAAGCAACTTTTACATAAGGTTACTGTTAAACACCCTCAGGACTGGGACAGAGCACTCCCAGCTGTCCTATTTGCTTACCGAGAGGTGCCACATGAACAAACTGGCTTCTCTCCCTTTGAGTTAGTTTTTGGTGCCCCTCCGAGAGGTCCTATGGGACTGATAAAAGATTTATTAATTGATGCAGAGATGACTCAGGACACTCAGTCATCTTATAAGTATGTGATTAATCTTCGAAATAATATTATTGAGTCTTGCCAATTGGCAACAGCTTCTTCTGAGGCTGCAAAAGCTAAGGCTCGATCTATACAAAATCGATCTAGACGATTACGTCAATTATTCCCAGGCGATGAGGCTTATGTATTACTCCCTCACAATAACAATAAGTTATTGATCTCATGGACTGGTCCTTATAAGGTTACTGATAAAATTTCAGACGTTGATTACGTCTTAGATATCAAGGGACACAGAAAGATATTCCATATTAATATGCTCAAGCAATTTCATACACATCCTATACACTTACAGTCAATTTTTCATGAATTAGATGACAATACTGTATCTACTTGTCATTATTCTAATCTATCTGTTATACAGGAGGAAGAATCTTCTTTTCCTGAAGTGCAGATGCCTTTACCTGTACTTCCTGTCCAATCTACTGAATCTTGGCGTGATGTGACCATTTCTTCTACGGTTACACCGCAACAGCATCAACGCATTGCTGATCTTCTACAATCTTTCCCAGAGGTGTTAACTGATGTACCGGGTTGCACATCTGTAATTAGTCACGATATTATTCTTAACGATGATACACCAATTCGTGTTCATCCTTATTCTGTACCTCTACATTTTCTGAGTAAGACATCTCAGGAACTCGAACAGATGATATCATTAGGTATTATTGAGACTGGTACATCTCCATTTTCTTCTCCTTTAGTCATTGTCCGGAAAAAGGACAACAACATACGTTTATGTGTTGACTATAGGAAACTTAATGCGCAGACAGTACCGGATAGCGAACCACATCCTATCCTTGACGATTTGCTTCCTCGTCTATCCAATGCTACACTTTTCACTAAAATTGACTTAACTAAAGGTTATTGGCAGATTCCACTAACCGAAAGAGCCAAATACTACACAGCATTCTCAACTCCACAAGGTCTTTACCAGTGGAACGTGATGCCTTTTGGGCTAATGAATGCTTCAGCTACCTTTATTCGCATGATGCGAAAAATTTTAGCAGGTAGATCAGATATAATTACCTATATTGACGACATATGTTTGTTTAGTTCATCATTTGAGGAACATTTTTTGGGTCTTAAATCAGTTTTGGAAATATTGCGGGATAACCATTTAACCGCTAAACCAACTAAAATTCAAATAGCATGTAATGAGATAACATTCCTGGGGCACATTATTGGATCGGGACGTATCCAAACAATTCCCAGTACGGTTTCTAAAATATTAAATTTATCTGTTCCTCAAACGAAGAAACAGGTTAGGAGTCTGTTAGGTTTAATCCAATACTATAGCAGATTTGTACCTCACCTATCATCCATCACGGCTGTCCTGTCTTCGTTACTAAAGAAGAACATGCCTTTAAGGATAAATTGGACCGACGAATGTGACAAAACTTTTCGCACTGTCTAAAAAATATTTTCATGCCCACCTGTTTTAAGATTACCAGATGCTTCTAAAAAATTTGTTCTACGTACAGATGCGAGTAATTACGGACTCGGGGCATGTCTACTGCAATATCATGATGATGTCCTTCACTCTGTAATGTATATCTCACGCAAACTGAAACCTCCGGAGACGAAATATTCCACTGTGGACCGAGAATTGCTCTCCGTAATCTGGGCAATTACCAAGTTGGAAAAGTTTTTGCTGGGATCTCCATTCCTGATCCAGACTGATCAGAAATCAGTGGCAGCATTACGTCGCTCAAACCACAAAAGTGCTAAACTTGCACGATTTGCTATTACGTTGCAACCCTACGAGTTCGAGATACAGTCGATACCTGGAACTGAAAACGTCATAGCCGACACGTTGTCCAGACATCCTACGGATTCTGAATGAATATTACAATTTCAAGAAAATTTTCTGACTAGTCAAGCATTACATTTGCAATGAACGGTATTGATATCAAGTCAGAATATACAACAATTCAGTTGGACTTCCTACCTAAATAAGGACATTTCGAAATAAACTATTGTGATCGAAATATCAAGTTTTACGGATCGTTTGAAAATTTGAACTTCAATTCCACTTTGAGTATCACTCATTTCGATTGAAAACTGTTAAAAAGGAACAATCTCTGATGTAGAAAGGACAGATACGTTGATGACTTAGTCAATTAACTTTCAAAGTTTAATAAAGGAACTAACAATGAATGGATAATCAAATCATAATTTGATAATATGAACCTTGTGTCTTAATGAACTTTCATACAATTCAACAGGAGGTAACAACGATTGGATCTTCATGTCCAATATTATTAAATTTTCTAGTTATTAAATTAGTATATAATAGATAATAAAGTCAAAGTGTGATGAAATAAAAAAATAAAATATACTAAGAAAAGATGAAACAAAAGAATATCACACCAATTAAACCTTTTAATTAGTGTAATTATTAAGGTAATAGATATTACATTATGACATTTCATATATATAGTTAAAATGTATGAATTTTTTTTTCTCTGCTCTTTTCTTCTGATTGCGTTAATTTAATTAGGTATCTATCCTTACACTTCATTTTCACACGCATGTTAATTTAATGTATACTTTAATATTTGGTTTCAATTGTCCGTACTTCTCAATTTTTATTTCTTTTACTCTCTTATACTATTTCTCATTTTCCTCTATTAGATATTAATTAGCTAGTACCATACGTACATACTATAATTAATTATTTTAATTTTAGTTAGTTAGAATAATTTTAATAACACCTCACATTATTAGTTAGTCTATACATACAACAAATTAATTAGTTAATTAGTTAGTGACAGTGACATTTCCTTGTTTAATATAAGGTATATGTATGATATGACGTTGATTTTATTATAATATATTACTGACATGACCGCGACACTGTTCTAGATAGAACATCGTAGGTCATACGTCGGGTTTTGTTAAATTTTTGATAATTTGATTAATATTGTTCAAAAAAAAATCTATTTAATAGATTTTTTTTTTGCCCCCGTCTGACAGGAAATCTGTTATGGTGTTATTTTAAATGACGGCGTCTGCTGGGGTTTACCCATGCGCAACGTTTAGGGGTCATTAATATTTATAGAATATGTCGATATTTTACGGTATAGTGAACGCGAAATATATGCGGAGATTATGACGCATTCGCGTTGGGAAGGTCACGCCGGGTGACTTGGTTACAGGGCCTTTGTTACGCTATCCGTCAAGCAAGAAGGTCGTGTCTTGTATTTCTTCCAAGGAAATAAGGCTGAGTATATCTTCTTCTTCTTTGATCCATAACCGCCAACCGTCAAAGCAGTCAGCGGCCATCACGCCTGGTGGCGTCTTGTAGGGCAGCAACAAATTGATTCCACTTTGCTCGGTCGGCGGCCATCCTTCGTACAGTGCCCCAACTGTGGTTCATTCTTTGCATCTCAGCTTCCACAGTTCTCCGCCAAGTTGTTTTTGGTCGGCCTCTCTTTCGCTTTCCCTCGGGGGTCCATAGCATAGCTGTTCTTGCGATGGTATCAGAGTCCCTTCTGAGGACATGGCCAACCCAACTCCAGCGTCTGCCAGCTATGATGGTGTGCATGTCCTCCTGGTTACTCCGAATAAGTAGTTCTTGGTTGCTGATGGTGTTTGGCCAAAAGATTCGGAGAATTTTCCTTAGGCAGATTGTGTGGAAGGAGGACAGTTTCGACATTTCCTTCTCTGTTACTCTCCAACATTCCGCGCCATAGAGAAGCACAGAAAGTACGCAGCTCTCATACAGTCTTAATTTGGTGTTTGTGCTGTACTGGGAAGACTTCCAAATGTTGTTGAGAATAGCAAAGGCTGTTCTCGCTTTATTCATTCTGTTGTTAATGTCCTTGCTTGTTCCGCCGTCAGGTGTTACTATGCTTCCTAGGTAAGTAAATGTGTCTGTCTGTTCTAACTTCTGGTTCCTTACTGTTATTGGCTCAGGATTGCCCACATTTAGTGTCATGACCTCCGTCTTCTTCAGATTGATGTTCAGGCCAACCTGCTGGCCATACTTATTCAGTCTATCAGTTTTGTCTTGAATGTGTTGGTGTGAATGCGCGAGCAGTGCAATGTCATCTGCATATTCCAAATCTTCCAGTGTAGAAAACATTGTCCATCTAATTCCTCTTGGACTGCCCTCTGTTGTCTGGCGCATCACCCAATCTATGACTGTCAAAAATAATGTTGTTGATAAGGGGCATCCCTGTCGTACTCCTGTTTTCACTTCGAAAGTTACATTACTCGATCCAACACTGCACGTAAAGTTAGAATAGAGGCTTTTTATAATGGAAACAATGCGGCTGGGAATTCCATAAGCCCTCAGAATTTTCCATAGGCTGTCCCTGTGTATGCTGTCGAAAGCCTTTTCAAAATCAACAAAGTTAATGTACAGCTGTCTCTGCCATTCTGAGCACTGCTCTATAATGTTCCTGAGGGCAAATATATGAGCTGCACATCTTCTGTTCTTTCTGAAGCCCGCTTGTTCTTTCCTCAGTTTATGGTCAACTGCTTTTGAAATTCTCTGGATGATTATCCTGCCTAGTATTTTGCTGGGAACTGAGAGGAGGGTAATTCCTCTCCAGTTGTTGCAGTCTGCAAGGTCGCCCTTCTTGGGCAATTTGACAATTGTTCCTTTACTCCACTCTGTTGGTGTTGTCTCAGTTTCCCAGACTTGTGCAAATAGTGGTTCGAATAGTTCTGCTGCTAGTTCAGGGTCTGTCTTGAATAGCTCAGCATTCAGATTGTCGTGACCAGGCGCTTTTCCATTTTTTAGCCCTTTGATAGCTGTGATAATTTCTTCTTTTCGTGGAATGTCTGTATTTACGTCTAAGTCACTTTCAGCCTCAGGAACATTCAGCTGAGTCTCTGGTGGTTCATTATTCAGTGTTTCTCTGAAGTGCTCTGCCCACCTTGTTTCCTGCCCCTGTGCTGTGGTGATGAGATTTCCTTGCTTGTCTCTTACTAACGTTATGTTGTTTGCACCTCGTTTTCCACTGATAGCTTTAGTTATTTTATAAACTGTGCTTTGTTCATTTCTCAGTGCTGCCTCTTCTGCCTGTCTTGCAAGGTCATCCAGAAATGTCCTTTTGTTAGCACGGGTTTGACGTTTTACTTCCTTGTCCAGCTGACTGTACTGTTCACTATATATTGCCTTTAACCTGGGAGACTTAGCTCCTGTTTTCTTCCTTTTCATTTCCTTTCTCTTCGCTATGGTGTTTAGCGTTTCTGGTGTTATCCAGTCTTGGCTCTTTCTTTCCTGGAATCCCAAGCATGACTTGCTGCTTTCTTTATATATTGTTGAGATAGTGTTGAATTTCTGGTCCACATCGTCGGTCTCTGTTCTTTCCTGGCTTTTGGTAATCAGATATCGTCTCTTTACGTCGACCACAAACGCTTTTCTGGTGAGGGGGTCCTTAAATTTCGTGATGTTGTATCTTTTCTGTTTGACTGCAACTGGTCCAGCAGCTCTGAGTTTCACCTTCAGTCTTGCTACTACTAGGTGATGATCACTTCCCACATCTGCGCCTCTTCTTACGTTCACGTCTTGTAGTGCATGTCTCCATCTGCCATTGATCATTATGTGATCTATCTGGTTTTTGTCTCGTCCGTTTGGTGATTCCCATGTTAACTTGTGCACTTCTTTGTGTTGAAAAAGTGTTCCTCCGATGACCAGGTTGTTAATACTGCAGAAGCTTATTAATTTGTCCCCATTCTATTTACTGTTCCACTGCCGCATTTCCCCATTACTCTTTCGTTATAATTAGTGTGTGTTCCAACTTTCGCAT
This sequence comes from Oreohelix idahoensis, assembly GCA_024509875.1. Classification (NCBI taxonomy): domain Eukaryota; kingdom Metazoa; phylum Mollusca; class Gastropoda; order Stylommatophora; family Oreohelicidae; genus Oreohelix; species Oreohelix idahoensis. The sequence goes on along the minus strand of JAMPIV010001972.1, from coordinate 157,665 downwards.
TTAGGTCTCCCATTACTATAATAAGATCGTACCTGGGTACAGTTTCCATTTCCTTTTGTACCTGTTGATAGAACTCGTCCTTGATCTCTTCGTCGCTGTCATTTGTTGGTGCATAACATTGTATAATTGTGGTGTTGGTGAATCTCCCTCTCAGTCTTGCTCTTATTAGTCTGTTGTTAATGGCTTTCCATTCCAGTAGAGACCTTTTATTCCTTTCTTAAGGATCATGGCTACACCTTCGTTGTGCTGACCGTCCTCTCTACCAGAATAAAGTACTGTTTCCCCTGTAGCTGTTTTTATTCTCCCCATCCCTGTCCATCTGCTCTCGCTTATTCCCAGGATATGTAGTTTGTAATTCCTCATCTCTGCTGTAATATGTCTCAGCTTTCCTGCCTCGTTCATAGTTCTGACATTCCAAAAACCAATTCTGGTTTCGTGTTTTGCGGTCTGGGCATCCGTTTTCATGCCAGTGGCTTCCTTTCGGCTTTCACCACTGTCAGTCATACGAGCCTGAGACTCCGGATGTCCGTCCCGCATCAAAGTATTTCCATTTATTGCTGTTTCCGTAACGTGTGTGATTTTTTACACAGACAGGGGTGTCGGCCCTGTGCTAAAACCCCCAACCTGGAGGACCAGGGTACCAGCTTTTGTCTGACCCCTACCCACGCAGACCAGTCCAGCATGGTTGAACCTACCAGGAGTAAAACTCCCACTGGCATAGCTCTGGGGATTGTCAGGATACACAAGCTGCAATACCGCTACAAGGTATAGGTACCATTGATGGCAGTATATAGCCTATATTATATAGATGAATCGATGTAGATTTCAGGGTCAGTTCGGAAATTAATCTAAGCATGAGATTAATTAAATTAAACTAATAATGGAAGGAGAATTGTATTATGATTCAAATTGTAGATGTCAAGAACTCATGTGCTCATTTCTGGCTGTTGACTACAACAGCGCACGTATATAGCCACGATGTTCATCTGACATATTGTTTTGACACGGACGGATACTTACTGATATTATTTGGAATTCAATTGTTACGCTGAATTGTACATGAAACCTTTGTGAATGTCGATTATCGTTTTTGTATGAATCTCAATACATGTGGACTCAAAGCAGAAGGCTTGATCCTTTATTTACGTTTCGGGTTCGGTTCTACAGCTGTTGGTGTTTACCTTTGTCAGCACGATAACTCTCCCACAAGGGAAATCAAATACTATATACTATGCAAATCAGAACGTCGAAGGGATGTTCTGATGCCCAGAGCTAACCATTTATAACCAACATTGATACGTCTAAAGAGTGACTTTACTATTCAATAAATAATACCATAACCAAGGAATCGCAACACCAACCACACCACCACCACCGACCCGTCACATTGCACGATAATGCCACGCCACATGCCGCTAAACGCACCATTGATGCGATTGCAGAATTTGGCTGGACATTATTACCACATCCCCCTTACAGTCCCGATCTTGCACCTTCTGACTTCCATCTGTTTGGACCACTGAAAGAAGATCTTCGCGGACATCACTTTGAGGACACCGAGACCCTTAAACGCGCCATACACCAGTGGTTTAGGAAAAAGGACACACATTTTTACCGTGCGGGGATACATGCCATTGTGAGAAGATGGACAAAAACTGTAACAAATAACGGAGACTACATTGAGAAATAAATTTCTGAAGTTCAGACTTGGGGCTACATTTCAATGTGAATTTTTATGTTTTCTTGCCTATTGAATAAAATTAAAAATTACGAGGCATTACTTTTTGACCGTCCCTCGTAATAATAACAATAAAAATGTATTCAGTATATATATACTAAAGCACATTAAAAACGCACCACCTGTATAATCCAAGAACAGAGTGTGAAATGTAAATATAAGTGTTTACAAGTTTACATATTTGGAATCTTTATTCATTTTCCTATGAATCCATGCTGGTCATTAATTTGTACATTTGATTGTTATGAAATTCATTGCATTCTGTGCAGGCAAGGGAGAAAACCAAAAATGCAACCAATAAAAAAATTCATTCACACTATCCTCAGTATCTGGTATGTCCACCGTGTGCTTGCAAACAAGCTTGGCAGCGGCTCCGCATAGAACGCACAAGTCTCTGAAGGAAATTCCGGGGAATCAAGTCCCATTCACGTGTAAGAGCAGCTTCGAGCTGTTACAGATTAGCTGGAGAACCTTGCCTGTAGACTCTGCGTCCAAGCTCGTCCCACAGATGTTCTATAGGGGACATGTCTGGTGATAGGGCAGGCCAATCAATCGTCACAATGTTCTGCTGCTGTAGATATTGCTGCGTAATGCATGCGGTGTGCTCATGTGCGTTATCCTGCTGGAGAAGCTGCAAGTCTGGATAATTTGTGAACGCAGGAGCAACCAATGCATCCAGAACCTCATCTCGATATGTCACTGCATTAACATTTCCACGGAAGACGTGAAGAGGCAAGCGATGGTGAAAACTGAATCCTCCCCAAATGTGAATACTGCCACCTCCAAATCGGTTGTGCTGACGAACACAGCAATCTGCAAAGCGCTCTCCACACCGTCGCCAAATCCGCATACGTCCATCAACAAAGAAAATGTTGAATCTGCTCTCGTCTGTGAATATGACAGTATTCCACAGCAGTCTAGTTCATCTGACATGTTGCTCTGCCCATTGCAGGCGCTGCTGACGATGTCTGTGAGTCAAGTTTGGCCCAACATAAGGTCGTCTTGCAGTAAGGCCTGTATCTCTGAGTCGTCGTATGACTGTCATTCGAGAGACTTGCCCACGTCTACCCACTACTGCTCTTGCTGTTTGAATTGCCGGGAGAGAACGGTTCCTTAGGTGACTCAGCACAATATGTAGATCTTGCGCAGGGATAGTAACTCGTGGTTGGCCATTCCGAAGTCTATCCCGGGCACTGCCGGTGGTTCCGTAACGTTCATTGAGACGTACAATAGTGCTGTGGTGGCAATGCATCCTTCTGGCAATGGCCCGCGAGCTCATTCCGGTCTCCAACATACCAATGGCTCGTTGGCGGTCGTTTTCAGATAGTCGTGGCATTTCAAGCCCATGTACTGGGTGTTTTGTCTCAACGGCCTTTTTATACCGAGTATACTGCCCATGTCGGTGGGGGGTCGGCGGCTGGAGCAGACGGATGCCTTCACATACCTAGGATGCATAGTAACACCAGACGGCGGAGCAAGCAAAGACATCAACAACAGAATGAACAAAGCAAGAACAGCCTTTTTTAGTCTAAACAACATCTTGGGGTCCTCTCAGTACTGCACAGGCACAAAATTGGGATTATATCAGAGCTGTGTGCTTTCTGTGCTTCTCTGTGGCGCGGAGAGCTAGAGAGTTACAGAGAAGGAAATGTCGAAATTGTCCTCTTTTCACACAACATGCCTAAGAAAAATTCTCCGAATCTTTTGGCCGAATACCATCACTACCAAGATCTGCTTACTCGGAGCAAGCAAGAGGACATGCACACCATCATAGCTGGCAGACGCTGGAGCTGGGTTGGCCATGACCTCAGAAGAGACCCTGATGCCATCACACGAACAGATATGCTATGGACCCCTGAAGGAAAACGAAAGAGAGGCCGACCAAAAACAACTTGGTGGAGGACTGTGGAGGCTGAGATGCAAAGAATGAACCAGAGTTGGGGCACTGTACGAAGGATGGCCGCCGACCGAGCAGGGTAGAATCAATTTGTTGTTGCCCTACAAGACGCCACCAGGCGTAATGGCCACTGACTGCTTTGACGGTCGGCGGCTAAGGATCACAGAAGAAAGAAGAAGTATACCGCCACAACGCGTACACATTTTCAGGGTCATAGCTGTTGGGAATCGTGTTGCACGTGTAACTTTCATTGTTTTCATGTAGTCTGTACACAAACCCATGGGTTGAATAATGCACTTTCCATTCCAGCAGCCATTCGCTCTCTACCTCATGACAAACACGGGGAAAATCCATTCCCACACTTTTTTTTCCAGCTTCTCGACATCAGTATATATAGTAGTGGTGCGTTTTTAATGTGCTTCACTATATATATATATATATATATATATATATATATATATATATATATATATATATATATATATATATATATATATATATATATATATATATATATATATATATATATATATATATATATATATGACAGGAAACTCTTTACAAAGCGATACAACAGGAAGCAATCTGATCATCAGAAGATGTTCCCCCATCCGACAAGTGTTTAGGCCCAAGTCTAATCACAATCACTGACAATCATGCCCATGTACGATATGAAGGCAGACATAATACACGTCTAATAACAATCACTGACGATCATGCCCTTGTATGAAGGCACAATGAAAACATGTTTAGTCACACTCCAACATATTTACATTGTACGGTGTTAAGAGGAACACTACACCTTAATCAAGCTAATGCACTCAGCAACACTGGCAATGATTACATGTGAGAAAATGTTTTCAATACAAAATGAATCAGATGAGTACAAACTTGTACCTAAATTCTTGGTCTCTACTGGCAACAACATTAGGGAGGACCAGTTGGCTTTTATTATCTACCATCTGCCCTGACAATGTGCTGTTGTCCCCAGACATTGTGGTATTGTCATCTCCACCCTTGATCCAGGTGTACGTGGGCTTAGGCAGCCCCTCAGCTTGGCATGTGAGTGTCACTGTCATGCCCTGATAGATAACGCCTGGTGGTTCTCTGGTCACAGTCATAGTGGCTTCACTCACGCCATCTGTGACAGAAAAATGTGCAGGTAACATAACTAGAAAGGAATATTATGACATCACATAATGAAACTTTGCCAGGAGACTAAATCCATTCATTCATTCAATCATAGACTATACCAATTCATTCATTCACCCATAGACTATATCAATTCTTTCCTTCACTTAGACTGTATCAGTTTGTTCATTCACTCACAGACTAGGCTATATCAATTCATTCACTTATAGACTTTATTTTTCTTCTTCCTCGTACACTCTCAGACATCTACTTGAGTATTTTGAAAGAAAGCAGTGGTAAGCTCGAGGCTAGTTGTATCACCACAGAGTTTTTCCAGGAATAGTACTGGTGACAGTCATAAGTGCTTACTCTGTTGCTCATTTGTTGGGCATCTTTGAAGCAAATGTTCAGCAGTCATTTTATCAGTGCCACAGTTACACTCATCGGTAGTTGTCATTAACTCTGTGTCTTTACTCTATAGTTCAGGGAAGGTGACCACCAGTGGCATAGGGTGGACCCCTGCGAGGCTGTGGGTTCAGCACTCTCCCAGCCCTAACTATAGAGTTAGCAAAATTCTGCTTACATTTTTGTGGCACCATCATCAAGTGAATCCCGCTGCACTGTTTCATTAGGCCTGTGGCCTAGTACATCCAATTTCAACATTGATTTATGTCGGGTTGCGTCCCTTAGCCTTTGACTATTACCAGCCTAAAAACACGGAGTTTCTACTCACTCAACAGCAGACTGTTCAAATATTTCAGGAGTTCTGATTCTATACTACCCCAATGTGAACATACTCGAATTATTGTCTGATTTACCGTATAGATGTTCTGCATTTGTTTGTGTGTTTGTGTTTTTTGTTTGCTTTTTTTTTGTTTTGCATTTGTTGAATTTTTTTTTATTTTCATTACGTTCTTGTTTGCTTACAAAAATACTTTATTTTGATTATGATTAGGTAATGTCATTGTATGCTGTTATATAACCTTTATAATGTTTTATGCCTTTAATTTAATGCTTAAAGTAACATGTGGGAATGAAAGGTATAGTATGCAAGATAGTGAGAATGGAAGGGCAGATGTTAGAGGGGCCTGCGAGCCCAATTCTTAACCCTTTTCGTTCTCCATCTGACTGGTATCGACAACAAATTTAGAAACTTTGTAACATCAATATTTATGTAGCCATCTTAGCAAGGGGAGATCACTTTTGTGTAATCTCATAGACTGCATCAATTCATTCATTCACTCACAGACTATATCAATTATTTCACTCATAGATTTTATCAATTCATTCACTCACTCATAGAATATACCAATTCATTCATTTACTCATAAACTACATCAATTCATTCATTCACTCACAGACTATATCAATTCATTAATTCACTTGCAGACTATTTGAATTTGCTCATTCACTCACAGACTATTTCAATTCATTCTTTCACTCACAGACTATATCAATTCATTCATTCACTCATAGTTCATCATCATGAGTTGCCATCTCCACAACGAAGGTTGGCTGTAATGGATCTCCAACGTCTTCTGTCTCTTGTCTTGGTGGTACACTCTGATAGACTCTTTCCTGTCCATCTCTTGATGTTATCTTCCCACTTATAGCGCTGTCTTCCCCTTGCACGTTTGCCTTCAGCTCTCCCCTCTGTTATGGTCTTCTGCAAGGTGTTATGCCTTTTTATGTGGCCAAAGTATTTTAGCTGCCGAACTTTGACCTCCCTCATTAGTTCTCTTTTCATACCTAGATTTTCTAGGACCTCTTTATTTGTTTTCATCTCTTTCCATGAGATACGCCCCATTCTTCTAGATATCCACATTTCAAGAGCCTCAATTCTTTCTTCCAAATGCTTATTCATCGTCCATGTTTCAGCACCATACACAAATGCAGAATATATATAACACTTTATGATTCTCAGTTATAATTTGTGAGATAACTGTTTAGATATCAGTATATGTTTCATGTTGTTGAATGTAGCTTTGGCCATTCCAATTCTCTTCTTGATTTCTGTTTCACATCTGCCATCTTCTGTTATTATATGACCAAGATATACGTAGCTCTTGACTTGTTCCAGGATTTTCCCATTTACACTTATCTTTAATGTGGGTTTATCGTTTGTTTTGCTAATTATCATAGTTTTAGTTTTCTCAATATTAATGTCGAGTCCATATTCATGACTTATACTGTTCACTTGCTTCACTAGTTCTTGTAATTCCTGTTCGTTTTCAGCTAACAACACGGTATCATCTGCATATCTAAGGTTGTTTATTGACCTTCCACTGATGTTCAGTCCTGGTATTTCCTGTATCTGTTTGAAAATTTTTTCGGTGTATAAATTAAATAAGCAGGGGGACAGCACACAACCTTGTCTGACACCTCTTTTTATGTCTATGTATGATGAATAATTCCTTCCAGATCTTACTGTGGCAGTTTGCTCCCAATAAAGATTACTGAGTATTCTTATATCTTTTCCATCAATACCTATGTCTTCAAGGCATTCAATTATTTTCTCATGATGGACTCTGTCAAAAGCCTTCTTATAGCCAATGAAGCACATGTACATAATTTTTTGGACCTCTGTATATTTTTCTGCTAATATTCTTAGGCAAAATATTGCCTTTTTTGTTCCACTGTTCCGTCTAAAACCAAACTGTTCTGCTTGGATTTCGCTGTCTACCTTACTTTTTATTCTTTCCTGTATGATTTTGAGCAGTATCTTAATTGCATGACTCATCAGGCTGATTGTTCTGAAGTCTGAACATTCTGTTGCATTTGGTTTTTTGGGCAATGTTATAAAAACTGAAGTCTTCATGTCGTGTGGTATATACCCTGTATTGTATATATCGTTGCATAGATCTGTGATTGTATCTATACCAAAGCTCTCCAGAGCTTCTATCATTTCAATGTTTATGTTATCCATGCCTGCTGATTTTCCTTTTTGTATCATATGTATGGTATTCTCTACTTCTGATCTGAGAATGTTTGGGCCTTTATTAGAATCTGGTGATGGTTTTTTACCTCTGTTGTCCTCAAATAGTTCTTTTACGTATTCTGCCCATCTGTTTGATATGTCTTTCTCATCAAGTAATATTACACCATTTTTGTTCTTGATACAGCTTCCTCCTTGTGCAAACCGCGACCTATTTGATAATTTCTTTTTTTCTTCATGCATATCTCTTGTCATGTGCTTTGCTTCCAAGTTTTCTATTTCCTTGCATTTTTTTTCTATCCACTGTTCTTTTGCTTGTCTACACATAGTACGTATTTCATTGTCTATTGTTTTATATTCTGGAGTGTTTTTTTGCTTTCTTTCTATCTGCCATTTTATTCAAGATGTCATCTGTCATCCAAATTTGATTTTTCTTAGACTCCTTTTTAGGTAAATTTGCATTTGCTGATTGTATGCTTGTTTTTAAGCATTCCCATTTTGCGGTTACTTTTTCTTCTGGGTTTTCTCTTCTATACTGCTCCATGCTTTCTGTCAATAACTATTGATATTTATTTTTGACATCGATTAAATATTTCTGTTTTATATCTGGTTGTTTCAGCGCTGATATTTCTATCTGGGGTTCCTCCTGTCTTCTGTTTCCTGCTCTTTTCAGCTTTATATTTACTTTTGATGACAACTGGATTGTGATCTGAATTTATGTCGGCGCCAGGATGTGTCTTTGCACTTGTGACACTGTTCTTAAATCTATGTTTTATCATGATATAGTCAATCTGATTTCTTGTTACATCTCCTGGGCTTTTCCATGTGTATAATTTCCTTGGGTGGTGTTCAAAAAAGGTGTTACATATGACCAGCTGGTTTTCTTTACAGAACTGGATAAGTCTGTCTCCTCTATCATTTCTTGTTCCTAATCCATACTGTCCTACTATATTCTTGTATTTTCCTTTTCCTACTTTTGCATTCATATCACGCATTACTATCAAAACATCTGGAGATTTGACTGGTTTAAGTGTGTGTTGTAGCTCTTCATAGTATTCTTCTATTTCTTCCTCACTGTGATCTTTAGTTGGTACATAAGTTTGTAAGATTGATATGTCGAATGGCTTTGCTCTCATCTTTAGATTACATCAATTCAATTAATTCATTCACGCATGCTATATCAATTTATTCATTCATTCACGCATATACTATATCAATTCATTCATTCACTGACTATATCAATTCATTCATTCACCCATAGAATACACCAATTCGTTTATTCACTCATAAACTACATCAATTCATTCACTCACTCAGACTAATTCAATTCATTCATTCACTCGTAGACTATATCAATTCATTCATTCACTCATGGACTACATCAATTCATTCATAGACTACATCAATTCATTCATTCACTCATAGATTATATCAATTCATTCATTCATTGACTCATGGAATATATCAATTCATTCATTCACTCATAGACTACATCATTTCATTCATTCACTCATAGACTACATCATTTCATTCATTCACTCACAGACTACATCAATTCATTAATTCACTCATAGACTATATGAATTCATTCACTCATAGACTACATCAATGTATTTATTTATACATAGACTGCATCAATTAATTCATCCACTCATAGACTTCATCAATTTATTCGCTCACTTATAGACTATATGAATGCTTTCATTCCCTCATTAACCTTCAGCTCAATGTTGAGTATAGACAGTTAACAAATTCACACAAAGAACCTTCTGTGCCATCTATTCACAGTACTCTCCTCCCCCCATCCCTTTCATGTGTATCTCCAATTCCCTTTTCCATGTCCTCCTAAATATCTCTCCCCCTCTCCCACCCCAGTGACTCAATGAGGCCAACATATGACTGTTTACATATGCATCCATTCTAATAACTAACTGTTTAGTTTAGTTTATATTTACATCTTCATAAAAAGTTACTAATATAGCTCACGAAATCCTTGCCGTTTTTGTCTTCAAACTTAGGCTATTAAGTTCTTTATTTTGGAGTTGTATCCTCCCATGTGATGTTAGTAATGTGTCCTCATATTTACATCCATGTACTTTTATTAAAACTGCCAATTTACTCTGAAGCAGCATCCAGGAGACTTTCATTTCTTAAAGCCAACAATTTCTTCTTGCTAAAGACATTGACTATGTTAGGCTGACTCTTCAATTACCTGACCTCATCTTCAGTGACAGCTGTTTTGGTCCAGGGTTTCTTATTCTGAACTTAAGTTTATTTCTATTACAGGTCCGTATTCTTTAATCTGAAAGCGTTGGGGACAGCTGTGTTTTGGAAACTGGATTTTTTTTCAGTTTCCAGATTGTGATGAATTTACCGTGATACAACGTTAAAATATCTCCAATTATAAAGATAAAATGTAGGGATAACAATAATGCGTAAGATACTAGGAGACATGCTCGCCCATGCCCGCATTTCCTACCGCCATTTAAACTAACTAGTTAGACGTGCAGACGAAACGGTTTACCCTTTGTAGACGGGAGGGAAACGGAGATCTAAAAAGGAAAAATATGACTGAACACGTGTTTGAATCTAGCAAGGCTAAAAAACTCAATTGGTAGTAAAAGGAAAAAAATTCACGTCACTAGTTGACACAATGTAAGGAAATGGACAAAAAAAGTCCGTAGCTCTTATTCGAAACAGTCATTTCTTGGACGTTTTTCGATACTTGGTCGTTTTATTTGAATTCAGCGGCAAACGCCGTGTAGAAGGCTCGATAACGAATTTCAAAAAAAAAAAAAAAAACTAAACTTGAGAAAAAATATGTTTTTTCTTAATAATAGAGTTATGAATATAAAACCTAGCTAGTTTGATAGCCCATCTTAAGCAGTGAAATAATATACTTTAAATTATACAGACGGATAGATAACAAGGAAGATATTGACAAAAGACTGTGTTGTTCATATCAGACTAGCGACTGTACTGTTCACTAAAGTTTCAAATTTTCGTCCTTGAGACACGCAAATGCAAAAATCAAGCTGTAATGAAAGAGAGGGGAAAGGTGGAGAATTGTGGCTAAAAATAACTTCGGAGGCAGAATTGTGTAGGATATTGCATGGAGTTGGTCCAAGAACCAAGCGTGGTTTTTATGAAAAAACAAGTAGAGACAGACGGACCAACAGACAATAATACATACTTGACTGAGATCTGACTGAAATTTGACTTTTGGTTGTAGATTTGAAAAGTTAGGGGGGAAGTCTGTGATTGGGCAAATGTAATCATATTAGCGGGACAGAGATGCGCATTTTTGCCATTTGATACAATTCTGTCCAGGGACACAGTCAGTGATTGCCTGTGGTGTTTTTCCCAGAAGATATTACATACATTTAGTGGGACGCCATCATATAGCCAGCAGCTCAGCTGAGTTTTGCTAGCAATTAACTGTGTTCTCAATTCTGAATTCTGGTAAGAATGAAAGCATTTATTTTGTATATTTTAATATTTCGAGTGATTGATACTGCCATATCATATAAAATGATTACGACAAGTAAGTGCTCGCTCTAGTCTCCAGCCCAAGTTCAGGGTCTAGAGACAAACAAAATATATGGACGCCTAACTAAGACTATGGAAGATGGATCTATTGTTGAGATCAGTGGGAACATATCACCTATCTTATTGAATAAAAGGAAACTATTGAACATATCTCAGATGCAATGCAGTCTTGGGGAACTAGTACTATATGAAAACAACTGGGTAAGATGTGCTGAGTGGTCAGAGAGATCTGACCCATTCTGTGTAATGTTGATGTGTTGTGCTGTGGGTAAGAGTGGTGCAGTAAATAGATTACTGACACAGCGCACAAATTTTGTTTCAGAATTGTGAGTTTCTGTTGTGGCACTAGGGTAGTGCCACATAAATAATCAAGATTATACAAGCAGATGTGTGTGCAGCCAAACAGTGTGTCGGTGCAGTCTAGCATTGTATTCTAGCTACCGAGAGGAGTGGGCCACTGGAATCCAGCATCAGATCTTCGCAGACAAGATGAGTGATTAGGGGCCTGCTGAGGATTCACCATACTCCTAAAGATTAATAAATATTTCCCCATCACAATTATACTGAATTTTGGGAAAGATACATTTATTACAGTTATAAGACAATGGACAAAGCTTGTTCTAGTCACAGAGTGGGTGTGATGACACCACCCCAACAGCACATCCAGTAATAGTTTCCCAGAGACATTAAAAATATAATTAATATTAACCAAGTCTTATAAATTACTTATGTACACACATTCCATTTTATTATGCCATATATTTATGCATTCCATTTATAACTCCATAACATTTCATATGTTCTGACCAAAATAAAACATTGGTTCAGAACAAATAAATTTAGAAAAAAATTTAATATTTAACCTAAAACAGTCTGAGTTAGTTCAGTGTGTTATAAATTTTATTAATATTATTAGACTTATCAATTATCTGTGTGTGTTTGTATATTCTACTACAACACATTACATTTCAGTACCGTAGACTTTTTAACGTAGCTACATTCATAATAGTAAAAGAGATATGTTTGAGGTCGTAAGTGGTAGTAAGAAGGGCCTTCTGTAATTCACATCTACATTTATCTCAGGAGCCTTCACAGCTGACCTCATACATTACACTAGGTAACACAACAACCATACAGTACCATCAAAAACCACTACACAGATGTCACCCTAATCACACTTCCTCCTTCTTCTTCATTTCCCCTCAGACTTCCACATTCTTCTTCTTCTTCTTTGATCCTTAGCCGCCGACCGTCAAAGCAGTCAGTGGCCATTACGCCTAGTCGAGTCTTGTAGGGCAACAACAAATTGATTCCACTTTGCTCGGTCGGCGGCCATCCTTCGTACAGTGCCCCAATTCTGGTTCATTCTTTGCATCTCAGCCTCCACAGTCCTCCGCCAAGTTGTTTTTGGTCGGCCTCTCTTTCGTTTTCCTTCAGGGGTCCATAGCATAGCTGTTCCTGTGATGGCATCGGGGTCTCTTCTGTGTTCTTGTTGATGTCTCTGCTTGCTCCGCTGTCTGGTGTTACTATGTGTGATAGGGTGGGCGAGATGATGATGGTGATTATATTGTGATGTGTGATCACTCTCTTTTCACACTCGCACCGACCCGAACAACAATAAAACTCTTGATTCTAAAGGCAGGGGCTGTATTTATTTTTACAACCCATTCAGTGACTAAGAGCACACTGAAGCAAACGTTAAACAAATAACAAAGCGAACAAAACCGAACAAACAAAACACCTAGCTAGTGCTCATTTGCTAATCTGAAGAAGCAACGAACTAGTTAAAATCATTGTTGAATAACGATACTCTCACCTGTCAAACAGTCCTTCCATGCCACCTGACACCCTCAACTATCACACACGCACACACTCATGCGTGTCGTCCAATGCGACTGATAAGGTGTTGTGCATGAGGCTGGCAATCTCACCGTATAACATCGGTTGCTACCAAAACCACTACTGCAAGAGCACACACTCAGCTATCCTACACACACATACACACTCATGCATGTCGTCCAATGAGACTAGTATGGTGTTGTGCATGAGGCTGGCAATCTCACCATGTAACACAGATTGCTACCGAAACCACTACTGCAACAGCATATGAATACTTCATGCGGAGGCAAACCACACTGGTGGCCCCATGCTCCCCCAGGAGCGGAGAAGAGAAATATATATCTCCAAGTGAGCCCACGTGCTCTCACATACCATTCTTCACATAACAATAATTAAATAATAATCAACTGGACATAAATAATATTCTACTATATGTACAACAAATACTCTCCTTAATGAGAATAAACCACCACCTCGCAACTGGTCCATCTCAATATTCATTACTGCATTCTGAACATGTCGCAAGTGACGACTGGTGCACCTGGTAACAAGCGTGTCGTATATGACCCCTGATGAGATTGGGAACTCATCACATGAAACACATTGTTACCGTCACCGAAACAACCACAGCAATAGCATCAAAATGCTTATTGTGGGTCTGTAATGGACACCAGCTGCATTGGTGTTTCAATGCTCCGCCAGGTGCAAACAGAGAAACGCCTGTCTCAACGTGCCTTACGCCTTACGAACGCTCTCCAGAAATCTAAATATATATTCTCACCTCAAAGTAACCCACCAAAGATATACAGTAGAATAATCAATAATCGTGAAACACACTCAATTACTCTTACATTAAAGAACAAAATAAAATTATTCTTAACTTTAACAAAGCTGGAACTAAATACATCACCACGTGGCCGCCATCTTGCTATTTTTTGCTAACAGGTAGATATTATCTAAATTCACGTGAAATAGCTTCATACCATATTTGCCTTTCTGATGAATGGAGTAATCGCTCTTAAACTTTCACATCTATCTATCTATTTAGACCTAATTCACTAAACATTAAAACAGACTCGTGCTGAATATAATTTCAGACTTATAGAACACGAATGCTAAATTAAATTAACTCACGTGTCATGTCTCTGTTCCTCTTCTACCGACACAGGGCTAGCCTAACTTCGTTTCTCTCTCGTCCGGACTGAATCTTCAAATAGCTCTGTTTTCCGCTCGCTATATCTTTGTATAGGCCCTTGACGAATCACTCAACTTACTGCGCGCTGCGCGGATTAATTTGCGCCACGTAAATAACACTCGCGATATTTGCTTTAGAAGGCCCGAAAACAGAAATATACACAACTATTTCTAGAGCAAAAACACCAATATCAAATATAACACACAACTATGCACCAAAACTAATTTTTAGGCGTTATTATGGCCTAAGTAATATATTTTCATGAAGACTTTTCACATCCCAGAATGCTTCGCGCACATCGAAAATATGGGCGATAAATGTGCCACTCACAATGAAGGGGGAAGCTGGGGTGTCTTCCCGTGAAGGGGTAAGCCGGGTGTCTTTCCGGCCCTATCACATATCTCCTTCCTGATTTTGTTGTCGTCCCGACAACATCACTCCCTCTGGCGCTTCAGTTGTAACCTCTCAGATCGTCTCGGGGCAGGACCCTCTATCGGCTGCAGGGCATACCAGCCTGGTTCGGGCATTAGACCATGCACGTCCTCCCCAGGGTCTGTCTCATCTGGCGAAGCTGGTGCCTCAGGTAGACTTAGTGTAGCATCTACCAGATTCGGAGAATCATCTTTGTCCTCACTTCGTCTCAGTTCGTGCGCCGCAACCCTCATCTTCAGATCTTCGTTGCCTGCTGGCCTTATCACATAAGGACCACCGCTTGCTTCTGGAATTGATGATACAATGAATTCGTCGTTGGACCACACGTCTTGTATTTTGGCCCTGTCAGTGTAGTGCACTCTTTTCCGCACTCTTTCACCCACTCGCAATGGTGTGGGATCTGGAAGCTGATTACTTCTCTCCCTCCTGTCAGCGGCCATTTTCTGCATTCTCTCTGCAGCTTTTTGGTGTGCTATGTGCAACCTCTCTAGGTGACCTTGCAGCCACTCATCAGTTGTCTCCAGCTCTTCATCTGGGCGCGTGGCTATCATGAAGTCTAGAGGAAGCTTTGGTTCTCTGCCGAAGAGGAGGTAGTATGGTGAGTACCCTGTCGAACAATGGGGGGTGGAGTTGTAGACCATAACCACCTCCGCTAGATGCTCAGACCACCTTCGCTTCTGGTCGGCTGTCATGGGTCTCAGCAAATCATGCAACGTCTTGTTGAAGCGCTCGCACTGCCTGTTGCCTTTAGGATTGTAAGCTGTAGTGCGGCTCTTGTGGACTCCATATACCTTGCACAGCTCTGCGACTATCGCTGACTCGAAGTTCCGGCCCTGATCAGAGTGTATCCTCTGAGGAGCTCCGAGATACTGGAACCACTTTTCCACCAGGGCCTTGGTGACTGTTGTTGCTCTTTGGTCTCTTGTTGGTATAGCAATGGTGTACTTGCTGAAAACATCTGTCAGCACTAATACATTCTCAAACCCTTTGGAATCCCGCTCTAGCAGTGTGAATTCCATCGCTACCACCTCAAGTGGTCTGGAGGCAATCAAGTTTCCCGATGGCCCATGAAACTTCAGTTGAGGTGCCTTGGCAACGTTACATCTGTTGCATCTGCGACAAAAGACGTCAACATCAGCTGTGATGCCTACCCAGAAGCACCTACTTCTCAGCAACTGCAGCATGCGCTCTCTTCCCTGATGGCCCACCCTGTGAGCAGAGTCTAGTATCCGTGGTTTCATGGACTCAGGTATTACCAGTTGTCTCATGCTGGATCCATCTGATCCCTTCACTGTCCGGTATAACAACCCATCTGTCACTTCGAGCCGGTTACCCTGATTAAGTAGTTTCCTTGCAGCCAAGGGGATCTTTCGAGTATCTTTTCCTGCAGGTCTGGTGCCATCCTTTACCATCTTCCTAACCATCGCTACCACATCATCAGCTCCCTGGAGATTTATCAATTCCTCACGCGAATAGGTGGGAAATGCTTGAGTGGTTGCTGGTGCTGTGGTTGATTCGGCCGGTACCCTTTCACTGATATCTTTCTGGCTTGTTGCTGCCATCAACCCTATCTCATATGGTATCTGGGTAAATGATAATATCTTTTCTTGGTCACCACGTTAATAAAGCTGGTATGGTGTAAATGGTCAACTCTAGACCGGCACAGTGTTGGGCATACAGGTCACCTTGTCCAAAAACGTAATGAGGCCCCGACAAGGATGTAATGTTGACTATGAGTGTTAATGTGAGTGTCAATACGCGAAAGCATGGATTGTTCTGAAGAGTTGACTAGAAGATCAAACACTCACTCACACGTAGCTAGAAGTTAATGATGCAGACTACTGTGGTCGTTTCATTCTGTTTAATTGGACGCACACACTTGGACAGTACGGGTATAGTTACAGGAAAACAGGTCGACATATATCATCATACTGTTGATCAATGGTCTACAATCTTAAGTTGGCATTCATGTTGAAGAACATTACAATGGAACGTCCGTAGACAAGCACTTAGATTTCCACTGTTTATAAATATAACCATCAGTCCTTACTGACTGATCATGTCAGTTAATAAATAATGTTCAAGTATGACTCCTAGACAGAACCTCTTTTCTAGCGAAGATTCCTTTAGGTAAAGTTCAGCAAATATTTCTGGAGACAATGTTAACATCCAGTATTGGGGTTTCTTTATAACTGTGATCTCTTAATCATCACCTGATAATAAGGGGCATCCCTGTTCTCTGATCGATGATCGACAAAAAATATAGGATCCAAAATGGCTTCTGGTTCCAGTGAGCATTACTCACTATACAGATGCATAGTAAAGCTTCAATAAAGGCTTTGTTCATGAACACAAATGTTTCTACAAGAATCAGCATATTCTTTCATCATAACTGCTGCATACAGTCATATTCAGTGCTGCTAGGTAACATGTCATCCCGACATATTGATATAGATAATCATCATGTAGACGTCTGCCAATCTAAGCCTAGCAAGGAAAAAGTTCAGCAAAACGTTCTTTTACCTGGGCATGGGAAATACACTAGCAGAACACATACGCCCTCTCCTGGCATTACAGAATAAACACTGGGGAACTCATAGACTTAATAATCATATCAGAAACTATCTTCTTCCCCATAATAGATCACAGATATCAACAAACTTCGGACTGGTCTCCGACATGGCATTCACCAGGCTCCATCATCACGGAAGACCCTTTTTCGTATCCGCATGCGCAGAAACTGCCTGACCCCAAAGTTCAGTACAAGGAAAAATAGTCCCATTTAGACATACAAAGATATCACGATATAAGACCGAATCGTCTTAAATAGACAAGGAGTAAACATAGACTCGGACCATAAACATTCCTGCATAAACCTAAGCAAGAACAATCTGTTTCTGGCCCAACAAGGAACAGACCAACAAAATCTGAATTCATACGCCAAGTTCGATATTCAGGGGAGATAACCCATATAACAAAGTATCAATCAATCATGGGTGATATATCTTTGGCCAGGAAAGCATCCTGATTTTAAAAACAAATACTTTCCCTCAGACAAATAAATATTATAATAACTACATACATTGCCACCAGTAATCTGTTGGTAACAGTAAACTCTCTGATAACCTCAGCTGTTATGCCACTTATTGCAACATCTGCGTCATCCTCCAGTTCTTCGCCTACGGTTTCAATTGGAAACGGGACAAATAATCTGCATTTCCATTGGCTCTCGCTGCCCGATGTCGGATTGTGTAGTTAAACATCGCCATCTGGGCCATCCATCTCTGCTCTATAGCTCCCAGTTTAGCTTTCTCCCAGAAGGCCAGACCCCTATTGTCTGTAAATACCTCTACTTGTGATCCTAGCAGGTAACCTCTGAACTTCTCAGTCATGGCCCACTTAAGACCTAGCAGTTCCAGCCTCATACTGCTTTTTGAGTTTCTTTCAGAGGGTCGAAGTGTGCGACTTGCATATGCCAGGACTTTCTTTGTTCCATCTTGCACTTGCGAGAGAATTGCTCCCAATCCTTCAAATGATGCATCTACCTCCAGTATAAATGGTAGCGAGAAGTTAGGGAACCCTAGTAGCGGTGTGGAGGTTAGTGCCTTTTTCATTGTATCAAAGGCTACAGCACACTCTTCTGTCCACAACTCTCCTATGGGTGACTTACTTCGTCTTTTAGTCTGCATGCCTTGATTGAGCGCAGATACTAAATCATGTAGCGGTTTGGCTATCTTTGCAAAGCCCGGCACAAATCTGCGATAGTAACCCAGGAATGACCGTAACTCAGTCTGGGAACGTGGTACAGGGGCCTCTTGAACAGCCCTCACCTTGTCTTCCATAGCTCCTATTCAATCGTTGTCCTGAACAGCTTACACTTTCCTCCATTCAACTTCAGCCCTAGCTGGCGTAGCTTAGAGAATACTTTCTCCAGTCGGCTCAAATGGTTAGGGAAGTCAGCAAAGTTACACTAAAATGTCATCAAGGTATACTAGTATCAGCTGGAACACTAAATCATGCATACTGCTCTGCATTAATCGTTGGAAAGTGCTAGCAGAGTTGGCTAAACCCATAGGCATCCTGGTGTATTCATACAGTCCAAACGGGGTAGTGAAGGCGGTTTTCTCTTGGTCTTTCTCATCCATTGCTACTTGATAGTAACCACTTGCCAGATCAAGTGATCAGAATATCTTTGCTCCTCCTAGCGCATCCAGGTACTCGTCTACTCGGGGTAGAGGGTATGCATCCCTCTTCGTCTTGCTATTGAGTGCCCTGAAGTCTACGCAGAGTCTAAGCCGACCATCCTTCTTCCGGACCAAAACTATTGGGGAAGCCCAAGGACTGCAACTCTCCTTGATTATCTGTTTGTCAAGCAATCCTTGCAGGTGATCCTGTACCTCTTTATAGAAAGCAGGAGGTATTCTCCTGTAAGGCTGCTTAACTGGGGTGTCATCTGTTAATGGGATGGTGTGCGTTACCCTGTCCGTGTATCCTACATCTGTCTCATCTGTGGCAAAAAGATCGGCATAGCGTCTCAATAACGCTCTCACTTCCTGCTCTTCAGCCTCACTGCCCTCAAACCCGGCCAGGTCGATTGGGCACATCTCTTGCTCTGGATTCGTATATGGTGGACTTGCTGACATTTCTACCTCTTGAGCCCCTACAACTCTGAAATATGTGTTATAGTCCACCCCAGCTTCTATCAGTACTCCTACTTGTGTCCCGGGAGCTAAAAACAAGTCCTCATCTCCCAAATTTATGGCCTGAATATCACAGGACCCACTTCTAAGAACAGTCAATGTATGACTCATAATCAGCCCTCTGTGTTCTAAGTCTCTATTAGGCTCAAAGAGAAAAGCTCTTTCTGACTGGCCTCCATTCTTGCATTTGACTGTTATGGCCCTGATCGATCGAGCAGGTATGTGGGTTTGCTTTCTCCCAGCTACCCATACTTTCATAGAGTCTGATTTCTGCGTCATCCCCTGATCTCTTGGAGGGTCCCATCTTAGTATTTTCTGTATGTTTGGGATTTCTACAAGGACATTAGTACCTATGATCCCTGGTGTTTTTCTCTGGTTTCTAGACCCTTGTACCTCCCTGACAACATAAACTCCACAGTTTTTCACTATGTGCACCCAACTTGTATGTCCACAACTAAGTGACCAATATATGGGATGGTGGCACTATTTGCTGCTGTCAGGCGCACCCATCTACCCTCATTCAAGGGAAGCCCTCCAAACATCTCCCTGAAACATTGCTCTGTGATGTTAGACACCTGTGAACCTGTGTCAAACACACAATTATCTCTTTCCCTTCCATCAGTACTACTCCTTCAGGCCGACCTCCTACCATCTTGATCCGGTCTTCTTGGGGCTCTCCCTTCAATTTCTTTCTTTAAACTCCTGGGGATTTGGTCCGCTGCTGGTCGACATTTCCTGTGATGGTTGAATCTCTAACCTTCCTTCTGAGTGGCGGTCCTTCTGCCTGCGCTCCACTTTGTGTGATGCTCTAGCCGCAGGGTTACTAAACGGACAGCTCGCTACTAAATGTTGTGCTGACTTGCATTGGAAACATCTTCTAGGTAGAGGACCACATGGACACCTGGACGCTATATGATTCCCAAAATCAGCGCAGTTATTGCACTTGATTCTCCGGGGGCCATTCCATACATGAGATTTCTTTCTGCTTCTTTACCTGCGACTGTTCCCGTGGCGCCTAGAGATGGTCCTCCTGTTAATAACCCCCACTTGCCGCACCAACATCTCAGTCTCCCATTTACATTCTTCCTCATGCCAACCTGCAATTGTCTGCCACCTCTACCTGTACTCTTTCTATTTGAGTCACAAAGCTCCCCTTCCACAGCCTGACTCCCAGCCACAGAGGGGTCTAGTTTAGTGCCTGTTGTGGGCATTCCCTCTGTACATGCCCTAAATTTTTGCACCGAAAGCATCGGATGGTCCTCGCCGGCCTTCTCTGCCTGTCTTGCATTTCAGCCATCTGGCGCTTCAGCTGTGCGACCTCTGCTCTGAGTTGCTCCACTTCGGCGTTTCCTTCATGTGACCTGGGTGCCATTTCTTCGTCGGATGCTGTGACTGTGGCTATCCCAGCTCTTGCTGTTTGACCACTCCCAGTCCATCTCAGAGCATCATCTCTTATGGATACAAATGACACTGCAGGCTGGTGCCGGACCCTGTCCTCCATCATTCTCCGCGTCAAGTCGTCTCTTAGACTGGCAACAAACTGGTCTCTTAGCACCGTTTCGTCAAGCTTGACACCTTTGGCTTTCTCCTGTGCCCCTGCTGCCTGCTCGAATATCTCATGCAGCCTATGGGCAAACTCACGCACCGATTCCCTTGGCCCTTGGTACGCTGAATAAAATAGCGCCCTTAGTTCTTGGGTGCTCCTTGATTCCCCATACACCCTGAGTATGGCCTGAAGCATTGCCTCCGGGTCATTGTCTCTTACTTGTATCCGCAGCTCCCTGCGGACAACTGGGGTCACACTGTCGAGGATCACATCGGCTTGGTCCTCCTTACTCATGTAGCCGGACCTCCACGCAGCTCTAACCTCCCTTGCATAGTCCTCCGCGTTTGGCCCTGTGCGTTCTCCAAAAGTTCTCACTTTCTTGTGGGTGGGCACCATTATGCACCGCATGTGTTCTGGCTGGGGCAGTGGACCTGCTACTGATCCCTCACTTTGCACCACTGATGCACCGACCACTTGTGTTGGATCTACATTCTCGTGCTCCCCTCTGCTCGTAGCACGTGTGCTCCTCGCGGCCATCTTGCTGCCGGACCGCACTGCTGGGTTTTTACCCTATTTGTTCGTTTGCTGTTTGCTCGGTGTCACTGTCTGCCTTATCCTACCGACGACGCCAATTGTGATAGGGTGGGCGAGATGATGATGATGATTATATTGTGATATGTTTGATCACTCTCTTTTCACACTCGCACCGACCCGAACAACAATAAAACTCTTGATTCTAGAGGCAGGGGCTGTATTTATTTTTACAACCCATTCAGTGACTAAGCAAACATTAAACAAATAAACCAACGAACATAACAAAACACCCAGCATGTGCCCGATTGCTAATGTGCTCAAGGCATTTACAGCTTGGCTCTGTGTGTCTAACTTCGTCTGTTCTCTCTGGGCGGCTGATACTAGGAAAGCTCGCTGCGGGCTCGCTATTTCTATATATATACCGCTAAGCCTAAACACTCAACTTAGTCCGCGCTGCGCGGATTAATTTGCGCCACGTAAATAACACTCGCGATATTTGCTTTAGAAGGCCCGAAAACAGAAATATTGTTAAACTCTTTTTGTGTGTAGTTGTTAACTCATACTGGCTACTAGTTGTTGAATCATGCTTTATTTGCTAAATGATGTGAATGTCCACCAGTGGATAAATGTAGATGTTGGGACTGGTGTAGTAAAGTGTAACGATTGTCAACTCATCAAACCCAGCACAGTTTTGGTCATACAGGTCATCTTGTCCTGGAACGTGATGAGGCTCCGACAAGAATGTGAGTGTAAACAATGAGTGTGTATCAGAAGCATAGTGGTTCTCGAAACAGCATTTGTAGCTCTCATGTGATGATCTAGCACACTGTGGTAGTTTCCTCTCGAGGCACGGATAGGATAGATATGATAGCATGGTTGCGCATTAGCAGTCATTTTTTTATGTGACAAGACTCGATGTGATTTAGATACAAAGGTATATAGGAATAGATATTTCGCTGGCAGACCTGCTATGCTATGGTTTCTCTCTCTACTCACACGTGTGCAGCTATCAGATATTTTTGGCCTGTCGGCACTTATAGTTATATTTGATAGTACTCGCGCTCACGCTAGAAATTGATAGTCGCTCTTACATTGTAAATGTCGCGCTCGCCCTATTAATTTCTTGTGTTCAAATAGTTCTTCATAGTGTTGTGTCGCTCTCATATTGAGGCTAATTATATTTGAGAATTTGCCGATGGTATACATAGTGATCATGATAGTGTGATTGTTGTTCTGATCTCGGTTGGTATTAGGGTTCGTTCTCTTCTCTTGTGTAACGTGGAGAGTGTATTCTTTTTGTTGTAAGAGAATGAGAGTATGTTAATCGCGCATCACTGGTGTTGTCTCACTACTGGTTGTTCTCTTCGCGATATAATTCTATCGAGAGGAACGATGGCTCTGAGATAGCCATTAGGATTCATTATAACGTTTGTCGGTGTATTCATATCTTTTATGACTCGGAGAGAAAGACTATTTATACTTGATCGTGTCACATATTCCTTGATTTTCGCTAGAGATGGATAGATGATAACTTGTTTTTAGTTCCCTCCAATATCTTCACCATATGAATTGTGCTTGATAGAAATCTGGAAAATATGTGACGGCCCACTACTCATTACTAATAGATGAGATGGTGACCGTTCAAGAAGTTATTCATGAGTTCCCCCTCCTCTTGTGCGGAGACGACTGACTCTCAATATAATTGTGCGTATATCTGCCACTCTGTTCAGCTCTGCTAATTAATCCCACAGATGAGTGTCAGTCTTGTGTCATGCATACTGTCTTCACCATGGCATCGCACGTCTATCTACAATATCTCAATAAGCCCATCACGCCACTCATACAGCATTACTCCTGTACATCTCTCTCAGATCACGCTATGAGACTCGAATCTTCTTTGGAATCATGGTGATAGGAGATGTCATACTTCTAAGCACTCAAAGTGATCTATAATATTATAAGAGAACTCACCCGCTGGCTTTTGAACATTATAGTGTTTGTTGTAATATATACTATACTCTCTTTCTCATGATTCTCACGTCGTCGAGCGTAATTTTGTATACTGCTACGACACTCTCGCTAATTAATACTATCCTTGATACTTCTATAACTCTCTAACTCTATGTATCTCAGTAGTTCTAGAGTGACAAATGACCAAAAGAGGTAGTATATAACCGTAGCTTCTTCATGAAAAAAATGCAGATATCTTAAGCTATTAGCTTTGATGAGCTTCTCGTCGACTCATTCGCTATTCAGAGATAATCCATAATGAAGTGTTCGCACTAAGCGATAGTCTCACTCCTATGTATTTTCTCGCTATCTCTGTGGTTCTAGAGGAGTATATAATTCTTAATACATTGTATGTTGTCTTCTGCGAATGTAGACCCTCAGTAACCGATACATCATCATCATACTTCTAAAGCTCCATATCTCTGAAGATTCCCCAGCCGGACACCTAAAGTAAAGAGAGACGAGTGTCTCTGCTGAGAGTAGTGCCTAACTTCGAGGAATGCGATACCATTGTTGTGTAGATATGTCTCTCGTCATATTCTCTCGACTCGATAGAGAGAGAAATGGACCGTGTCTGTAGACCTAGAGATGTACCGGCGAGGCTTGATTTAGTATAGATCAAGACTGCGCTGGGCATATGAGTAATGTTAGATTTAGTATGTGACCCTTGGAGAAGGCTGAATGAAGAAAACGGTCGGTAGATTGTTGAGTTCTGCCACGTCTTCATAGTAAATCTTCGTCGTCATATTTGGACAGTTGTGTGAAACTAGTGAACAAGTAAGTGTGTGTGTGCTCATACACACAACCGATTGTCTATATAATGCTTAGACGAGAGAGAGTAATTAGACTATTAACCCCATCTGATCACCATGATCGGCCATTTGCCCTCGCCATCTTACCGCTTCAAGATTTTCTGTCGCTTGCAAGACGCTCTGACCTTCACGACACTGTTCTATAAGTCCCCAACCCGAAATATAACACCTTGGTACCCACCCCGTATAGTTCGGTTGAATATAGAGATCAGTAGTTCATCATCCTGTCGTGTGCAGATGTGGTTTTTTTTTTTTATAGTAGAATAAGTCTCACTAATAAGTCTAAATGAATACTGACAGACAGATGTATTATTTAATGGTAGATAACTCTATAATTACCTACTTAATGATCGGGTGGAGCTAATATATCATATCTCGCAACAATGCTATGAGAGGGAAAATTGTTTACGCTCTACGATTAAATGATTTTCCAGGAACGGTTGTGGATGTACGTATTATTAATCAATTCTGTATCTATTATACCAAATGCACTACCAAAAATGTCTCACACTATAATCTTAAATTTATGATTTTTGAAGGAAACATATTCATCAAATAGAACAGCGGTGAATTAAACATTCAGACTATAGAATATATATACCTCCCGCAGATATAGTTGCGTATTAACATCATTCTATTATTATATATTACAAATGTACCTATTCTTTAGTAAAGTCAAATAAACTATAAAAAATAACTGTTGTTAAAGCTGTTACCTCATTACACTATTGTTAAAAGAATCCAATATTTGAACAGATAAAGTACGCGCGAATCTTGTATGGGCGAATTCTTGGGATTCAGATATATCGTCCTCAGCCATCACATTTTCTGATACCAACGGTTTCAGCTCGTACCACGAATATAAGAATTTGAATAAAGGTTGAAGGAGCAATTGCCGTATCGTGTTGATCTCGAAGACTCTTTCAAGTTTTCTTCACCCGTTTGGATAGCCGTATAGAGCTTCTATTCTCGGTCTGAATTAGCACTTGTCAACAGCATTACGCTGGAGTAATGCGCCGCGCCGATGAGATGAGAGTCATCTTGATGGTAGATATTCTGAGAGCCAAATCTCTTGCAAATCACACGCCAGCAAAGACACCGCCACTATGCTGCTCGCAATCATATCTGACATACGTGTCGCTACAGGAACTCGAGATTCAGATATACACTTTTTTTTGGCGTGCCAATAAGTTGGTACATATCGCTGTCTGGATCATCGTTCTAGCAGACATTGGCAGCGCATGCCTAGCTGTCAGTCACCCTGATGTACTCATATGGCACTTAGTTGCCGCATCCACATATCCCTCGTGGTTGAAAGATGACCTGTCACTGAACCACATAAATATATCACTTGCTGCACCAGGGCCGGGTCGTTTTGATTTCGAACCAACGACACACATTAGTTGACAAATACGTTCATTCCTCTAGTTGTTTCTGTCTACGTTGTTTAGTGATTATCAATTTTGTGTTCTTATCCCCCCCCCCTTCCCCCCCCCCCTTTTTTCCTTTTTTTTCTCAGCTTTGCCTTATCACCATGTGTCCTAACTACATCAATCTACATTAGGTAATGGTCCGACTGGTGAAAAGACATAGATTATTCGATCTCTACTCACAACATTACGCCCCCCAAATGTAAGAAGCATATGCCATTCTGTTCGACACATAGCAATCCATGTAGGCCAAGAACCCATGTTACTGTTAACTAAGTGTCAGAGGTACACACAAAAAGAGTTGAGTATGCAACCATATCTGAGTGGAATTGGCGAAAGGACAGATTCAGGCATGTTGGACGTCGATAATCAACCTGCTCAGTCATGTAGACTAAAAAGACTTCGCACTTGCTTTTTAGTCCATATGTGATAGAGATGTAACTACTAGTAGATCTTCAGTGACGTATCATTGGATGGGACTTTCTGTCAACCCACCATGACTACATTCATGGTGCCTAACGCCCCCCCCCCCCCGAAAGCAATGTTCTGCTAATGCCAATATCTACGAGACTTTCAGAATGTAGTTCTTTATTCAGTGCCCCTTTTAGTAATAATGATATCCAGAGTGTGATTACCCCCGCGTCTAGCGTGATAATTATCCACTGCTAGAGCCTTGGTCAAGTGTGAATGTCAAACCTGATCGCTTAATAGTGATAATTCGCGTCAAGTGCGATCTGTCTGATCGACGAACAAGTATAGGATGCTTTGTCGCACCTCACTCTCATTCTTTCTCACACCTCGTCATCATGTAGATATGATAGCACCACTGATGTGCATTGATCCTTGGTAAACGATAGGATTCTCGACCGCACACAATCATCGCCGAGTGTCTCGTTATAATGAGCATGAGATAGCTGTTCAGTAAGGGCTATCGTGTGATAGTAGCGAATAATATGAAATAGGTTATTGCATATCTGTGGCGGAAATAGGACCTCTGCGCAGGAAAGTGCAATATAGAGACAGAACCACAGCGCTCCATAGTAAGGTGTGCTTTGAATGTAGATCTCATGTTGACGATCCTATGTATATAAATTAATTATGACTTCTAGTGTTAGAGAAGCTTGACATCAATATTATCCTAGTTCCAGACACAGATACTTTATAACAAATTCCTATTACCCCACATTCTCTCATTCCTGTGTAGCAACACTAATGAACGCTCAAGAGAGATGTCCCAGATAGCATGAAGAATCAGAAGCTCAAGATGAGAGACCCACTGTGTCCCTTCCGTAGATAATAGACATAGTGTGCGCAATCTCTAAGCATATAGAGATAATTCCTCGTGATAACTCAAATTGATTGTTCTCGATAAATTGATTTGTCTCTCTCGGTAGTTGAGTCACAGTCGGCACAAATATGTTGTGTTGTCGGTTCGGGCTTAGTGTTCATTGACCCTAGCTGTTTGTTGAGACAAGTAACTCACCTCGACGTAAGATAGGAGATGCGGATGAAGTTGGCGTGTGTTGAGTTTCTTGTTGTTCTATACTGCTGATTCATTATCTCAGATCTCTACAGTAGAGTAGATCCCCCAGATATCGTGAATATGCCGCGCATGTCTTGGAAAAACCGTATAGGGAGCACGGATAAGGCACCGCTCACCTTGTACATCTGTAGATGTGTTGTCTGTTCAAGCGTTAGATCTGTATGTCATGTAGCATCTTACATTGATGCAATGTGATTGTTTGCGACAGTGATTAGCGCACCCATAGATAGAGAGCCTGACACGAAATTAAGATAGTGATGTAACAAAGCTCATACTAGTGAACAGAAAGTAATGATGTAGTCGCACTCTTCCCCTGTGTACTCATCTCGAGAGACTAGAAATTCTAGTGTCTCATAGTTATGTAAGTCATTAACAGTCTTCTCATGGTTCTGATAGAGACTCGCAGATGTGAGTTTGATGTTCAGATTGATAGACAGCGGCGCGTTAGCGGATGTGTATAACTGTCCGTTGAGTTGAGATATTAGTAAACCCTATGTTGTACTCGTCTCTCTATCATTTCCTGCTAAATGTATCAATGTATCCAGAGACATCGTGTATGAGTCCAATTAAATGATGAGAGCTTTCTCGTTCTTAGAATTATGTTGCAGATAATCGTTCCAGCGTGCCTACGTTGGATGATCAACATAGAGTATGTAGATATGATGTCTGTGGATCGTTCAACTGGAAGGTACTTCCAAGATATCAACTCATAGTTAAATGGTAGTAAGTACTAAATGAGTACACAGTTGATGATTAGGTAAGAAGCACTAGTTTCTGTGTCTTTGCTTCCCGTTAATATCTGACGATGTATGTTCATAATCTGAATCTTTTCGTTATTATATTCGTACTGGGATGTGTTTCCAAGAACGTAATAAGTGCTAGCACTTCATATTGTTTGGACAGGACAGTGTAGAGACTAGCCAACTTATACAAAGTCAGCTCTTGTTCACATTGAAGGTTATATACAGGAAGTATGTTCATAACAAGACCTTTGTAAGGCTTGTTTTCCTACAGATAGATTGTTTTTAGTATTAGCTCTCGTTAATCTCACTATTTTCCACTAGTGTATCTATAAGCAATAGATCTATCATACAAGCTTAGTGCTCTAATGATTCTCAGAATCTAGAAGACCAGATGTAAGACTTGATTTGCATGCTTAGTTAATCTTTTTGTCTAGACTTGCTCTCGCTTTGGCAAATTGTAGCATGATACTTCTAGGTATAAGCCAGAGAAGTCTCATCTTTGGTGTACTTATTATTCGATCACACAAGGCATATGAGCAGCTCTTGTGATATATAGATATTGCCGGGAGGCAGGTGTGCGAGCAAATGTAGCAAGTGTGAGACAACTAGTGGTGCTTGTTGGCCTCAATATCCGACGCAAAGGTCAGCGCATTTGCTGCTGTTTACTGACTAAAGTTTCAAAGTGAGAGAAAACTTGCTGCTGCTGCTGAAGAAATAAAAAAGCGAATTGATGCAAGAAAAGAAATTAGCATGTATGGATGCGAATATAGGAGACCCTCATTACAATATGATGCAGGTTCGAGAAGGGACTGCAGCAAAGAGAAATGTGCTAGAACACATATCCCAGATCCATGACGAGATAGACAGACTCCTCGAATGAATTATCTTCGACAACTCTAAATAAAGATTTTCCAAGATGGAGTGGATAAATGTTTGTAAACACGATGAGACAACAGTCAATCCCCCCCACCCAGCAACCCCCCGCACCCCCCCGCATCCCATTGCTAAAATACTAGGACATGAGAGCAGATGGGATTTAGCAAGCTGCATTGAAGGAAGAGAAAAAAGCTCACATAATAGGCATTCTTGAGCTCTAATCTTGTAGAGTTAGACATATCTACTGGAGACATGGTATCCCGGATTATCTCACGCTAGAAATAGAAGTTTTTAGCAATTTGAATTCGTACTCAGAAGAAAACTAGATCTGATAAAAGTCGTAAAACAAACGCACATGTGTCTACTAAAAAAAGACGAATAACCGTTCTCGATTGAAAGAGGAAGGACATAATCGTAATTCAAGCATCCCTAGGGGACACGGTAAATAGGTATACACCCTATACCTAAACTCTCGTTCCAATAATACCATCCGAATCACCCCCCAACCTATCATCCCCACCGTACAAATTGCCCCACCCCCCTACAAATCACACCCTACGTACTATAGACACCACCCCACAAATGATTCCACACTAAACAACACCCCACATCAGTCTTCTAACCCGTACCTCACTACCACACAACAGCCTCTGTCATGAAGCCTCCGCCACATCTGAGCAAAGCCAGGTGGGTTGCCTTGACATTTGTGTGTGGTTTTTTTTTTTTTTTTTTTGTGTTTTTTTTATGCGGCCTGTCGCAGTATAGGGAAGAAATCTCGTCCGATCTGGTAATATCCAAAGGGGCGCAGCGCCACTGTCTACACTACGTTAAGAAGTGATGATCATATGTCGCTCATGTAAAGCTGAGCTGAAGAGTCGCGTGTAGAGTCGGGAGGTGTATCCAATAGATGTACTAATTAGCGCTGCGCCATTTTCTTGAGTGGACAAGGGTGTAGAATTACTCAGAATTACTAGTGGGTGAGAGTGCGCAAAGTCTCATGTCTCTAGTGTGTTGTAGCGGTTTGAAGAATGAATGAGCGTGATCTCGCAGATGGAGAAAGAGCAGATTGATCCTAAAGCATCTTATGAAGCCCTTATGGCACTTGTTATCAGATAGAACAAGGATTTTGTTCAAGATATAAATAAAACCTTTCTTCGAATTCTCTACATGAGGCCGCGTAAAAACTAAGTCTCTAAAAGGAAATGGAACAGTATTTTACCAAATTACGTCACAGACACATCAGGACGTAGCTATTAGCAACAGTAAGGTTAAAAAAAGGTATGCCAGTTGGCTTTCTTGCCAACACCCATACTGTACCCTATATCCCCCCCACCCCCCCCAAACCAACCCTTCCCACCCCCAAATACCCCTCAATTTCCCACACCCCCATAGGTAACCAAACACCAAGTACTATTACTGTTTATTCAGAAACAAGGTAACATATCATTTCAGGGTTCTTCTTCGAATACTGGAGACGAGATGACAGACAGCGATTAAGGGCAGTGGTCATAATTACAGGAACTTTCGCAAAGGGAAGACAGTCTTAGAAAAAACTATTCCAAGTTTTTCCTTCTGGAGACAACAGGATCATAATTTACCGAAGATTTACTCATTATAATGATTATGCACTGGATAGGTAACCAAAATTAGCTAATTATTCAAACCCGAGTAGGGGTTAAAATGGTTGTAAACACACTGTCACATAACCCTAAGTGCAATAATAAACATCTTAAAAATCTGCACAATTCAAATTTACACACTCCCTCTCCCTCCCTCCCAAACCTCTCCCCCAGGCCCAACCCAAACTTTTCCCCCTCCCAACAATCCGTGACACGACCCAAATAACCCCAAGCCACCCCCAACCCCATGACAAGCTACACCAACAGACAATAAGTATAACATCAATGCACCCATCCACCAAGTAGTTGCAAAGAGGCATAGAGACATGACAGAACACACCCCAGTAACAATGCCACCGAACCATTACAGCACGAGGCAACCACAGTGCTCGACCACCCATTACACGATCCAGGCCCATACCTAAACTTCTTAGCCCAGCACCCACCTCCGTCCAATCACGGCATGAGGGGGGGGGGAGGGGACGTCAACCTCTTACACAAAAGATGTAACGCCACCCATACCCCCCCCCCGGGGCCTCAACCCCCCCCATCTCCACCTACCCAATCAACACCCACCCCGCACCCCCCACAACCCACACTGAGCATCCTGTTCTACCGATCACGACACCGCCAAAACAGTCCCACCTCCAACCCACTCCCCCCTCTTCACTCACTGCACCCAAAATCCCTATCCCCAGACCCGCATACCATACTTCGCCCCACCAGTCCACGATCACTCCACCGCCTTCACCCAAACGCTACAACCACACCCCCCATACCCCCTCCCCTAGACAAAAATCCCACCCAATACCATACACGTGATCGCCTGCCCCCACCGCCCCACATAGTCCACACATCCAAACCATCCGTAGCAGCTGTACCCCCTCCCCCGCCCCACACAAACCAGCTCATGAGCCTTTAATACTACAACTATCCTGTCTCTCTAAACTATCCGCCAAATTTAAAATCCGATCCTAAATATGCAATTCTTGTACCACGATATAATGCCATAGTAGTAACTAGAAGGCTCTTGATGGAGACATCACAACCAAAAACTAAAAGACTAACATTAATAAGACCAACTACCACATTATCGCCGGCTCCTCCCACCATTTGATAACCCGCTTTAACGGCTACGTCCTCCATCAACCGCCACCCCACACCGCTCCTCAACGCCCCCCCTCCCTCAAAACTATTCCTAGTGCGCTTCTACCCAACTACGTAAGAAGATCCGTCCTCTTATGAAAATTCCCCCCCATTAACCTTCCACCAATACAATAGACAATGACACCCCTCCTAACCCCCATATCTAAAATTGTAACGTCCCCTGGATTTCCTCATTATCATCGCATCCCAACAACCCACCACCCACCATACCACGCCCACACAATACTTCCACATAACAGACCAAACCAACCAACCCCCAAAAAAGCCCTACAAAAAAAAAAAACCTCCCACCCCAAAAAAAAAGATCACAACACGACTCACCCCCACAACCTCACTAAGTCCCAAACGGTCAAATGCCATCCACAACACAACCACCTCATAAATACCCAAACATCAAACCGGCTTTCTATTTGGTATGCACTTAATTTAGGAACACAGGTACCTACCACCAGCGGCAGAAACAGAGGCCCCAGACCCCCACGTACAGGTATGCAAAATTCCCTCCCCCCGCATACACCTCAAAGACCATACACTACACCCCATATCCTCAAACCTCTTTCCCACCACAACACCTCAGCAAACCAACCCTCCCCAAGACCCCACACCCCCACCCCTGCATCACACCCACGTCAACCATTTCCAACCCCCTCTCCCACCACCCAGACTCCAAACCCCATCCCCCCCACCCCCCCCCCACAACCCCCCCCAATCACCCCCACCCACACAAACCCACCCCCGCCCCTGCCCCTCAACTGAACAACGAAGACACTCAAGGACTCAAAAAAACGTCCCAACCTAACCTCGCTACCCTCAAAATATGCCCCTACTTTGCACAACACAAATCTAAAACACTACACACCATTATACCTTGACAGCTATAGCTTTACCTGGACCACCACAATTATACTCTTAGTCTATCAGATCAAACAATACGCTTCCACATTCAGTAAAATAACAGTTGTTCACATGAGGCAACCACCACAAAGTGGGCATAGCCGCCAAGCTACTCTCTGACTCTAATACGTGATTCAATAAATACCGCGACACCAACAGTACCCCGAAGACCACCTATCCCTGCGACAATGAGGAGTCATATCTATGGCATGTTGTAAGATCTTTCACTCTCAAATTCTAGTAGTACTGAACAATGACCGTCATTAGCAATTACTCTGACTTAACTAGAGTTCGTTCCGCACGCGCTGAATACTTCCAACATTCTTTATTCATTTCCTAGCTTACATACACCTCTGGCTCCTTTACAATTTTGAATCTTTATTCGGATCATTACATTTTGTTTCACCAAGAGTGAAGAATCAAATCACCCTAAGAGTCTGCATATCGCATCTTCAGTTCTTGTAGCCGCGCCCTCGCGACTGTTTTATAAAACAGTCACGCAATGAAATTAAGAATACCAAAGGGATCAAAGATCGTTTATGCACCTTCAATTATCTGCATACAGATTTAAGTTTCATCGCATACATTGAGAGCTTGAAGCTATAGTGACTACTGCATTAGCAATATGCCACTATTTTGATTTTCCCAAACGGAAATTTGCTCCGGAGTGCATTCTTTGACTCCGTGAATGCGACCGATGATAAGATCAGCGATCGGATCTGGCAAAAGACATGCGTGTACATCTCCTGTGAAGAAAGGAGTAGCAATCCTAATGATAGCGGTAGAGTATTTCTCTATGGTGCCGCCAAATGTTACGCATTTGACTACTTTGCCTGTAGAATGAGAAGGATCTATGAGTGACTGCCTAACCCCAGTAGTTGTGCATCCAGAATCAAAAAGTACTGAGACTGGATTGTCATTTACTAAACCTTTGTGTAAGACAAGAGAACCTCTCCCATCATGCGCGATTGACGCAGGAAGAGCGGGAAGAGGATGGCCACAGCTTAAAGTAGACACTGTGGTTGGCTCAAATAATGTTTTGCATTGGGGGCACTGAGATGCTCTCCCAAAATCAAAAGCGGCACATGCCATATTATTAGAGTCATCATTATCTTTATTTTGTTTATAGGCTTCGTGGGATTCTTGCTGTGCAGAGTTCGCCTGGTAATGAGCTTTATGTTTTTTGAATTGTGCTCTACCTCTGTTATTATTGCCTCTGTACTTATCATTGTTTCCACTATTATAACCCCTACTCGGGTTTGAATCATAGCTCCTTTGGTTACTATCATCATATTCATTATAATGAGTATCTCTGTAATTATGATCTTGTTGTCTCCATGAAGGAAAACTTGGATAGTTTCTAGAATGACTTCCTTTGCGAAAGTTCCTGTAATTATGACCACCCCAGAATCGAGGGCTGTCAGCTCTTCTCCAGGTATTCGAAGAAGAACCCTGAAATGATTGGTTACCTTGGTTCTGATAACTGTAATAGTTACCTTTTTTTATTAAACCTATTTTGAGGTCCTTGGAATTTGTGAGAGTGATTAGGGTTGTATGGTGTTGCAGAAGCAACTGGCATACCTTCTTTAACCTTACTGTTGCTAATAGCTACGTCCGGATGTGCAGTGACGTATTGGGTACAATACTGTTCCATTTCTTTTAGAGACTTAGGTTTACGCTCATGTAAGAATTCGAGGAAAGGTTTATTTATACTTGACATAATCTTGTCTCTGAGTATCAAGTCCATAAGGGCTTCATAAGTCTTTTCTGTTTTGGATAGTTCAATCCAACGATCAAATGTAAGACGTGTTCTTGCAATGAATTCTGAGAATTCTACACCTGCCTCAGGCACCATTGTCTTAAACAACTTCCGATAACCCTCTTCAGACAACTGATACTTCTTTAACAAGGCTGCCCTAATAACATCATAGTTATCTTTGTCAGCCTCTTCAACCAAACTTAAACTAGTCAGAGAATCACCTTTCAGATTTTCTGATAACTGGTTAGCATATTGTGATTTGTCCACATTATGTGCTCGACACGAGCGTTCAAATCTGTTTAGCCAGAATGTTATGTCATCACTGGAAGGGTTGAACGCTGGTACCTTGACCTTGTAAGTAAAGGGTTTACCATTACCACCAGATGCTTGATTAACATTACTTATGTTTGTTAACTTTAACTTTTCTAACTCAAATGCTAAAAGTTCTTTTTGGTGTTCATGCTCTCTTATTGCTTTTTTCTCTTCTGCTTCAGCTTGTAATCTTCTCTCTTCTGTAGCAGCTTCATCATTTCTTTTCTCTTTTTCCATTTCCATCTGGAATCTTTTTTCATCAGTCTGTATCTGCAATTTCTTTTGCTCATCCTCTCTTTGTAATTTTTTTTCCTCAGCTGCTAATTTCTTTTCTTCAATCAATGCTTTTCTTTCTTCAGCAGCAGCAGCAAGTTTTCTCTCTTCTGCAGCTAATGCTTT
The DNA here is from genome assembly GCA_024509875.1 of Oreohelix idahoensis. NCBI lineage: Eukaryota > Metazoa > Mollusca > Gastropoda > Stylommatophora > Oreohelicidae > Oreohelix > Oreohelix idahoensis. The sequence goes on along the minus strand of JAMPIV010001972.1, from coordinate 122,605 downwards.
GTCATATTGAGCAACAGCCCATTGTTCTAATTGCTGACCAGTCTTATCAAGAGCCCTGCCTTGTGTGATAAAATAATCCAAGGTAGACATCTTGTCTAATAAGATCAGTAATTTGCAAAAGTAAATAAATTTACTTTCTTAGTCTAAATCAAAGACCTTGTATGATAACTTTTTAACCTGTGGAAAATAGTACTTAACTATCCCAATCACTGTGGGAAACAAGCCTTACAAAGGTCTTGTATAAATCCTTATATAATAACAGCTATAAGTTGCTGGTTCACTCTATAATATAAGTGCAGTGCACCAGAAATAGTGTTTTATATCATCAACTGTGTACCTTTAGTAATAGCAATTAACTATGAGTTGCTTCTTGTACATCAATTTATATGATCAACTATATTTTAAATAGTGTATGTCGATCAGGCACAAACAAAACAGTTATACAGAGGAACATGAAAACATTTGCGGAAATGAAATAAATCAAATGGGAAAAACAATAAAAGATAAACCGCAAGAGGATAACAAATACAAATAACGCCACAGTATATAAATATAAATTGAGAATAGAACTGAAAGATAGAATAGGGTAGACCAACAAATTACAAACAAATCAAAACAAACTAAAGAACAGAGGAATATTACAAAAACAACAATGAGTACAGACTTCACAGCTAACACTAATAGCAACAGCTGTCGCAGCAAATTTTCAATGAAGAAAATTGCACCTATAGAAACGCACACATCAGACCCTCTATTACGTGGGATACTCTGCTGTGTGACACCGCCCAACCGAAACAACAACCCGCTGGATACAAACAAATATCACATATAAATAGTTAAACATAAATACATAAATGCATAAATAGTATGGCAATATGATGTAAATAGAGTGTTGCAGAAAGAATGTGTTGGAATGAAGGCTCAGTTACACTGCCTAATAGTACAGTACTGTGGTACTTTATTAAACAAATAATTCTGGTCTAATTATTTTAAATTCAACACAGAAATAGAAGCTCCATCGTTGATTTGAATGATAACAATCAATGTAGGACTTCTCAGTTCAATAACATTTTCTTTCGCAAACACTGTCAAATATTCTCCAGTCCTGATGTGTAATGTTCTATGTTTCAACCAAGCTTGCTGTGTAACACTGTCAGTTGTATGGCAAATGTCCAACGAACCAAATGTCAACAAACCCTGACCTAGTTACTGCATACTCTCGACAGGACAGGTCACGCTGACATCACTGTAGAGTTGTACTGCTGATGTATTTGTGTGTCGTAACAGACCCCAAGGAACGTCTGGTCTCAGTAGTTTACTTCTCAATATGGTCACTGTGCAGGTTGACCCAGGAAGCTGGCCACCAGTTGTTAAACTCTTTTTGTGTGTAGTTGTTAACTCATACTGGCTACTAGTTGTTGAATCATGCTTTATTTGCTAAATGATGTGAATGTCCACCAGTGGATAAATGTAGATGTTGGGACTGGTGTAGTAAAGTGTAACGATTGTCAACTCATCAAACCCAGCACAGTTTTGGTCATACAGGTCATCTTGTCCTGGAACGTGATGAGGCTCCGACAAGAATGTGAGTGTAAACAATGAGTGTGTATCTGAATGTCAGTACGCGAATGGTAGAATGATTCGATAGAGTTGACAGGTTGGTAGTACATCACTCATACTCACACTGTTCGAATTCAAGAAGTACTGGAACTACGGTGGTCTTTTATAACATTTAATGGGACGCACACTTGGACAGTACGTGTATGGTTACAGGAACAAATGTCGACATAGACAGCATAATGTTGATCACAGGAATATCATCTTAAGTTAGCATTCATGCTTGGCAAATATCATAATGGAGCATTCGTAAATAAGCATTCAGAGTTCCATCATGTAAATCATCTGGCTTTACTGACTGGGCACGTCAGACCATAACCAATATATAGGAAGGCTCCTAGACCTAACCTCGTCTAGCGAATATTCCTTCACGTAAAGTTCAATATATATATATTTCATAATATAGGAATCCCAGACATGGGTTCTCACATGTAGCAGTGATCTCTTGGTTCATCGAGCGATAGTACAGGCATCCCTTTTTCTCACTCGATAAATACAAAGTATATGAATTTCAACATGGCTGTTCTCTCTCTCGTGAGCTTCACTCACTATAGAATATAGACCAAAATTAGTCATTCATTAAATGTCCTCATTTCTTCATAGGTTCTCTCATAGAGGTAATTGAATAATATCATACAATCTAGTGCTGATACATAGGAATGTCTTCTTCCTTTGAATGGATATTCTTTTTAAAAGTACCACTGTGCATCTGCTTATCAACAACGATGGCGAAGCCCAAGTTCATAATAAGTTGTGGTTTTACCTTTTTATGCGAAATATAACTTTGCCATTCCTTGGCAAAAGAGAATAAACACTGGGGTAAAGTACATACAACATGTCTAAATGATTATCACTTTTCCCCATCCATATATAGATCACTATTTCGGCAAAAAGCCTGCTACAACAAAACTCGGCATCCTCACAGGATGACAGCCATGGATCACACCCCTTGCTAGCGATACTTCCGCTGCATAGCCTTTGACCTTTTCTAGCGACAACCAAATTAGTTCGACTTAGAAATGCAAAGATATCCATATATAAGACAGACTCGTCCTACTCATACAAACACTACGTATAAATTCAGGCCATAGATATACTGAAGCAAGAACAATCTATTCCTACCCAGCCACAGAATAAATCGCAGTAGGCCTAGAGTCGTCTGCGGAGTCCGATCGAAGATGACAGAACTATTTTCAAGGGAAGCAACCCAAAAATGACTTCTCCTTAAGCACTTAAAAAAGGAAATACTTTGCTTCCAAAATATTTGCGAACATAATAAGAATATAAATGTATTATATTGCAAGATAGTAAAAATTGCCCTTTACAAATATACACAACTATTTCTAGAGCAAAAACACCACTATCAAATATAACACACAACTATGCACCAAAACTAATTTTTAGGCGTTATTATGGCCTAAGAAATATATTTTCATGAAGACTTTTCACATCCCAGAATGCTTCGCGCACATCGAAAATATGGGCGATAAATGTGTCACTCACAATGAAGGGGGAAGCTTGGGTTGTCTTCCCGTGAAGGGGTAAGCCGGGTGTCTTTCCGGCCCTATCACATATGCATCCTAGGTATGTGAAGGCATCCGTCTGTTCCAGTTGCTGATTCCTTACTTATATGGGCTCAGGGTTGCTCACATTGAGCGTCATGAATTCTGTCTTCTTTAGGTTGATGTTCAAGCCCACCTGCTGGCTATACTTATTAAGTCTATCCGTTTTTTTATGGATGTGTTGATGTGAATGTGCTAGCAGTGCAATGTCATCTGCATATTCCAGATCTTCCAATGTAGAAAATGAAGTCCATCTTATTTCTCTTGGATTTCCTTCTGTTGTCTGGCGCATCACCCAGTCTATGACTGTTAAAAATAGAGTGGTTGATAAGGGGCATCCCTGTCGTACTCCTGTCTTTACTTCAAAGGTTAGGTTGCTCTGCCCAATGCTACACGTAAAGTTGGCATATAGGCTTTTTATGATTGACACTATGCAGCTTGGAATTCCATAAGCCCTCAGTATTTTCCATAAACTGTCCCTATGTATACTGTCAATAGCCTTTTCAAAATCAACGAAATTAATGTACAGCTGTCTTTGCCATTCTGAGCACTGCTCTATAATGTTCCTGAGGGTAAATATATGATCTACACATCTTCTGTTCTTTCTAAATCCTGCTTGTTCTTTCCTCAGTTTGTGGTCTACTGCTTTTGAGATTCTCTGTATAATTATCCTGCCTAGTATTTTGCTGGGAACTGAGAGAAGAGTTATTCCTCTCCAATTATTGCAGTCTGCAAGATCTCCCTTCTTGGGCAATTTGACAATTATTCCTTTTCTCCACTCTGTTGGTGTTGTCCCTGTTTTCCAGACTTGTGCAAATAGTGGTTCTAATAGTTCTGCTGCTAGCTCTGGGTCTGTCTTAAATAGCTCTGCATTTAAGTTATCATGACCAGGAGCTTTTCCATTCTTTAACCCTTTGATTGCTGTGATGATTTCTTCTTTTCGTAGGATGTCTGTATTAACATCTAGATCATTTTCAGCCTCAGGAACATTCAATTGTGTCTCTGTAGTTCCTTATTCAGAGTTTCTCTGAAATGCTCTGCCCATCTTATTTCCTGTCCCTCTACTGTCGTGATGAGATTTCCGTGCTTATCTCTTACTAATGTAATATTGTTTGCACCTCGTTTTCGACTGATGATTTTAATTATTTTGTATACTGTGCTTTGTTCATTTCTCAGTGCTGCCTCTTCTGCCTGTCTTGCAAGGTCATCCAGAAATGTCCTTTTGTTAGCACGGGTTTGACGTTTAACTTCCTTGTCCAGCTGACTGTACTGTTCACTATATATTGCCTTTAACCTGGGAGACTTAGCTTCTGTTTTCTTTCTTTTCATTTCTTTTCTCTTCGTTATGGTGTTTAGCGTATCTGGTGTTATCCAGTCTTGGCTCTTTCTTTCCTGGAATCCTAAGCATGACTTGCTGCTTTCCTTGTATATTGTTGAGATGGTGTTGAATCTCTGGTCAACATCATTGGTCTCTGTTCTTTCCTGGCTTTTGATAATCTCATATCTTCTCTTTACGTCGACCACAAAAGCTTTTCTGGTGAGGGGATCCTTCAGTTTCGTGATGTTGTATCTTTTCTGTTTGACTGCAACTGGTCCAGCAGCTCTGAGTTTCACTTTCAGTCTTGCTACTACTAGGTGATGATCACTTCCCACATCTGTGCCTCTTCTTACTTTCACGTCTTGTAGTGCATGTCTCCATCTGCCATTGATCATTATGTGATCTATCTGGTTTCTGTCTCGTCCGTTTGGTGATTCCCATGTTAACTTGTGCACTTCCTTGTGTGGAAAAAGTGTTCCTCCAATGACCAGGTTGTTAATACTGCAGAAGCTTATTAATTTGCCCCATTCTCATTTGCTGTTCCACTGCCGCATTTCCCCATTACTCTTTCGTTATAATTATTGTGTGCTCCCACTTTCGCATTTAGGTCTCCCATTACTATAATGAGATCGTACCTGGGTGTAGTTTCCATTTCTTTTTGTACCTGTTGATAGATCTCGTCCTTGATCTCTTCATCGCTGTCATTTGTTGGTGCATAGCATTGTATAATTGTGGTGTTGGTGAACCTCCCTCTCAGTCTTGCTCTTATCAGTCTGTTGTTGATGGGTTTCCATTCCAGTAAAGACCTTTCCATTCCTTTCTTCAGGATAATGGCTACACCTTCGTTGTGCTGACCATCCTCTCTGCCAGAATAAAGTACTGTTTCCCCTGTAGCTGTTTTTATTCTCCCCTTACCTGTCCATCTGCTCTCGCTTATTCCCAGGATATGTATCTTGTAGTTCCTTATCTCTGCTGTGATTTGTCTCAGCTTTCCTGCCTCATTCATAGTTCTGACGTTCCAAAAACCAATTCTGGTTTCGTGTTTTGCGGTCTGGGCATCCGTTTTCATGCCAGTGGCTTCCTTTCGGCTTTCACCACTGTCAGTCATACGAGCCTGAGACTCCGGATGTCCGTCCCGCAGCAAAGTTTTTCCATTTATTGTTTGTTTCCATAACGTGCGATTTTTTTTACATAGGGTTGTCAGCCCTGTGCTAAAACCCCCGACCTGGAGGACCAGAGTACCAGCTTTTGTCTGACCCCTACCCACGCAGACCATTCCAGCTTGGTTGAACCTACCAGGACAGACTGCCACATTAATGGCTCTAATAAAGGCAGTAGTCAGCTCAAGGTTCCTGACATCTCCAAACAGTTTTTCGTTAAGAGAAGGGGGTTGTTGCCATATGCCACTCCATACACTGCTAAGTTGGGCAGGACTGGAACAGATGTTCGGCTGTCATGGGGCTGGTGCCTCAGGAGCAGAGATCAGTTGGACCAATCCTGTACTTGTGATATAGATGGATATTGTGACCAGTATGTAAGCTGAAAATGATGATCTGATCTTGCCTAGATAGGAATCATCTTTTATGTGACCTGGGTGTTCTCTGTCCCATTTGGACTTGAATTAGGCTTTTATTGTTGTTTAAGCCATTTCATAAGTTGTCTCTATATCATTTTGTTTCAACCGTGTGTTACCGGGGCCTGAAAGGGGAACAAAGAATAGTAACACTGTACCTTACCAGGCATGTCGTAAAAAGGAAATTAGGGGGTGTTGGGCATGGGGCTGGTTACCCCATCCCGTAAAAAAGTTGTTACCACAAAACCTTCAACAAACATGGACAAGTCAAATAAAGAATATAAATCAACTCACCCGCCAAAGACAGAAGAAGGTCCTCTGGAAAGGAGGCACATGAAGCAACCTAGAGAAAGCTGAAAGGAGTCTGGGTTGCCGACTAACCTTTCTTCGTCTAGGAAAATCTCCAGGATGGCACCCGGAATGTTCGCACTCTGTGTGAACAAGAGAAAACTGCACAGGTAGCAGCATAAATGACAAATTACAGGATTGATATCCCGGGTCTCTGCGAGACACGGTGGAAAGGCATAGAGAAAAAGGAGATTGATCACAGGAGAAATGGTGTTGTCCTCAGGACATGAGGAAAGAGCCCACCACAGTGAAGGGGTGGCTCTAATGCTGTCCAAGGAAGCACAGAAGGCACTTATAGAATGGGAAGCAATGGGACCCCGAATTATAACAGCAAGGTTTAAATCAGCCAAAAAGAAAGTAAATATAAACATCATCCAGTGTTATGCACCAACAAACGATAAAGAAGAATCTGTGAAAGAAGACTTTAACACCAGACTACAAAATGTCTTGGACAATAAGAAAAGAAAGGACATCACAATTTTGATGGGGGACCTAAATGCGAAAAAAAGAACAGACAACACTGGCTTTGAATAAATCATGGGAAAGCATGGATTAGGTATGATGAACGAGAATGGGGAACTATTAGCAAACTTCTGTGCTTCAAATCAACTAGCTATAGGAGAAAGCATATTTCCACATAAAAGAATATGTAAAGCAACATGGATATCACCAGACCACAGAACTGAGAATCAAATTGATCACATATGCATAAGTAAGAAGTTTAGGTCATCATTACATGATGTGAAAGTATGTAGAGGAGCAGATGTGGTTTCAGACCACCATCTTCTGTTAGCTAAAACACAATTAAAAATCAAGACATTTACAACAGCATACAGCTATAGACAACAGTATAATGTGGGATATCTAAGAAATAAGCAAATAAGAGAAAAATGTTCAATCACAGTATCCAACAAATACCAAGTACTCCAACAGCTGGAAGATGAAACAGATACGGAAGACCACTGGCAACAAGTAAAAAATATATGGAACGAGACATGTGAAGAAGTACTGAGAAAAAGAGAACATCAGCACAAAGCATGGATAACAATAGAAACCATTACCAAGATAGAAGACAGGAAAAACAAGAAAGCAGATTTAAACAGAAGCAAAACCAGAAGCTCCAAAGCCAAGGCTCATGAAGTGTACATAGAAGCAAACAAAGAGGTAAGAAGAAACATCAAAAGAGACAAGATGAAATATATTGATGATTTGGCAAGGGAAGCAGAGGAAGCTGGAGCCAAAGGAAATATGAGGGACCTGTACAACAACACAAAGAAGCTAACAGGGAAATATAAGCAAGCAAATGGCCTCATAAAAGATAAGAATGGAAAATTGCTTAGTAATATACAAGAACAAATGAAGAGATGGACAGAACATTTTGAGGAACTTCTCAATAGACCATCTCCAACTAATCCCCCAGACATCCAGCCAGCAGAAGAGGAGCTACAAATCAGCTATGAATGACCAAATAGAGAAAAAATAAAGAAAGCCATAAAGCTTCTGAAAGATGGAAAAGCAGCTGGTCCAGATTGCATTCCAGCAGAAGCCATCAAAACAGATATTGATACCTCTACAGAGATATTATACAAACTACTTGGCAAAGTCTGGGAGAGAGAGGAAATACCAGCAGAATGGAAGGAAGGTTATCTGGTCAAGTTGCCTAAGAAGGGAAATTTACAACAGTGCACAAATTATAGATGAATAATGTTACTATCAGTGCCAGGAAAAGTATTAAACAGAATCATCCTTGAGAGATTAAAAGAGTCCATAGACAAGCAGCTGAGAGATGAACAAGCAGGTTTTCGACAAAACAGATCCTGTACAGACCAGATAGCCACATTGAGAATAATAGTTGAACAAAGTCTGGAATGGAATTCACCGCTATACATAGGATTTGTGGATTATGAAAAGGCATTTGACAGTGTAGATAGAGAATCGCTTTGGAAATTGATGAGGCATTATGGAGTTCCCATGAAGATCATTAGCTTAATAAAGAAGACCTATGATGACATGACATGCAGAGTTCTTCATGAAGGACAACTTACAGAACCGTTTAGGATTAGAACGGGAGTAAGACAGGGATGATTCTTGTCTCCATTTCTTTTCTTACTAGCAATAGATTGGGTTATGAAAACATCGACATCACACATCAGAAATGGAATCCAGTGGAATCTGACTAAACAGCTTGATAATCTGGATTTTGCAGATGACTTGGCTCTTCTGTCCCATTACCATAATCAGATGCAAGAGAAAATGAAAATTTTCGATAAAAGGTCATAACAAGTGGGCCTGAAAATACACAGGGAAAAGACAAAGATTAAGAGAATAAATGCAGGTAATGATAACAAGGTTGAACTTGAAGAAACACCACTAAAAGATGTAGAATCGTACACATATCTTGGAAGTAAAATAGACAAAGTTGGAGGGATGGACAATGATATCAAAATTATAATACAAAAAGCAAGAGGATCTTTCATTGCATTGGGAAACATATGGAGAACAAGAGAAATCAAGTCCAACACGAAAATAAGAATCTTCAACTCAAATGTGAAGTCAGTCCTATTGTATGGCTCTGAGACATGGAGAACAACAAAAACAACAACCAAAAAGCTACAGACTTTTATAAACGGGTGCTTGTGTAGGGGAGGACAACATTAGACAATCTTTGAAGGACCGAGGACTAGAATGGAACCAGGCCAGGAGGAAGACAGCCGATAGGATAGTCTGGCGCTCTCTCTTCCAAACCTCTACACCTCACGGTAGAAGGGGAACGACTAAGTAAGTAAGTAGTGCTTGTGTAGAATAGAAGGACTGAAATGGTATGACAAAGTCACAAATGTGGAATTGATGACAAGAACCAGACAAGTGCCAGTGGAACAAGAGTTGAGAAGAAGACGCTGGCGATGGATAGGACACACATTGAGGAATCCTGTTAATAGCATTACAAGGCAGTCCTTGTTCTGGAATCAACAGGGAAAGAGAGGCAGAGGTAGACCAAAAAACACATGGAGAAGAGAACTGGAAACAGAGGTAAAAATGATGAGGAAAACATGGAAAGAACTTGAGCGGATGGCACATGACAGGAAGACTTGGCATGTGTTTGTTGAAGGCCTATGCTTCTTGGGGAGCTAAAGGGTATTGATTGATTGATATCATTTTGTTGCAGGGTTCCCCCTTTTTTAGCAAATTTATCACATTTGAAAAGTAGCCCAAAGTTATCCAAAATGTATTAGAAAAACCCCCCAAAAATGTTTGGGTTTTCAGTTAGAAGGACGCATACATGTACTAGATGCTTTTCTACATTCTGCCACTTGGTAGAAAAGGACAAACAAAGATCAGGCTTTAGGAATCCTAACAGGTTATTATGTACAAATTAAAACAACTCACAAACAATCTCTAGTGTCCCTGTCTGGCTGCACAGGTCAGTAGTTGAGTTCTGACATACATCAGGAGTCTGGTCTGGAGTAAAATCTACATTTTGAACAAAACAGGCAATCACTAAGTTCTGATCAGTTCTACTGACTCTCATCTTGAAAGTCTGTTCTACACGCTCAGTACAATTGTCATCTCCTGGCAGAAGTGTCACTGAAACAGAATATAGTATCATTTTAATAATACAAAATACAAGCTGCAGCAAGGGCTCAGACAAGCAGATAATGTAATAAGAATTAGACCCACAATACAGTCAAACAAGGTATCAGACATCACAGATATTACCAGTATTGTAGTCTATTAGTGATCACATGTCAGCCAAAAAGTATTTTCCTGAAAGGTGGCCCAGAAGGTGAGTGTGCTTTTCACAAGTTTCAGGACATACAAAGGAAATTATATTGTTACATAATTACTATGTAAAAGGTTGTCACAGCCAGGAGTTGTAGTGGTGATAAGCTCCCATTTTGGGAGGAAGACAGTGCAATCCAATGGCAAAATGTGCTGCTCTGATTGAATGCAAGCATTCATCAATTGCTAGAACCATACAGATCCTCAAAATCACCAGAAGCACAGCTCAACAAACTACTTGGCACTGCACAAATGAGTACAGGTACAGCTCAGCAAAAGCACCCAGACCACAGCTCAAACAGCCAACACCAGACACTTTGACTGTATAAAGAAAGCTATCTGTCTGCCTCCCCCCAATCACTCAAGACCATTAACAGGGAGAAACTAACAGATAAAGGTGAATAAAGAGACAGGCCGAGCACTACTCTGAGCTGGAGAGTAGAGATTGACTACAGAGAAAATACAGTCACACCCACAATGCTATTTAATGCCAACAAACTATAAAGGAGGTAGACTGGAACAACTCAGAAAGGTCATTGCCATAGCAAAGCACTAGGCAGCAGTGGGACTCCTCTTGATTTGATCAAATACTGCAAAAGAGCACTGCTGTATTCCCTACGTATGGTCTTATGTCGGTGCTGGAAAGAGACAGCCATTCCTCAAGATATGAATGACGCCAAGACTGTAAAATTACATTAAAAATAAAGGAGATACCATGGCTTCAACTACAGGCATCTCTCTACTTAGCTGAGTGTATACATCCAGAGCCAAAACGTGGATTCTGGGCTGGCACATCAATTCTAGACAGGATCTGTTCCCTCAAGAAAAGTCAAGACAGCAGAAAAATCTTTCCACACTGCCTTCACTGACCTCACTAAGGCATTTGACCCGTTGGCAGGGATGAGCTATTTCAAAGCACTAAAAATAGGCTGCCCCCAAAAATTGCTGAAAATCAAAGCCATCCATGAAAACGTGAAGGGAACAGTCCAATATACTGATAACATATCACAGTCCTTTGACATACGCAATGGCATCAAACAAGGCTGCGCCATGGCTACATCTCTCTTCTGGATCTTCTTTGCCTTATGACTGAATCATGCATTCGGAGATGCAGCCCAAAGGATATGCCTTCACACTATGTCAGGTGGCTGACTGTTTAACCTCACAAGACTGAAAGTAAAAACAGAAGCCAGAAAGGTCACCATACTGGCTTTGTTCGCGGAGGATGCTGCAATTGTTATTGAAGGTCAAAAGGAACTCTAGAGCTTGATGAATAGCCTCTCTCAGGTATGCAAAGACTGGCCTGAAAAAAAGTCTAAATAAACCTAATGTACTGGGCTAGGATGTGGATGTTGCACCAGTTATTACTATCGACATTTATGAATTTTGGCAGTGGTGCATCACTTCACATGCTTGGGGTCCACCATCAAGAACAAACTCTCTCTAGGCACAGAAATTGACAGCTGTACTGGCAAAGTTGCAACCATCTTTGCCCACCTAAAAATGTGTGTCTGGGAAAACACTAAACTTGCAATAAATACCAAAGCCATTGTACATGATGCATGCATCATCAGTACAATTCTATACTGCAGGGAGACATGGAAACCTATGATAAACAATAAAAAAAGGCTCAGTACCTTCGAACTACAGTGTCTATTCCACATCACTGGTGCTCTAATGCGCTGGTCTTCAAAGCATGTATACACTGCTTAGACAGAACAGATAATCCTGACTTGGCCATGTTCGCTCCATCGAAGATGGTTGCATCCCCAAAAATAATTTATACTGACAAGTGGAAGATGGAAAAAGATCAGCTGGGTGACCAAAGCTGAGGCTGAAAGACGTGCACAAGCAAGGCCTTTACAACAAGCAGAAGAGAATAGAAAATGATAGGAACACCAGTAATATATCTGAGGGCTTTCACCTCAAGGGCTTTCTCCTCATAATCAGTTATGACTGGAGGAGGCTACTATACTAATATTATATAGAGATAATAAAAATAATGTAAGCAGAAAAGCAAGCATTTCTAACTGGAACAAGAGAGAGCGAAAAAACAAGAAATTGACGTACAACTGAGATATTTACAGGTCTACCTCTATCATAAGTGTTGCTGTTTAATTAGAAACATGAGTTAAGTATAAAATTTAGCTTTCAATTATAGATTCTCTTGGGCCTTAAGGGGTTAACTCTCCTCAATCACAACTGTTACTGCTTAACCCACCACAATCATAATTGTCATGGTCAAGTCAAACTCTTCACAAGTGTCACTGTTTCTTCTTCGTACACTCTCAGACGTCCACTTGAATGTTCTCAAAGAAAGCAATAGTCAGTTTGAGGCTATTTGAATCCCCATAAAGCTTTTCCACGAAAGGAACTGGCGTCGGCCATATGCGCTTTCTCTGTACCATATATAAGGGGCAACTTTGAAGCAGATGTTCAGCAGTCATTTTATCAGTGCCACAGTTACACTGATCGGTAGTTCCTATCTTTAGCTTGTTGAATAGATGGTATCTCAATCTGTTGTGGACAGTGCAGAGTCTGAAGATTACCACTTGTTCTCTTCTGTTGAGCTGGTAGTAAGCATCATTCTGTGTGTGCCCTGGATGTTCTACATCCATTTGTTTCTGTATCTGATTCTGATAAAACTCTTTGCCTCCTCGAAAGTTATGCTTGCACCAGGCTGAGGTAGATGTGAACCTTCTTTTGCCATTCTGTCAGCCTCTTCATTGCCGGTGATGTTACAATGAGATATGATCCCCTGGATCACAACACTTTGAATCATTGACAAAGTTTGTGGAGTACTATTCTGAGGTCATCCAGGTCTGTATTATTTTGGCTTTTCAACGTTGCATTTACTGACTGTGCATCAGTAAAGAAAGCAACTTGTCTCTCTGTGGTTTCTTCTGTCAATATAACCTCTGCTGCAGTTTTCAAGGCCTCTGCCTCTGCTCTGAAGTTACTTGAGAATTGTCCAGTTGCCACTGACAGCCTTTTTTCTGAACCAGTGCTTAAGGTCAGAAAGACACCCCCACCTCCATTTTCTGTTGCATTTGTTGCTGATCCATCTGTGTATGCATGGGTCCAGGTGTTGCGTGGGTAATGTTTCTCTATGTATTTTGTCGCTATGGATTTTCTATCTGTTGCAGTTTGGCTCTTTTTTCTTTCAATTCCAGGAATGTTTTCTATCATTTCAGGGAAACGATTTTGTTTCCAAACTGGAAGGTTGTGTGCAGTGTAGATGGGTTTAATAGTGGATATTTCATTTATGGAAACTGCTCTCATCTGTGGTTTGGTTGATTCTACAAAGTTGCTTCGTTTGAGTCTTTAACATCACTGGAAGAGTGGGCCAAAACATGGCTCACAAAGATAAATGAAGAGAAAACAACGTACACAGTATTTTCCCTCTCAACTAGACCTCAGAGCTTCACACTAGAGCTAAACAGAGAAAATCTTCATTTAAATGAAAATCCAAACTACCAAGGCATTACTTTTGATCGCCGTCTGACTTGGAAAAAACAGGTTGACAGAATCCGAATGAGAGCAAGACAAAGAATGGCAATTATGAAAAAAACTTGCTGGAACAACTTGGGGTGCAGATGAGAAAGTGCTTTAGACGTTGTACACAGGGCGAGTGAGGCCAGTCCTAGAATATGGCATAGCAGCATGGGCAACAGCAGCTAAGTCAAACTTCGATAAAATTAGCAGACTCCATAATCAAGCAATGAGAATTATAATGGGAGGCATGAAGACATTACCTATAAAAGAACTCGAAAATATTACATGCCTCCAGCCAATGGAGGATAAAAGAGACTGCAGGGCTCAGCAACAGGCCGAACAATTCAAAAGACTAACAGACCACCCAATGTGCCATAGAATGAAAAAGTGTCATTGTTTAACCAACCTCAATTACAACTGTCACAGTCAAGCCAAACTCAATTACAACTGTCTCTGTTTAACCCACCTCAGTCTAAAGTACCCACTGTCAAATCTAACTCAATCATAAATGTCAGTTGCTGTTTAACCCACCTCAGTCCCAAGTACCCACTGTCAAATCTAACTCAATCATAAATGTCAGTTGCTGTTTAACCCACCTCAGTCACAAATACCCACCGTCAAATCTAACTCAACAATGAATGTCAGTTGCTCTTAACCTACCTCAGTCACATGGGCACACTGTCAAACCTAACTCAATCACAAGTGCCAGTAGCTGATTAACCTACCTCAGTCGCATGGGCCCACTGTCAAATCTAACTCAATCACAAAGACCCACTGTCAAATCTAACTTAATCCCACGTGTCTATTGCTGTTTAACCTACCTCAGTCACAAGTACCCACTGTTAAATCTAATTCAATCACAAGCGTCAGTTGCTGTTTAACCCACCTCAGTCACAAGTGCTCAGCTACTGTCAAGCTTACTTCAATCACAACTGTCGCACCTATCTCAATCACAGGTGTCACTTTAACTCACCTCAGGCACAGTCAAACCTACCTCAGTCACAAATCTTCACTAACTCACCTCAGGTGTAATTGCTTACTGTTCAAAACACCTAAATCACAACTTTTTACTCTCGAGGCCACCTTAATCCCAACTTTTCTCCATCTAACCTAAATCAATCTCCTTAATGTCAAACAAATGTTATCCAGATGGATCCTCCGACGAGCTGTTTGATGCATGAGGGGAATTTGCTCTAACTATGAAGCTGAAATCAAGTTTTGTGAACATTGTAGAACTTAATTAGCTAAATGGGAGCCGCGCTAGCGTAGTGGTTACAACACCGCTCTGGCGACCGGGTGATACAGGATCAAACCCGGGCGACGGCATTTGAGGATTTTTCGTCGACCGGGATTTGGACTGGATTAACTCGAGACCTGGCGAGGACATTTGAAGGAGTGTCGTCGACCAGGGACTGGCGGCTCCTGAGCCGACCCAGCTGCAATGGGTACCTCCGAAATCGGCGAGTATTTGCCTGAATGGCGAGGGACACCTGTCTCTGTACAAGAAATAAAGGGATACTCACGTAAAAATCAATGTCAGGTTAGACATAAAATAATAACCTGAGATTTCGCCTCGAGTATTAGCGGGCGAACGCAAAAAAAAAAAAAAAAAAAAATTAGCTAAATTAATCCTGGATGCTGATCAGCTTATCACTTCCTATGGCATCAGAATAGTTGTGCGGTTGATCCCTGGTCACTCAAATACACCAGGTATTGACAGAGCAGACAGATTAGCACAGAAAGAAACAAGACAAGAACAACCACTCACAGCAACAACTCTCCAAACAGCCAAATCACTCGTAGGAACAACAAAGAAACCTGGCTGAACAAATAGGGCATGGGAAACACCAGAAGAGATGTTTACAGACATATGTCTGGTCCTGATCCTAATGACAACATTCGTCATCTTACAAGGAGGGACAAGAGCACCATTGTTCAGCTCAGAACACAACATATACCACTCAACAGTCACTTGAACATAATCCAACCACAACACTCTTGTGGTGAAGTGGGATGTTATAAATATTTATAGGGGACTTAGTGTACTGACTGAGATCAGCTGTGAAGGTATCTATATCTATTAAGAGTAGTGTATTATAGATAACCTTACTTGCTACCACATATCTATATATCTCAGTCAGAATTATTCTGGAATAGTATGATGACTACGTTATGTGTCTAGGGTATGTGTATGATGAAGTGTAAGTCACAACAACAGACAGATAAACAATTTAATTTAATCCACTACTCTTGACAACACTGTGACACTCACATACATATAACACTCTATGAGAATATCTTAAGGAGTCACTGATAACTGTTCAAATAACAATATGTATTCATGGTTATCATAAAGGTATATGTGTCCTGATTCAAATACAAAGGAACCAGGAATCACAATCAATTTTAATTACAAGTATATGTACAGACTTTATCAATATGAATATTGTAGTGACATATATTATTAAAAATATCCTATGTGTGTCAGTTGTGTAGTAGTAATATGAGGTAATACTGGTTTTGTTTTGTTCAAGCTCTGTTGGTATTTGTCATCATGACTTCAATAGTTTGTCTTAGGGACTAGTATTGGAGATGTTCTCAGTTCCTGATATTAAGACAATTAAATTCCCCTCTGAATGTTATTTTTACAAAGTTATTTCAAGATGAGGGGACATAATGTTGAGCTCAGCTGGCCAACTCCGCTTATCTTGCGTGATGGCGGCAGGAAGGGACTCCTCTGCTCGAATTCTCCCTTGGGCTCTGGAGACACCTCACTGATAGCTAAAAAAGACCAAGGAGTATGCTGTCCGACTCTGGATTCAGCAAAGCTCTGACCAGGTGCTGCTCAGTACCATCAAGACCACGGTCCCACAATTTCATGGAAATAAACACAGATACGTTGATTAGCAATGAATTCTGGCACAATTACTGGCACAAATTCCCATCTGCTTATGTTCCAGGCTTTTATTTTAGCAAAAATGTGAGCTGGCTTCAACGCACTGATGCTTTATCAAGCTTATTTAAACAAGTGGTCTCGAACTAACGCTCCTAAGTGAGTATATCATCGAGTCTGGCCAATGAGGCCACGTTTCGACAAGTGTTTGAAAAAATGTTACCTTTCTACGTCTCCCTAACAACCAAGATAGTATTTATAGCCCGACCAATCGTGGTTAGTTTTTCATTTGTTGCGCTCCAATCAATTTGGAGTTTACAGAAGATGTGCTGTCTGGTTACGGTTATGTTTTCAACCGTAAACCCATCTATTGTTATCTTTCCTAATAAGCGTTTTTTATGATTTATAAACCTAACTCTGGGAAAGGGTAGTGTATTTTATCACTGTCGATTGAAATAAAGTTAGTGCATGTAGTCTTACACGCGTGATGGCAGCATTTGTGTATCGCGCGACGCGTGTTTAATGTTCGGCTTTCTGCCTCTCCCTTCCCGCTATCCTTTTGTCCATCTGTCTTTCGTTTTGGTAACGCAGTATAATTAATGTTAGGATTAATTTAGGTCATTACGCAGGGCCTCTCAATGTTTTTTCCAAGAAATACAGCACACGTTTCATTGAAGAAGGCGGGTAATAATACAGTAAGCTTTACTATCAACGTGAAAGCGTTACAATTTGCAGACGAAGCAGAAAACAAGGGGGATTTCGAGTACATTCCTTGTGACAGCACTGTTATTTACCATTCTTCTTCCTTTATTTATTATATGTGTTTATTAGGCTTTATATTTACTTGATAATTTTTATATGTGGATTAGAATATTCCACGACAACTCTCCAGAGTGCCAGCTATGTAATGTGGCAGTTAGGGAACGATTTACAGTCAAAGGGAAGGAATAAAGAGAATTATGAATGGGAAGGTTCAGATAGAGTACAAAAAGGAGATGCGCGAACAATGTTGCGCATGACAGAGGTGAAGGGTAATTCAGAGAATCACGCTTTTCTTAGCGGGCAGTCCAGAAACGTGAGCCAGAGAGGGAGGCCGCATATACGCGGCAGCCATGTTTAATGGCGTATTCAAGTAGTTTAGATGATAATTATTTCATGGACAAGAAGTAGTTTGGGTAATGATTAACCCGAAATATTGAACAGTGAGAAATTATTGTCTAGAAGGAGAAACGGTGTGAGTTAGTTATTATTCAGAAAGGAAAAGGTACGTAGAGTGATTTACATACAATACTATAGACAGTAGTCATATTCTTCAGTGAGGCAAGGGAAATTAACACCCCCGGTGATGTCCGGTCCCATCAAGATAACCTGAACACTGAGAGGATAAAAATAACAATAATCTAAGAAATTTGTAGACAAGGGAGAGCGGAGATAGAGACTATAGCACCTGAATGATCACTGATGGTTAAAAGGTCAGAGGGTGTGGATTCGATACTGAACGAGAGAGAGAGAGTGGGGAAAGAATGAACTTATATATTATATTCTATGATGGACCAAATGTGGAGGTCAGAGCAGACAGCAATGATCCTTTCATATGTAAATAAACTATTCAAATTACTATGGCGTTATCGCATCACGTGCTGTGTGTGTGTGTGACTGTGTGGTATACAGCATATCATAGCTAACCACAGAGGTAAGCGAACCTGGACAGACATTGCCATATATGATTCATGATACAGCGACCACAGGCTGTCACATCTGTATAGAATTTGGTGCCGTGACCAACCTCTAGCAGCACACACACATTGCTTATAAACAGTAGTTCAGAAACTATGCTTTATGCTGTCATCTCTCCTCGCTTCAGGCAGAAGACATAGATACATTTGACGCTGCAACAGATTTCAACAACCACGGACGACAGATAGCCATTATAATACAGAATAACACAGACAGAAGACACCATAATACATTTGCGGATCTGTGGCAGACCTCACCAACTACAGACGGCAGAGTACAACTAAGAAAAATAATTCATATTTACGTTTCGATAACATGAAAAAAAACAGAGTGACAACAGTGTAAGTTGTAAACACAGAACAAAGTGAACAGTATCGGAACCAGCCAAGCAGAAACGTCGGTCCGAAAACCAAGTCGGAATTTTCTTCTTTCAAATCGACCTGCACGAGAATAAGTCGCCACAACAAGGCAAAGTACACCACACATTATACAATTCGGGAGCCGAGACCAACCTCAGCCAGCATTGAAAATCAGTCATTCATCAAGACAAAGTACAACACACAAACTGGTTGATGACAGACTTCAAGAACCACAGACGGCAGAACAACGCAGATAGAAGGCAAAGTTGTAATTTCACAACATACGAAGAGAACAATACAGTCAAAGTGTAAACACAAGCGGACAGGTTTGGGAACCAGTCAACCAGAAACGCCAGCTCAGAAATCAAGTCAAGATTTTTTCTTCATGCACGAGAGGGTTCGCAGAGACACAGCGGGTACAAAATTCACAAGTCCTGTAACATCAAGTCGGAAACAAATTGTTTTCATTCAAATCTTCCAGCATGGGGACACTCATCACAGCAGACGGTCAGGTCAACGTGTGTCGCTCAACAAGTAGTCTTAAGACAGGTCATGGAGTGCATTACAGTAACCGATTCACTGACAGGTTTGTGTTTAGCAAAACAGTGTGTAGTCCGGATGGTATAAAAATATAACAATAGTGTTAAGTCGGTCGCGCGCGCAACATCGCGACAAACGAGTACTCCAACGCAGACGTCTTAATTAATTAGTTTAATTAGACATTATAGACATTGTTGTATTAATATTATTACTGTTGTTTAATTACTATTCTTATTATTATTAGTATTGTAGTCGCACTAATATTGAATTACCGTATAACAGTGTATGCATAATTTTTTTTTTGTAACCATAACATTGTTTTTTTTTTCCAGGAAACCCAAGACTAATAGAAAAATTTCCATTCATTTTCAGGTGCAAGTTAGTTTAAGTTAACCGTAGAAATAAGTAACTATTTTTCAGATTGTATGATGGCACAGGCCGAACAGACACAGTATAACATGCAAGACAGTCAGACTTTGGCCCTCATAAAGACGATTACCGACACATTAGCCAAGGTAGACAACAGTGCTAAATACGCAAACATAAAAGGTAATGTAGACTTATTTTCAGGTGACCCACATGCATGCCGTAAGTGGCTTACAGACATTGACAAATATGCAATGTCAATAATAGCAGATGAATTGGAGAAAGTTAAAATTGCGATTTTTTCATCTGTTGATCTGATCACAGACTCTATCAGAAGGCGATTAGACACATTACTTAATGAAAGAGATCTTCAATCAGGGTCTAAATCGTACGATACGAAAGGGAAAGGGCATTGTCACACTTGTGATGGAGAAAATAAGGACACAAACAAAATCCCAGAAACAGCTGCACGAGCACACTGGAAAACACTTAATAAAAGAAGAATAAGAATGGCGGTCAGGAATTTTGTGGGAGAAATTAGAAAAGGGAAACCCATAGAAATAAATAACGTCAACATAGCAAACCAACAGAAGTGCCAGATAAGAACACAGAACGGTTGGGAAATGAAGGTAGAACCGCTAGGAGTGTGGAGAAACATAATAGGATCTGGTCAGCAAAATGTCACAATAAAGGAAGAAGGTAATAGGAATAGACCATGGACAAGTCAGGTTAGGACAACAGTCCAGAAACAGGAAAACATACAGAGAGACAGGGTCAGCGTTGGTACACAAGAACCAGAAACACATGAAACACAGATGATTAGTGCCGGAACACAAACTGAGATTGATACTGTAGCGTCACACTTGGGGCCAGCACACAATGAGAAAGACGTCATGAGAGAAAATGAAACATGGTCACATGGGTTAGACAATACGAGAAAGTCTAAGATTCCACTCAGTGTAAAAAGGATGAACCAACAAACGGCTAAAGTAGTGATACCACAGCATAGGGATAGCATCGAGTTAAAGAATACGAAAGATGAACTGATGCAGATAATACTGAAAGAGAAAGTAAGATCAGCGAAGGTGGACAATAGGAAAGAGAAGATAGAAGAAGTACAGGACATGGACACATCCTATAGGCGTCCAAGAGCAGTACGGAAGACAAGACTGGAAGAGATAAGTACAGTACACGAAAAGTACCAGCTTGACATAGAATCAGAATTCGATTCGTCAAGTGGGGAGGAGGATAGAGTTATGCACTCCGACGAATATGGATACAGGTCGGACGAGCTCGAGCATATAACGGACGACGAAGGCCGTAGAATTTATTGGCCGAAAAATGAGAAAAGTGATCCTGGATGTATAAATCAGATAAAGAAAATTGAAGAAACAGATATGGAGGACACAGATAATGAGGATTACAAAGAAGAGGATAGATCAACCAGGAGAAAAAGTCGACAGACAGTTAATGAAGCAGAAAATAGCAGTAGACGGAGGTGATCGTCAGAATCGGTGTCGACTAACTCAGACAGTGTAGTGTCTGAGGAGAGTGACGGTAGTCACAGACACAAAAGTACTTATAGAAGAGAAGAGAGTAGTACAAGAAGTAAGGAAGAAGGAAGCAAATGTGGAAGTAGTTGTAGAGAACGGGAGTTTCCAGTAGACAATCTGGATAAAATAATAGCGGACAGAGCACACATGTGGATACGACATGCAGAAACAATCAGGCAGACTGCATGGAGGGAGGCGAATAAACGATGGAAAGAGAAGCTTGGATGTAAAAAATCGGATAAATACGAAGGAAATTACCAAAATAGTTGAACCAAGCATGGAGAAGTTGAAAAAGGTAATAGAAGCCACCATAAAGCGGCCTGATTTTAACTTCTCAAGAAGCATGGTGTGGAAAGTGCTAGAGGGGAAATATCATACACACTTTCCACAAACAAGAATTGAAATAGATATGGTTCTGACGAAAATGATAGATGACGCAAACAGGAAAAGGTGGATAGAAAAGGCAGAGCAGGCAAATCGTCATCGAAGTCAGAAGAGAAATAAAGGAAAAAGAAAATATAGATATTGCTAAACACATTTCGTTGGAAAGGCATAGGGACAAGAAGTCACTATAGCGAAAATAGTGGAGTTTATGAGTAAGTGAAGTAGAGGGGGAGATGAGGGATAAAAGGTCATGAAAAATGACGAGGATATTATGTGAGAAGAAGAAGAGCCATAAGAGATGGCGAAATTAAGAGTGAGTAATTGAGATATTGGACGGTGAGGTATTAAGGGCCATGGGAGATGGCGAACACAAGAGAATCGCTTAGATAAATAAGTATGGGAAAATTGAGAGTCACGGAGAAGTGACGGGAGTATTGAGAAGCCACAGGAAGGATGGCACGGACATATAGAAGAGATAGTTCTAGAAGGAACTTATGTAGAAGTGAGAAGCCATGGAGAAAATGGCAAAGAGAGATTTTTGCGGCAGTGACCGAGTCTTATGAAGATTTTGGGGAGAAATCATTTTTTTTCTCCGTAATACATGAAGAGAAAAAAATGTGTTGAGAACGTTCCAGGGAGGGAACGAAAAACATATAAAAAACGTTAAGTGCGGCGTTTGCCAGACTACAAATGTGAGTCTATGGAGGGTAACCCTCACCGAACATATACAGTAGAAATTTAGACATGGGGAGACAGTGTTGTGGAGAAGGAAAAAGGAGATAGCACAAAGAGAAGTTCCAGGGAGGGAACGAAAAACATATAAAAACGTTAAGTGCGGTGTTTATCAGACTACAAATGTGAGTCTATTGAGGATAACCCTCACCGAACATATACAACAGAAATTCAGACACTGGGAGACAGTGTTGTGGGAAAGGAAGTCAAGTGACAGGTCAGCAGCAGAAAAATACGCAAGTAGGTCAAAGCGACAACGCGGTTTAAGATAGGTAGACCAAAGAAGTTGAAAATATTTCTGCGTAGTAGACCAAGGACAGGAGTCTAGTTAGCAAAGGGTGGATAGGAGGATGGCAATTCAGTGTTGCCATGATAGTAAATGGCTCACGCCATCATGAACTATGTATATAGGGAGACATGACAGAAGACATGTTTGGCTTTATACGAGAGAAGAGGAAGGCCAGACAGTTCACACCAGGTGTGTGGTGACAGAAGATAATACGATATGAGGAATTTACATGTATGACAATAGGAGTGACTGGATGTGTAAAAGGAAATAAACTTTGTATGGATAAGTACACAGTTGGCAGAATGTGAGTGAGAAAGACAAGGGTTAAGAACAGTCATAAATGTGAAGAGGAAAGGTCACTTAAGAAAAGTGACGGGATAAGAGTAATTCCTCAGTTTTTTGGTATGATAATATGTTGTAACATAAGAAAATAA
The DNA here is from genome assembly GCA_024509875.1 of Oreohelix idahoensis. Classification (NCBI taxonomy): domain Eukaryota; kingdom Metazoa; phylum Mollusca; class Gastropoda; order Stylommatophora; family Oreohelicidae; genus Oreohelix; species Oreohelix idahoensis. The sequence continues at coordinate 99,625 of JAMPIV010001972.1, read as the reverse complement.
TGACATGCTAAGTGATATGAAAAAAAAAAGAAATGAAGACCACTAAGGAAGTGGAATGTATAACATGTCAAAAGTATGTTTTTGAAATCATGTAATATGAGGAGATAGGAGAAAAAGCAAAGATGAGTGGTCATAAATGGGAACGAGATGTTGATGAATGTACGTTCTCAGTACAATTTAATTGTGTTGTGTAAAAGGAAATTGTCCTTTGACACAGATAGTAATTGGTAATGTGCTGAGCTAGGGTTGTAACAGCACATTGCTAAGGATATTGTTTTTGTTTTGATACATAGTTAAGTACAATAATGGCTGGTACAGTCATTAAAATAAATTTTTTCTCCTACGGATAAATAATTTATTTTTAGGGGAGAAAGGGAGATAATGTGGCAGTTAGGGAACGATTTACAGTCAAAGGGAAGGAATAAAGAGAATTATGAATGGGAAGGTTCAGATAGAGTACAAAAAGGAGATGCGCGAACAATGTTGCGCATGACAGAGGTGAAGGGTAATCCAGTGAATCACGCTTTTCTTAGCGGGCAGTCCAGAAACGTGAGCCAGAGAGGGAGGCCGCATATACGCGGCAGCCATGTTTAATGGCGTATTCAAGTAGTTTAGATGATAATTATTTCATGGACAAGAAGTAGTTTGGGTAATGATTAACCCGAAATATTGAACAGTGAGAAATTCTTGTCTAGAAGGAGAAACGGTGTGAGTTAGTTATTATTCAGAAAGGAAAAGGTACGTAGAGTGATTTACAATACATATAGACAGTAGTCATATTCTTCAGTGAGGCAAGGGAAATTAACACCCCCGGTGATGTCCGGTCCCATCAAGATAACCTGAACACTGAGAGGATAAAAATAACAATAATCTAAGAAATTTGTAGACAAGGGAGAGCGGAGATAGAGACTATAGCACCTGAATGATCACTGATGGTTGAAAGGTCAGAGGGTGTGGATTCGATTCGATACTGAACGAGAGAGAAAGTGGGGAAAGAATGAACTTATATATTATATTCTATGATGGACCAAATGTGGAGGTCAGAGCAGACAGCAATGATCCTTTCATATGTAAATAAACTATTCAAATTACTATGGCGTTATCGCATCACGTGCTGTGTGTGTGTGTGACTGTGTGGTATACAGCATATCATAGCTAACCACAGAGGTAAGCGAACCTGGACAGACATTGCCATATATGATTCATGATACAGCGACCACAGGCTGTCACATCTGTATAGAATTTGGTGCCATGACCAACCTCTAGCAGCACACACACATTGCTTATAAACAGTAGTTCAGAAACTATGCTTTATGCTGTCATCTCTCCTCGCTTCAGGCAGAAGACATAGATACGTTTGACGCTGTAACAGATTTCAACAACCACGGACGACAGAAGACACCATAATACATTTTCGTATCTGTGGCAGACCTCACCAACTACAGACGGCAGAGTACAACTCAGACAAAAGTCATATTTACGTTTTTATAACATGAAAAAAATAACAGAGTGACAACAGTGTAAGTTGTAAACACAGAACAAAGTGAACAGTATCGGAACCAGCCAAGCAGAAACGTCGGTCCGAAAACCAAGTCGGAATTTTCTTTTTTCAAATCGACCTGCACGAGAATAAGTCACCACAACAAGGCAAAGTACACCACACATTATACAATTCGGGAGCCGAGACCAACCTCAGCCAGCATTGAAAATCAGTCATTCATCAAGACAAAGTACAACACACAAACTGGTTGATGACAGACTTCAAGAACCACAGACGGCAGAACAACGCAGATAGAAGGCAAAGTTGTAATTTCACAACATACGAAGAAAAAACAGGACAGTCAAAGTGTAAACAGAAGCTGACAGGTTGCGAACTGGTCAACCGAAGACGCCAGCTCAGAGGTCAGGTCAAGATTTTTTTTTCTTCGCGCCTTCCTGCAAGAGAGGCGATTCGCAAAGACAAAGCGGGTACAATATTCACAAGTCCTGTAACATCAAGTCGGAAACAAATTGTTTTCATTCAAATCTTCCAGCACGGGGACACTCATCACAGTAGACGGTCAGGTCAACGTGTGTCGCTCAACAAGTAGTCTTAAGACAGGTCATGGAGTGCATTACAATAACCGATTCACTGACAGGTTTGTGTATAGCAAAACAATACGGTGTGTAGTCCAGATGGTAGAAAAATATAACAATAGTGTTTGTTAAAAAGAAAATTCGGTCACGCGCGCAACATCAAACAAACGAGTACTCCAACGCAGACGTCTTAATTAATTAGTTTAATTAGACATTATAGTAATATTATTTTTATTAATATTATTACTGTTGTTTAATTACTATTCTTATCATTATTATTAGTATTGTGTCTCACTAATATTGAATTATAACAGTGTATGCATACATTTTTTTTTGTAACTGTAACATTATATTTTTTTTTCTCAGGAAACCCAAGACTAATAGAAAAATTTCCGTTCATTTTCAGGTGCAAGTTAGTTTAAGTTAACCGTAGATATAAGTAATTATTTTTCAGGTTGTATGATGGCACAAGCCGAACAGACACAGTATAACATGCAAGACAGTCAGACTTTGGCCCTCATAAAGACGATTACCGACACATTAGCCAAGGTAGACAACAGTGCTAAATACGCAAATATAAAAGGTAATGTAGACTTATTTTCAGGTGACCCACATGCATGCTGTAAGGGGCTTACAGACATTGACAAATATGCAATGTCAATAATAGCAGATGAATTGGAGAAAGTTAAAATTGCGATTTTTTCATCTGTTAATCTGATCACAGACTCTATCAGAAGGCGATTAGACACATTACTTAATGAAAGAGATCTTCAATCAGAGTCTAAATCATACGATACGAAGGGGAAAGGGTATTGTCACACTTGGGATGGAGAAAATAATGACAAAAATAAAATCCTAGAAACAGTTGCTGGACCTACACACTGGAACACACTTAATAAAAGAAGAATAAGAATGGCGGTCAGGAATTTTGTGGGAGAAATTAGAAAAGGGAAACCCATAGAAATAAATAACGTCAACATAGCAAACCAACAGAAGTGCCAGATAAGAACACAGAACGGTTGGGAAATGAAGGTAGAACCTCTAGGAGTGTGGAGAAACATAATAGGATCTGGTCAGCAAAATGTCACAGTAAAGGAAGAAGGTAATGGGAATAGACCATGGACAAGTCAGGTTAGGACAACAGTCCAGAAACAGGAAAACATACAGAGAGACAGGGTCAGCGTTGGTACACAAGAACCAGAAACACATGAAACACAGATGATTAGTGCCGGAACACAAACTGAGATTGATACTGTAGCGTCACACTTGGGGCCAGCACACAATGAGAAAGACGTCATGAGAGAAAATGAAACATGGTCACATCGGTTAGACAATACGAGAAAGTCTAAGATTCCACTCAGTGTAAAAAGGATGAACCAACAAACGGCTAAAGTAGTGATACCACAGCATAGGGATAGCATCGAGTTAAAGAATACGAAAGATGAACTGATGCAGATAATACTGAAAGAGAAAGTAAGATCAGCGAAGGTGGACAATAGGAAAGAGAAGATAGAAGAAGTACAGGACATGGACACATCCTATAAGCGTCCAAGAGCAGTACGGAAGACAAGACTGGAAGAGATAAGTACTGTACACGAAAAGTACCAGCTTGACATGGAATCAGAATTCGATTCGTCAAGTGGGGAGGAGGATAGAGTTATGCACTCCGACGAATATGGATACAGGTCGGACGAGCTCGAGCATATAACGGACGACGAAGGCCGTAGAATTTATTGGCCGAAAAATGAGAAAAGTGATCCTGGATGTATAAATCAGATAAAGAAAATTGAAGAAACAGATATGGAGGACACGGATAATGAGGATTACAAAGAAGAGGATAGATCAACCAGGAGAAAAAGTCGACAGACAGTTAATGAAGCAGAAAATAGCAGTAGACGGTGGTGGTCGTCAGAATCGGTGTCGACTAACTCAGACAGTGTAGTGTCTGAGGAGAGTGACGGTAGTCACAGACACAAAAGTACTTATAGAAGAGAAGAGAGTAGTACAAGAAGTAAGGAAGAAGGAAGCAAATGTGGAAGTAGTTGTAGAGAACGGGAGTTTCCAGTAGACAATCTGGATAAAATAATAGCGGACAGAGCACAAATGTGGATACGACATGCAGAAACAATCAGGCAGACTGCATGGAGGGAGGCGGATAAACGATGGAAAGAGAAGCTTGGATGTATAAATCAGATAAATACGAAGGAAATTACCAAAATAGTTGAACCAAGCATGGAGGAGTTGAAAAAGATAATAAAAGCCAACATAAAGCGGCCTGATTTTAACTTCTCAAGAAGCATGGTGTGGAGAGTGCTAGAGAGGAAATATCACACACACTTTCCACAAACAAGAATTGAAATAGATATGGTTCGGATGAAAATGATAGCGCAAACAGGAAAAGGTGGATAGAAAAGGCAAAGCAGGCAAATCGTCATCGAAGTCAGAAGAGAAATAAAGGAAAAAGAAAATATAGATATTAAGTGAAGTAGAGGGGGAGATGAGGGATAAAAGGTCATGAAAAATGACGAGGATATTATGTCAGAAGAAGAAGAAGGGCCATAAGAGATGGCGAAATTAAGAGTGAGTAATTGAGATATTGGACGGTGAGGTATTAAGGGCCATGGGAGATGGCGAACACAAGAGGATCGCTTAGATAAATAAGTATGGGAAAATTGAGAGTCACGGAGAAGGGACGGGAGTATTGAGAAGCCACAGGAAGGATGGCACGGACATATAGAAGAGATAGTTGTAGAAGGAACTTATGTAGAAGTGAGAAGCCATGGAGTAAATGGCAAAGAGAGATTTTTTGCGGCAGTGACCGAGTCTTATGAAGATTTTGGGGAGAAATCATTTTTTTTCTCCGTAATACACGAAGAGAAGAGAATTGTGTTGAGAACGTTCCAGGGAGGGAACGAAAAACATATAAAAATGTTAAGTGCGGCGTTTGCCAGACTACAAATGTGAGTCTATGGAGGGTAACCGTCACCGAACATACACAGTAGAAATTTAGACATGGAGAGACAGTGTTGTGGAGAAGGAAAAAGGAGATAGCACAAAGAGAAGTTCCAGGGAGGGAACGAAAAACATAAAAACGTTAAGTGCGGTGTTTATCAGACTACAAATGTGAGTCTATTGAGGATAACCCTCACCGAACATATACAACAGAAATTCAGACACTGGGAGAGTGTTGTGGGAAAGGAAGTCAAGTGACAGGTCAGCAGCAGAAAAACACGCAAGTAGGTCAAAGCGACAACGCGGTTTAAGATAGGTAGACCAAAGAAGTTGAAAATATTTCTGCGTAGTAGACCAAGGACAGGAGTCTAGTTAGCAAAGGGTGGATAGGAGGATGGCAATTCAGTGTTGCCATGATAGTAAATGGCTCACGCCATCATGAACTATGTATATAGGGAGACATGACAGAAGACATGTTTGGCTTTATACGAGAGAAGAGGAAGGCCAGACAGTTCACACCAGGTGTGTGGTGACAGAAGATAATACGATATGAGGAATTTACATGTATGACAATAGGAGTGACTGGATGTGTAAAAGGAAATAAACTTTGTATGGTTAAGTACACAGTTGGCAGAATGTGAGTGAGAAAGACAAGGGTTAAGAACAGTCATAAATGTGAAGAGGAAAGGTCACTTAACTCTTAGTATACGAGCTGCCTTTCATGACTACCATTACAGATTTTGCAATAAATAATTTATTTATAAAGATAACATAAGTGTTATATATCAAAATGTGAAGAAATGAAACCCCTATATCATGCACGTAACTAAATTGTTCAGTGGTTTTAAACATGCATTCAGCTATAAATTTTCGCTATTGACGGGGATCGATCATCGGCATCTCTAGAAGGCCGCTCGTATACTAAGAGTTAAGAAAAGTGACGGGATAAGAGTTATTCCTCAGTTTTGTTATGATAATATGTTGTAATGTAAGAAAATAATGACATGTTAAGTGATATGAAAAAGAAAAAAAATTGAAGACCACTAAGGAAGTGGAATGTATAACATGTCAAATGTATGTTTTTGAAATCATGTAATATGAGGAGATAGGAGAAAAAGCAAAGATGAGTGGTCGTAATCGGGAACGAGATGCTGATGAATGTACGTTCCTAGTACAATTTTATTGTGTTGTGTAAAAGGAAATTGTCCTTTGACACAGATAGTAATTGATAATGTGCTGAGCTAGGGTTGTAACAGCACATTGCTAAGGATATTGTTTTTGTTTTGATACATAGTTAAGTACAATAATGGCTGGTACAGTCGTTAAAATAAATTTTTTCTCCTACGGATAAATAATTTATTTTTAGGGGAGAAAGGGAGATAATGTGGCAGTTAGGGAACGATTTACTGTCAAAGGGAAGGAATAAAGAGAATTATGAATGGGAAGGTTCAGATAGAGTACGAAAAGGAGATGCGCGAACAATGTTGCGCATGACAGAGGTGAAGGGTAATCCAGTGAATCATGCTTTTCTTAGCGGGCAGTCCAGAAACGTGAGCCAGAGAGGGAGGCCGCATATACGCGGCAGCCATGTTTAATGGCGTATTCAAGTAGTTTAGATGATAATTATTTCATGGACAAGAAGTAGTTTGGGTACTGATTAACCCGAAATATTGAACAGTGAGAAATTATTGTCTAGAAGGAGAAACGGTGTGAGTTAGTTATCATTCAGAAAGGAAAAGGTACGTAGAGTGATTTACAATACTACAGACAGTAGTCATATTCTTCAGTGAGGCAAGGGAAATTAACACCCCCGGTGATGTCCGCTCCTATCAAGATAACCTGAACACTGAGAGGATAAAAATAACAATAATCTAAGAAATTTGTAGACAAGGGAGAGCGGAGATAGAGACTATAGCACCTGAATGATCACTGATGGTTAAAAGGTCAGAGGGTGTGGATTCGATACTGAACGAGAGAGAGAATGGGGAAAGAATGAACTTATATATTATATTCTATGATGGACCAAATGTGAAGGTCAGAGCAGACAGCAATGATCCTTTCATATGTAAATAAACTATTCAAATTACTATGGCGTTATCGCATCACGTGCTGTGTGTGTGTGACTGTGTGGTATACAGCATATCATAGCTAACCACAGAGGTAAGCGAACCTGGACAGACATTGCCATATATGATTCATGATACAGCGACCACAGGCTGTCGCAGTAACTACCCCTATGAAACTGTTGACCACCACCTCTTTGAGTGCCCAGCACTTGATGATGTTAAGAAAATGCTCCTTTCTCTGAGGCCATATAAGTGGAACACCTTGTATAGTGAAACAAAACAACTTGCAAAAACATGCAGATATCACTAACTGGCATTGAGCCGAAGGGCGAGAGCTCAAGTGTCGCTGAATCAATAACAACAACAACACACTTCAATCACATTCGCTCATCGTACGGTTCACCCACATTATCTTTAATATGTCTAACACACCTCAATCACACCTGCTCATTGTACTGTTCACCCACATTGTCTTTAATACGTCTAACAAACCTCAATCACACCTGCTCATTGTACTGTTCACCCACATTGTCTTTAATATGTCTAACACACCTCAATCCCACCTGCTCATTGTACTGTTCACCCACAATGACCACTTTATACCAGGTTAATGGAAAATATCAAGCTCTATTAAGTTGATAAACACTGTCAAATCATGTTAGTCACAGTTGCCTGACTGCAATGCACAAGAGCTTCACAGAACAAAGGAATACTAATCATACCAAAAAAATAAAATTAAAAAAAAGTAAAGTGAGTTCCATAGCAGATAACTGCTGAAAGTGAGTTCCATAGCAGATAACTGCTGAAAGTGAGTTCCATAGCAGATACTGCTGAAAGTGAGTGAAGTGTAAAAGACTTCACTATCCTAGACCCAGCTTTATGAGATGAGGTGACCAGTTCCCTTCCTCGCTGCCTTTGCCTTCTCTAACTCAAGAGCACAGTCAGATACCCATTTACAGCTAAGTAGACTGGAGCATGATGCTATCAAGTTTCACTCCTGGAAACTGGTATTTCAGCTTGGTGCATGCTGCACGCAGAAATAAGACAGTAAAAAATCAAAATCCTACCATTTCTTTTCTCAATCCTTGAATCACTAGGTAGGATAATTTCAGGAGTACCACTGCGGTAAATTTTCCACTGTATGCTACCATGTCCAGGTCGACCAAGATTTGCATTACAGGACACGCTGACATTTGTCTGTTCCATTATTTCAGTACTGGTGTTTGGCATAATTCTGATACTAGGACTTTTAGGTCGAGCTGAGGGCAGTAGACAAAAAGACTACAATTAAAAAAATATATTTTGTGCGTTTTTATTTATTCAAGAAGAAAAAGGCATCACATTATGCTGGGAGAACAGGTCCTAGGGCAAGTCAACCACTTTAAATACCTTGGAGCCGTCACAGACTGGAAGGGAGGCATCAAAGAAAAGTTGGCTACTCGAAAAGTAGCAGCTGGGAGACTTTTTCAGGGCATAAATCGAGGATTCCTCAACATAAGAGAAATTGGCAAGAAGACAAAGATGGCTGTAACTGCTCCACATATGTACCAGTCTTTAAATATGGGTGTAAGTCATTGGCAATGATTACAACTCACAAAAGCCAGCTCCAAACCACAGAAATGAGGTATGTGAGGAAGGTGGTTGAAGTAACAAGAAGAAAAATGGTCCACAACTAGACAAAACATCATGGACTAAAAACCCAGCCCCTGCAGAATAGTCCCAACTCTGATGGTTTGGCCATGTCTGCATAATGTGAGAAAATCGGCTAACAAGACAAATATGGGAAATCAACAGCCAGATCTTCAGGAGGACCCAGAGTTCAGTGGGAAGACAACATCAGACAATCTCTGAAGGATCGAGAACAAGATTGGAACCAGGCAAGTAGGAAAACAGCCGATAGGATAGTATGGCACTCTCTCTCTCTCTGGCAAATCTCTACACCCCAGGGTAGAAAAGGAATGACTAAGTAGTAAGTTTACTGATCCTTTCATTACCTTTCAGCTCCCTCTGGTGCATAGGCTATTAACAATTACACGCTCAGCTTTCCTGTCACAACAACCTCCAGCATGAGAATGGAGGAAGAGGCAGTTACTGCAGCACTGAGGTGGCTGTCTGAAACTCCATCAACCAGGGCAGTTATATTGTCAGACTCTCAAGCCAAGCTTCGGAAAGTTCAGAACGGATGGCTGCAGCAGGAATGGAAAACATCAATAGAATCCTCAAGTCTTGAAGAACTGGTGTGGATCTACTGTCCTGGTCATGCAGGGGTACGTGGCAATGAGATAGCTGACAGACTGGCCTCGAGAGCACCCATATTGGGGACAATGGACATGGATAAGGGAGATACTAAGGGTTATTAATGATCGCCTGCTGGATAATGACACTGCAATGGATGAATCAACAAGGCCGAGGCTGTTGGAGTTTGGCATCAAACGTGGGACTAGCAGAAATGGACGTGAGAGAGGATGCATCCGTCGTATGTGCAACCAGCGTGCTACAGGTACAATTAGCATTCATACTCTTCGACATTTGCTGAGGGAGACTGAGCACCTATGGGCTTGCCCGGAGTGTAGTGAGGTTGATTCTGATTAACAATAACAGCTTTCCTGTCCCTTCAAAGTCTTCCTATGTTTTCCTTATTACCTTCACGTTTAATTCCCTTCCCCAAGTTATTTTTAATTCCCCCCCCCCATTTCTCCTACCATGGAGATTACAGAACAAGGACTGCTTTAATTGGCTTTCTCAGTGGTGTCCTTCCTATCCAACACCAGTGTCTTCTTACATCTTATTTCACTTGTATTTGTCTGGTTCTGTCCCTTGGTTCAACATCATTTAAATCCTTCTATTCTGCACAAGCACCATGTATGAAAGTCTGTATCTTTCTAGTTGTCAGTTTTGTTATTCTCCATGTTTTCCATCCATGCAACAGGACAGATTTCACATCTGAATTAAAGATTCTTATTTATGTCATCATCATGATCATCAGCAGCTTTCAACTCTCTATGAAACACATGCCATCAACAAGTACATGCCAGACCCTACTGTCTTAATCTGTGAAGTCTTTTCTTCTCTTTTTAACGATATGTTGTAGTTGGTTGTCAGATTCTTCTCAAAGCTTCTTCTTTGCTGTTAGCTGGTGCATAACATTGGCTGATGTTTATCTCTTTTTCTTGTCAGCAGTTTTGAATGTTGATACCAGCTTGGATCTCACTGCTTCCCACTGTATTGGTTATGGATGCAACTCTAAAATTTTTCTTTTGTGCTCTCAGAACTGTGTATCTCATACAACCCACTTTCAATTTAACAAACTCATTTTTCTAAGAAAGTCCAAACTTTACTTATGATCTGTTTTGCTAGCCATTACGTCTGCACAGCACAATTAACAAATAAACAGACTGGCAACTTCTGGTGGTCTAAAACATACTACTTTTTAGACTACCAATACAGTTTATGGAACATACCCCAAAAAGTACTCCATATGGCTAAAAAAAAAAAAAATTTTTAATCTTTGGTTAATTAGATGACATAGGCATGTGACTAAATGTTGACAGAATAAAGATGTAATTTATATGGGAAACTACAGAAACCCTACATAAATTTAAAAAAAAAAAGCAAGGCACAAAATGATGGACTCGTGTTACACTCAGGTATGTCAACTAATATACAAGGTTGTGTATGGGACTGGCAACCTCAATCGTAAAAACAAACTGTCACAGAAACCACAGCTACAAGATCATGTGACTGCTTGGACAGGTTTCTTGCACGGATTAGCTACCATAAAGGAGCACAACAGAAAATGATGATTAGTTATGAGATCAACCAAGATCATCTTCTTCTTTCAACAGATATTGGTAGAAATGGTCCTTCTTCTTTCTCTCCTGCACCAAATTACCTCCTGAGTTCTTACAATAGTGATTGTCTAAAACAATCTGTTTTACATTACAGATTACCACCCCTAAGCACATTTCATGATAACTGTCTCTTACAATATTCTTTCTTTATCTTACACAGGGTATGTGGTCTGACTGAGTAGATGAAAACTCAAATCAATTTAACAAACACTGGCTGAATGATTATTCAGGTTACCTAGAGAACACACTGAATCTCCATAAGATTCTACTGGTAAATGAGTAAAGAACTTCTCAGCAACTGATGCATCAGTTTAAATCTTATGATGGAACAAAGTATTTATGGGGGAAAAAAATAAACAAATAGGATCAAAACTTATGTTATTTTTTAACATCCAGTCAAATTTACCTTTAACAGTCAGATGTGTTGTGTTTGAAACATACTTTGGTGATGCGTCTAGTACAAAAATCCTATAAAGGCAATAATAGTCCAAGTCATCGGAACACTGCAGACCACTGATTTTCATGATAACACTTTGGCCAGTTATATTGACATAGCTTGCATTAGCATTGTCAAGTGATAGCCTGTTGTGGCGCTGGCTACCAGGGTAAAACTGTCCTGTTTGCATGACCTGGTAATAATAATTATTATCATTCTGAGAGCCAAGGTTAGGAAAAGGCAGTATTGTCAACTCAAACAGCTCATTTGGTGAAGAAACGAAGCTGCACTTGATAGCGATGTTGCCACCTATTACATTATCACCGGTTATGGAAATGTTACTCTCAAAAGCACTTGCTTGCACTGTGAAGACAGGAAAAAAATATACCGATATCATTATGATGAATTTCAAGAAGTAGTTACATTTAACTAAAATGTCAAAAGTTAATGTATTTTCTGCCAAGTAGATACCAGTCAAGTCACATATATTTCAGTGGACACAGCTGTATTAAGAAAACTGTTTTACCAATGTAACATGATTAAACTTACAAACCTATACCTTGTTTTAACGATGTAAAACTTTAAAAATTAAAGATGTAAAATTGAAACATGAAATGAAATCAAAATACTCCCATAGTTATGCCATTCCTGTGAGATTTTCAAACTAAATAATAAATGGGGAATGTGCTCAAATGTGCAGAGTTTAATACGTGTCTTCGATACTGTACTCGGTCACAGTTTTTACCCTATTCTAGAATTTCAGCACATATTTGCTGCAGTTGCCCCCACACAGTTTACATAAAGTTTTCATTCACTGTGTAGAAGCCAATTCGCATGCAGGCCTTGTGGTGGAAACCGTGCACCGCAATTGAAGGCTACAATGAAACTATAACAGAGATGATGCTGTGCCACAGTGGCAATACAAAATATCAAAGTACAGAGACAGTTTCATTACAAAAATTAACAAGTACAGTTCTTCAACAAGTGCAGTAGAGTTTTTGATATTCTAGTATTTTAAATTATATTTGTTAATAACCTATTGCTCAAAAGCAACGTAGATATGCTATAACAGTGCATTCAAGCTCAGCATTATTGAGTGTGCAAAGGAACATGGCAATAGGGTAGCAGAGCAGTACTGTGTGCCGTCATTAACCGAATAAATGATACGAACTTGGAAAAAACAAGAGCAGCAACGGAAAGAGGCCAAGCATAGTAAACACAATCTCCGTAGAGGAACCGTAAAAGGGCCAGAACTTGAAGAAGAATTAACAACATGGGTATTAGACCAAAGAAGCTCGGCCACTTCAGTATCTACAAAAATGATTATTCACCAATCAAGACTAATGGCAACGGACTTTATCGTTGACTTTACAGGTTCAATTTCTGAAGAGAAATAATCATGGTGGGCCAGAAAAAAAAAATCCATGTGCTTCTTGGTCTACCTCTGCCTCTCTTGCCCTGGGGGTTCCAGAACAAGGACTGCCTTGTAATGCTATCAACAGGTTTCCTCAGTGTGTGTTTTTATCCATCGCCATCGTCTTCTTCTCATCTCTTGTTCCACTGGCACTTGTCTAGTTCTTGTCCTCAGTTCCACGTTGGTAACCTTGTCATACCATTTCAATCCCTCTATTCTACGCAAGCACCCATTTATGAAAGTCTGTAGCTTTTTGGTTGTTGTCTTTGTTGTTCTCCATGTCTCAGAGCCATACAATAGGACTGACTTCACATTTGAGTTGAAGATTCTTTTTTTTTTCGTGTTGGATCCGATTTCTCTTGATCTCCATATATTTCCCAATGCATGAAAGCTCGTCTTGCTTTTTGTATTCTTAGTTTGACATCACTGTCTGTCCATCCAACTTTGTCTATCTTGCTGCCAAGATATGTGTAAGATTCTACATTTTGTATTGGTGTTTCTTCAAGTTCAACCCTGTTATCATTACCTGCATTTATTCTCATTATTTTTGTCTTTTCCCTGTGTATTTTCAGACCCAATTGCTGTGACCTCTCATCGAGTGTTTTCAATTTGTCCTGCATCTGATTACGGCTATGGGACAGAAGAGCCCAGTCATCAGCAAAATCCAGATCATCCAACTGCTTAGTCAGAGTCCACTGGATTGCATTTCTGTTGTGTGTTGTTGATGATCTCATAACCCATTCTTTTGCTAGTAAGAAAAGAAATGGAGACAAGAGGTATCCCTGTCACACTCCTGTTCTTATCCTAAACGGTTCTGTAAGCTGTCCTTCGTGAAGAACTCTGCATGTCATGTCTTCATATGTTTTCTTTATTAATTAATGATCTTCAGGGGAACTCCATAATGCCTCATCAATTTCCAAAGTGATTCTCTGTCTACACTGTCAAATGCCTTTTCATAGTCCACAAATCAAATGTATAGTGGTGAATTCCATTCCAGACTTTGTTCAACTATTATTCTCAAAGTGGCTATCTGGTCTGTATAGGATCTGTTTTGTCGAAAACCTGCTTGTTCATCTCTCAGTTTCTTGTCTATGGACTATTAATCTGTCAAGGATAATCCTGTTTAATTCTTTTCCTGGCACTGATAGTAACATTATTCCTCTATAATTTGTGCACTCTTGTAAATTTCCCTTCTTAGGCAACTTAACCAGACATCCTTCCTTCCATTCTGCCGGTATCTCTTCCTTTTCCCAGACTTTACCAAGTAATTTATATAACATCTCTGTAGCCTTGTCGATATTTGCTTTGATGGCCTCTGCTGGAATGCAGTCAGGTCCAGACACTTTTTCATCTCTTAGAAGCTTTATGGCTTTCTTTATTTCTTCCTTCGTTGGTCTTTCACCGTTAATTTGTAGCTCTTCTTCTGCTGGCTGGATGTCCGGGGGGTTTTGTGGAGCTGGTCTATTGAGAAGGTCCTCAAAATATTCTGTCCACCTCTTCATTTGCTCTTGTATATTGCTGAGCAGCTTTCCATTCTTGTCTTTTATGAGGCAACTTGTTTGCTTGTATTTCCCTGTTAGCTTCTATGTGCTGCTATACAGTTTTCTCATATTTCCTTTGGCCGTAGCATCTTCTGCCTCTCTTGCCAACTCCTCAATATACTTTCTCTTGTCTCTTTTGATACTTGTTTTTTACTTCTTTGTTTGTTTCTGTGTACACTTCTTGAGCCTTGGCTTTGGAACTTCTGGTTTTGCTTGTGTTTAAGCCTGCTTTCTTGTTTTTTTTTGTCTTTTATCTTATTGATTGTTTCTGTTGTTATCCATGCTTTTTGTTGTCATTCCCTTTTCCCCAGTATTTCTTCCCATGTCTCATTCCATACAGTTTTGATTTGCTGCCAATAGTCTTCTGTATTCTCTACATCTTCCAGCTGTTGGAGCACTTGGAATTTGTTGGATACTGTGACCGCAAATTTGTCTCTTGTTTCTTAGATGTCCTACATTAAATTGTTGTCTATAATTTTGCATTGTTGCGTATCTTTTGAGTTTCATTTCTACTTTGGCTATCAGAAGGTGGTGATCTGATGCCACATCTGCTCCTCTATATACCTTTACATCCTGCAATGATGGTCTAAACTTCTTGTTTATGCATATATGATCAATCTGATTTTCTGTTCTATGGTCTGGTGATATCCATGTTGCCTTATGTATTTTCTTATGTGGAAACATGCTTCCTCCTAAAGCCAGTTGATTTGAAGCACAGAAGTTTGAGAATAGTTCCCCTTTTTCATTCATTATTCCTAGCCCATGTTTTCCCATGACTTCTTCAAAGCCGGTGTTGACTGTACCTATCTTTGCATTCATGTCACCCATCAAAATTGTGATGTCTCTTCTTTTTACTTTTTCCATAATTTCCTGCAGTCTAGTATAAAATGCTTCTTTCACAGACTCTTCTTTGTCATAGTTGGTGCATAACATTGGATGACATTTACATTTATTTTCTTTTTAGCTGTTTTAAAGTATCTATTATTATTCTGGGTCCAACGGATTCCCATTCAATGAGTGCTTTCTGTGCTTCTTTAGATAACATAAGAGCTACCCCTTCACTGTGGTGCTAACTTTCGTCTTCATATCCTGAGGACAGCACCAATTCACCTGTGATGAGTTTCTTCTTGTCTATCCCCTTCCACTTTGTTTCACACATTCCCAGAACCTCGATTTTATATTCCCTCATTTCTGCTGCTACTTGTGCCACTTTCCCTTGTTCGTTTAATGTCCGAACATTCTAGGTGCCAAATCTGGAAGTTCTCCTAGAAGAAAGAAGGTTAGTCAGTAACACAGACTCCTTTCGGCTTTCTCTGTGTTGCATCATAAGCCTCCCTGCGAGAGGACCTTCCCCTGTCTTGGATGGCTGTGTTTTATTTTCCTTATTTGACTTGTCCATGTTTGTTTAAGTTTTTTGTAGTTTAAATTTTTAACAGGATGGGGTAACCAGCCCCATGCCCAAACCTCCTTAGTCGCTTTCTAAGACATGCATGGCAGGGAACAGTGTTACTATTCTTTGCTCCCCTTTCGGGCCCCGGTAACACACGGGTGTTTCGAAAGTGTGTTAATGGGTTAAAACTTTGTGGGATGCAGTGAAACCAGATTGTTGTTTAATTATTTAAGAAATGTGGCATTCGTAATACCCTTGACAGTACTGAGGATAATTTATTGTTTGAAGGTAGTGGTGACTCGGTTTCTGATACAGACGTGATGATTTATCTAGCTGTGAAGATGGAGCTTTTCTGGGTTTGAGGATGAAGATTAAAACCTTTAATGTAACTCTACAATTTTTTTATTAGATAGATTATTTTTTTTACGTACCAATTCCCTGAAAATTACTTCATTTTTTTTTTTAAATAAATGCATGATGTGATGCACTAAAATAATTTTTTCCCCCAAAAAATGTCCATGGAAAAAGGCGTACGCACTAAATGTCCACGCATCTTACAGGCAGGCAAATACGGTATTTTAACAGTTTACAAATCACTTAATACTATGTTAATGATATCTGATGCATACAGCTATGGAAAACATAACCAATCACATAATAGACCCATATGTAAACAGACAGATCAGCAACAAAAAATAGAGAAGACTTGTACACTGCACTAAAGAATGACTGAGTGATTCATGTCTCAGTGACCACTGGAAGGTTTTCAAACAACTGCGAAGACATCTGAAGGAGTGTCATCGACCAGCGACTCCTGAGCCGACCAAGCTCTAATAGGTACCCTCCGAAGGCGGTGAGTATCTGCCTGAATGGCGAGTTGACACCTGTTAGTGTACAGGGAAAAAAGGGATACTCGCTAAAAATCAGTCTCAGGTTAGATATACTAACCGGAGATTCTCGCCTCGAGTAATAGCAGGCGTACATTTAAAAAAAAAAAAAAAAAAAAAAAAAAAACTGTAAAGCTGAGACAGAAGCAGTAAAAACAGCTGCAATAACCACATGGAAAAATGCTAGAGGCGTGGATGGTGTTCCTCACAGATTTCCTTTTGGTCATAGTTGCCCCATGGAACCACAAAAACAATGAATTTGAAAGCCTCTTAGAGGCATTAATAGAGAGTTAATAGAGACCAGCTATTAATTCAACAAAATGAATGACGTGGATTATTTTCCACTGTAAAGATATGTGGAAGTGAGAAGGCAGATGGACTTGTCGGGGTGTGAGGAAGTAGAATCCAAATAGAGATAGGTTATCACATAAAGAGATAAAAGCAATAATCAAACATAGCCCAAGAGAAGGGTGGTATTAATTAAGAACAGCTATAAAGTTGTTGTTGTTGTTTAACTAGGGCTGCTGAGCTTCTCGCTCTTTTGCAGCCAATACCAAGTTGAAGACTCCTTGGTATTATCTATACTGTAGATCTAGGCTTTTCCTGTGGCTTATCTGCCATTCCGAAACATGCTGAGCTGAAGTCATGAGCACAAGTTTCTCCAGCTTGGCTTGTATTTAAAGGGTTGTCACATCTGGTCCCAAGCTAGGAGTAAGAAGCCCATGGCATACTGTGCATTCCCCGCCATTCAAAGGGGCTCTCCAACTATGCAGAACTGAAATACTGTGCACTCTCAAGGAATTGTCATGTCCTGCACAGAGCCACTTCTTAGCTCCCCTTGCCTATCACTAGGTGCATAGTGAGATCCACCTGCATGAAGTCAACCAAGTCAATGCCAAAGAATTGCATCTGGGGCTTAAGTGACTTCTCCATAGTGTGCAAGACATCTGTAACAGAAGCATACTATTCCTTGCCAAGATGAGATAAGGTGATAATTTTTCAGGCTGAGAACTGGCCTCGCAGGGCTCAAATACCATCAACAAATGGACAAGACAAAGAAAGAATAGGATTACTGAACCCTCAAGCATGTCATACAAGGCAACTAACATGAAGTTGTCCATAAAGTTGGCAACCTCATCATAGACAACAAACTGCCACATAAACCACAGCTACAAGAGCATGTGAATGCTTGGTGCACGCTTCCTGTATGGGACCAACTGCTGTGGTAGCTGCATGCTCCGTAAGGAGTGCAAAAGAAAATGTAAATGAATGAGAGAAGTTTGAGAGATTTGATGGCCAGCTCTGTCAGAAAACAAGATGTGGCTATACGATAGTGAATGAACAATATCCGATACATCCAAATCTCAGCTCTGTGAAATTTATCAGAGCTGTATCGAGCCTCCACTGTAGGTTAGGTATAAGTAACCTTATAAAAGCTGTCTGGATATGTGCTCATTGAGAGAACTAGACATAGGAATTTAAACAGTGGTTTGAAATAATTTATCCTTGCCACAAAATTGACACAGATGGCTATGTTCCCAAACATAAAAAATTGCAAGTTTGCTCTAAACTTTACAGCATCTTGTAGATATTCTTGTGGAAGAATTTTGTACAAGGTAATCTATTTACCACTTCACTAAATTTAGGTATATTAGTAATGCATACTGTCGTAAAGTTATTTTGAGAGAATGAGTCTTAGAATAGTGGTCCGGTCAGAGTGGAGAATGGTGGGGAAAAGCTCAGTGATAGGAAAAGGTTAGCGAGTAAATAGTTGATTCACAGAGTTCTGGGGAGAGTAAAGACAGACTTATTTACGACAAATCGTTCCTCTCAATCTTCTCTTCCACTCTCCTGGTCAAACAATTATTTGCCAGTTTCCAGACACACATCTGCGCTCACACCGATTTGGTGCTTCAAAACACACAGACGCGCGTGGATACAAACTAAATTAAACAAATATGGGGAATTTGGGCCTTGGTAGTCCAACACAGAACTAGATAAGTTTATGTTGTTTATTAGCATTAAAAAACCAATAATATCAAGTATCATGAGTTTACAGAACAAAATATATGATTACAGAAAATACAAATACCAATGGTGGGGAGGGGGTGAAGAAGATTGGTATCGACTAAGTCCTTCCCACTTATTAGACAAAGATAAACCCAGTCCAAAGATAGATAGTTATTAAGAACATAGGTAATGTAACCCAACAGTGAATTTAATTACTCTGAAAGAGGGGTTACAATATTAGTTATGGTGGTAGACACGAAAAAAAAAACCTGTTATCCCAATTGTGTCTTCCCTTTACTAAGCAAAGAAAAAAAGGGGGGGGATGAAACAGAGTTAACAAATTATCCCACTTAAAGGAACAATGCAGGGTATACAGAAAATAGTATTAACCGGTAGGCAAGTTAACAAATGGTTTTGCAAAAAAATTAAATATCCTGTCATTCATGCACGCTATGAGGATCCACACTCATATACACACACACTTACCGATTGCAGCATCAGACAATCCATAGAATGATATACACAGTAATTAAACTCTTGATATGTGAAACTGTCTAGTCCTTCGATGTCCCGCCCCAGATGTAGTGAGGTTAGTTGATAGAAAAAATTCCCACTTATCGCCGGACTTGAAGGCCTAAGAGTTCTTGTGTTTTATTATATAAAAAGAAGTCTATGGGATGGCACTGACACAGTTCGACACGGGGTGAAAATGAGGTGATGGTAAAATTCCTTCAATGCGTGATGATAGCAACTGACCGGTAAAGTGTTTAATCCAGTGAGGAAAAACTAGGCTCAGTCACCATCAGGTAAATCGGTAATCTCTCACATTTAGAGCAGTAAATAAAATATTGCTACTGGCACTGTTCACTTTCCAGTTTATCTCACAGATTGAAATTAAATTTGATGATAATATTTAAATGTTCTTGGGTAGGCTTTCTTTCATGTAATTATGATAGCTAGGCCGCAGCGGACCGCCACAAGATTAAATTTAAAAAAAGTCTCATCAAATTGTCTGGAAGTTTAAGAACCGAGTATGGAAACTCTCTGTATGATTTCTTTATGCTGGGATTGCAAAGGTGACCATTCTATAGAAAAAGATATAAAACCCATGACAATCATAATCATACCTCAAAAGTCAAATAATATACTTAACACGCGATAAATTTACCGTTAAGGCTATCATATACACTCGCGTATTTAATTATGTATTTAAGAAAACACGTCACGAGTCTAATGGTTAAACTACGCATCTTTATATATAGGACTTAACTAAATTTATTAATTATAAATTCCTTCGCGACTTTAAAAGTTACTTTAACATTTAAGCATCTATTATTTTTGGAAATGTTATAATAGATATATCATTAAATTTACCACTGAAACTTTTGGGATGAGTTTAATTAAATAGATTAAATAAACACAAAATCCAGTGAAATAAAATGAAAGCAATAGACCACTGCCCAATGGGCTGATCACCCGTTGGCTTGTCACACTGATTACGGAAACAACGGCAGATGGATCTATTTGTTGTTGCCCTAAAGACGCCGCTAGGCGTGATGGGAAACTACAACAGAGAAAATCAATCTGCTGTTGCCCTTAAGACGCCACAAGGCGTGATGGCCTCTGACTGCTTGGTCGGTCTTTGGCTAAGGACGGAAGAAGAAGAAGACTAGACCACTGATCACTTTAACAAATATATTATACCGTGCACAGAAAAAGAAACACTCCAATGGTAGCCACCAATTCAGATGGAAATCTAGCAAAATCTCTACGATAGCTAGTGAATCTAAAATCTCTGGCAACTGAATGATAGCATGGCTTTCTACGTGGTCTGTATATATTTAAAATGGAATTAAAGATGAGGGGGGCATGAGAACGTTGACACCTTTTTTTGATCTCAGGAGACTTTCGGGGATCTGACCGACAGACTAAAGAGAGATGCCGTCCCCTGGTTTCCCGTTTCCCGGTTCGTTGCATCCGACATCTTCCCCGTTCGCTCCGTTTGCGGTCGGTTTAGCGCTTAACATGGAGGTGCGAAAAATTCCGGCAAGAAACTTCCCCGTTCGTTTCAGGGACCATTACTGCTTTGATAGCATGCCGCCCGTCCTTCCTGAGATCTCCACCAGTGTCTTTCTTCTGACCGCTCTGGTCCATCTTGCGAGCGGTTTAGTGTTCGCGCGGAGATGATAAATACCTGCGAGAAACTAGCTTCTCTGCTCGGGGATCGTCTCAGTGTCTTTAGATCTCATGCCGCATACTAAGTGAGTCCCGCTGGAATCGGTTCGCTCTGGCGAAACCAAAAAGTTACAACAGATGTTCAGGGGTTCTAATGTTATGAAAAGCTAAAGTCCCTTTAATCATCCATCAAATCAGGGAAAATTCACTTGTCGAACTAGACGTACGTCATACATACTGCAAAAAATTCACATTTATTCATCACTCTATATTTATTCATCACTGACTAAAACCAGGGACCTGGAGCAATCAAATATTTGAACTGCTTGGCTCCAGCATCTATGGTGACTGCTCCATCTCCACTGTGTGCTCTGACTAAAATTATTTATAAATTGTTTTTAAAAATATAATTTTAAGTAAAATAGAACAAGACATTGTAATTCTGAAAAAGAAACTACTGAAGAATTCTCAAACAATTTAAATGTCATCTAAACTAGAGTTATCTAATTATTCTTGTACTCATGATTCCCTTTGAAAAAAATTTTTTTGCTGCGATCAAATACAATTAATTTTAAACCCGAAAACAATTGCTCTACACTGGCTTGATTTGTTGACATGCTCAAAATGACTACAAACAGTCTGAGTGTGGTATAGGAAGCTGTGAATGGCATCAAAAACAGACTTGACTAACAACCTACCAAGATATTTTATTTCCTTACAATCCTCCCAATACTTTCTCGAATATTTCATTATCATTATGAATTGCAGAAACCCGCCGGTGTCTTTCCTGTTTAACCAATTCCTATTCGAGTTAATCATCTTCTGAAGAATTCATTGTCATTCCCCTTTCACTCTACAGAACATGGGCTGTGAATTTGTCTTCACTCATCTTGAAGCCACGCTGTCCGAGCTCACCATTCACTGTCCTTTTCCACGCTACATGTCGCCAATTTCTTCTTTGTTTTTCCTAAAAGCCTAAATTTGGACCTATCAAACTCAAATGTAAAGATATCAATAAGGTCTATTTCCATAAATCAGCTATCAATCATGAGGGCAGATTTGAATTTTTTTCTTGATGCCATGGCCAATTTTCTTTGTACTTTTTTGGAAACCAGCAACCAAATGTTTTTTGTTAATGCCTTTATAAAGTAATAAACGAAAAAATGTATTACATTTGTTTTTTAATGTCTCTGCTTGTAATAATCTAGCACTAACACTTAAGACAGAATAATTACTTACAATTTTTTTAAACAGTATATATAAACTTGAAACTGATTTATTTTTAAATAAATTCGGCACTTCACGTTTTAAAAACGCATTTCTAAGTTACAAAATTCAAGCGCTACCAACATTTAAATAATACAAATATGTTGTTATTTTGATCATAAGTCTGTCATGTATACTGGTGTAAATTTAGTTTTTTTTTTTTCATTGAAAATTTTAAAATATTTCCCCCACAATTAAGTAACCCTCAAAATATATGAGGAAAAAACTAATAAATAAATCTTTTTTGAAATAAAAGATACCTACTAAATACGTTTTCATTTCTATACATTTAATATAATATTCATTTTGAATTGAAAAAAGAAACTGGAGCAGTCATGCGAGATTTTTCTCATGTGTTTTTTTTTTTTTTTTTTTGCTTCCACCTCTAGGCAAAAAAGCCTGCGGCTCCACTGCTCCATTTCAAAGCCCCGATTAAAACATTGTGGGCGAATGAAGATGCAAGTATGTTTTCAGTGGGGGCGGGGGGGGGGGGGGGGGGAAGAAGAAAAAGGTAGAACATTATGCAACAAAAAACACAGACGTGATGGCTTACCCATTTACAGTTGAGGTCAGTTTGCTGAGTCCTTATGTGTTATGTAAAATGTACCTGGTTAAATTTTCACCGAGACTTGCGAGATTTAATAGTTTCTTGTGTCAAACTGAGCAAGGTACTTGTATGTTTATTTGTTTGTAGTTAACAGTGGTGGTTGTCCTCACTGTGTTTAACCCAGCGTTTAATTTTTTTCAGAACCGATGTCAGCTTTTTGTTATGACATGTTTAACCCATTTGAGTTTTAGCTCAAGAGTATTAGGGCACGACGCAACGCGAAAAATACTGTTTTTTTTTAAGACCATGACAAGGACGTCGAGCTGTAGTTTTTAAAGGGCCAAGAAAGCAAAGTCCTTGTCTTTTTGGGGGAGCAAGATGGTTAAAGTTGTTCCCCATACAGAATGTTATATTCTGATGCGCCTATAGGCGAAAGTGAGTTTTTTGTGATATTTATCATGAGGGATGACACCTTAAGGTAATTTGCACCCTATAAAAACAGTTTCTTTATTGCCAGAATGTGTATGACTTTGTGTAGCCAGCTAGCGATTTTTCTCTGGGGTTTGGAAAGAGTCCATGTTATGAAATACCAGTAATTTTAAGCTCACGAAGTATTCTAAATATTAATATGCACTGGGCTGGTGTAATTTACCATAACTTTACAGGTGCTGTATCCCGCTTATATGTTTATCTGCTTTGTATTGCGGCACACTGATGCGGCATTTAACGGTTGCGGAGCACTGGTGGTTTGTTTAGTAAATTTTTCCAGAACTTGGAGGCTGAACATATCTAATAACCCCGCCATATTGCGAAGGAAAAATATGACCCAATATATTTATATATATATAACTCTACACTTTTATATTATAAATCTATTTAATTTTCATAAACCAAAAGTGTATATACATTTATATTACTATATAATATATATCGATATAATTCATAGTTATGCTTCCTTATATAATACTATAATTTAACAGTATATATTTATTATGATATAATATACTGTATATATATATTGGCAATATTTATATATATAATATTCAATTATCCGTTTATATATATGAATTATATCTGACTTACTGATGTCAGAAAGGAGTTGTGTTAAATCACGCATTTGCTGTATTTTGCTGTAGCTGACGAAGGTGGAATTGTACGAGATCAGCTTTATTAATACATGCACCGCTGGCTGATGAACTTACTATTCATACATGCTATGTCCTGAATTGTCAATGACAGTATTTTATGTTGATGTCGGCGTACCAATGAACGTTGTGATGTATTAAAGTCAATCAAACGTAGAGTTGTTTTCCAAGAACTATGTGAATTACTGCATTGTAATTACTACAACAAGTGTGATGTCATTTCTAGATGCATTGAAACTACTCCACGAACTTTCATACACGCATTTGCATTCAGTGAGGTCTACTCACACTATATATTAATACAACACCTCAACACTTTCAAGACATCCAAACGAATGCCAGCATTGTTGCGGCCAACCAGGGCCTGTATATACAAGGGGATTGACATAAGTCTTGGGCCTGACCATGAAGGAGTCAAAGGAGGAAGATGAAACTGGCACATTTAAAGTTCATCATATTTGCACTGAATGTGTGAAGTACGCGTTTGTTTCTTCAATGGGTTTTCCCGCTACGATGCACGGCGCAATGTACCCTATTAACCGGATCTGCTGCTCCAAAGTAGTAGAGAAATGAAAGAACAGTTTATAGAATTTTGCACAACAGACTAAACATGAGAAAAGTGTGTGCACGCTGAGTTCCGCGACTGTTGACACGTGAACAGAAGCAAACGAGGGTAAATTGCTGTCAACAGTTGCTCAAAAAGTGTCAGTCAAAAAATTTTTTTGCAGACCATGGTGACAGTAGATGAGACTTGGGTACACCATTATGACCCCGAATCCAAAATTGCCAGCATGCAATGGAAAACCCTGAGCTACCCAACACCTGTCAAGCCGAGAGCACAGAATTCTGCAGGAAAAGTGATGCTGACTGTTTTTTGGGACGGCAAAGGTTTCCTTTTGAAAGATTATCTGCCTCGTGGCAACACAGTTAATGGACAATACTATGCAGATCTTCTCACCAAACTAAGAAAGGTTGTAACCAGGAAATGAGGGATAACGCGCACTCAAAATCTTCCTTTGCTTCAAAACAACGCACCCTCTCAAAAAGCATGGCTTGTGCAGCTAGCAGCTAGCAGCTAACGATTTGAATATTGAAATTCCTCCACACCCACCATATTCTCCAGATTTGGCTCTATCAGACTTTTTTCTATTCCCAAATCTTAAAAAACAGCTAAAAGAAAATCATTTTGACAGCGATGAAGAGGTTATACTTGCATGTGATGACTGGTTTAGTTTGAAAAATAGGGTGTTCTACTCCCAAGGTCTTTTCAAGGTCAAGCAGAGATGGCAGAAGTGTGTCAATTCAGACGGTGGCTATATTGAAAAGGAATAAACGCTATACAAAATTTCAGCTCTCTGTGACATGTCCTTCATGGTCAGGCCCAAGACATATGTCAATCCCCTTGTAATTATGTCCGCCTGTGGGGCTTAGAATCGTTTCCAACATTGATACTGGATATTCTTCAACATTCAACTCTACATTTACAGTGGCAAAACTGAGCCTGTCCTATTTGTGTCACGGACACCTGTTACGCTTGTACGAACACAGACCATTCCTGACTGTTTACATGTATAGTGGTCAGTACGGGCTTCTACATTACGGGCTTTTACATTTATGGTATCCAGTGTGAGCCTTCTACGTCAAGAGTTAGCGAGTTACAGTTATGTTGGCCAAGTTTTAGCCTTCAACATTTATGGTGTGACAGCTTGATGGGGCTATTTTGGAAGTTATCAAGTCGTCTACGATTGAGAGTACTCAGCGCTGTGTAGTCTGTTGACACATCGACTACCCCAGTTTAACAGGACGTAACTAGGTCAGAAGGTCAAATTACTATACCTTCGTTGATGCAGTAGTATAGAAGGTCAAGTGCCGTTACTAGTACTGTCACTATTTGATAGAAGCAAGTTCAGCTGCGGTATTTAAGAAGGTCAAGTGCCGTTATTATCACCGTTATCATCATTTTGGAAGCAAGTTCTGATGTGTTTTCAGCGTTGGATCATCTAATCCTTAGAATGCTGACGATAGTTCTTCATCGTTGCTGTTGTTGACGATAGGAGTGTAAAGATAAGTGGCCTGTTTATTGTTGTGAACTGTGCCTTGTATTGTGTTATGAACTAAGCCTTCCACATTTAAACATCCTTGTTTATGCTTTATGTGTTTACATGTTTACATGTTATGTGTTATTGATATTTCTGCGGGTTTTTTGGTTGGGCGGTGTCTTCTAGTAGGATATCCCACGTAATAGAGGGCCTACTGTAAGCGTTCTTTTGGGACTGTGCAAATTTCCTTTAGTGGAAATTGCTAGCGACAATTTGTTGCTATTTTTGTTTAGTTGTGACGAGGTGTACTTTTCTTTGTCGCTATTGTCATTATTTTTTTGCTGTTCTTTAGTTTTTTGATTTGATTTGTTTGTATCTGTTCGTCTTCTCTTCCTTTCGTTTTGTTCTATACAACCTTTGTGTTTATACACTGTTGCGTAATTTGTTTTGTTTACTTTTGCAGTTATCATCACATGCTTTGTGATATTTTCTTTAGTTCCGCTTTAATGCTTATTTTATTTCTGCGAATGTTATCGTATTGTCTTTGATGCTTGTTCTTTGTTTATGTTAGTATTTGTTGTCATACGCTGTTTATATATTTATATATAGTCATACACTATTGGTACTATAGGGTACTTAGATTATAGAGGTGATTATTGATAATATTATTATAAAGGTGATTATACAAGTTCTTTGTCAAAGACTTGTTTCCCACAGAGGTTGGGATAAAGTGAGCTGATTATACAAGTGCTTTATTAAAAGACTTGTTACCACTGAGGTTGAAATAAGGTAATTTATTATTTCAGGATACAGATCTCATATTATTAGACACAATGTCTACTTTAGAATACTTTACTTGGCAAGGGAAATCCCTTGGTATGACTGCTGAGGAAGTTGAGGAATTCGCACGTGTTGAATATGCCAGTGCTCAGAAATTTGAGGTGACTAAGGTACAATATTTCATTGAACTAGGGAAATCGCTTGGCATGTATAATGAGAAGCTAGGAAAATTCCTAAAAGACAAAATAGAAGCTGAGGAGAGAAAAAAATCCATCTACAAATGGAAGCTGAAATTAAAACATTAGAAAGAGAAGCTGAGGCTGAAAATAATAAATCACAAAGAGAAGCTGAAGAGAAAAAAATGCAGTTGGAAAATGAAAAAAGGAAATTAGAGATTGAACATGAGGAAAGACTCTTAACTATGGAAATGAATGGAAATAAGCTGGAAGATGAGATGAGCTTGTCTCAATACGAACAATGGTTAGAAGGTGAGATGAGCTTGGCTCAGTACGAACAATATTGTAAAGAAAATGCTTGCACCAGTGACTTGAAACAGGTCGAAACAAACTATGAAGGATTAAAAGTTGAGGCCACAAGACATGAGGATGACTTACTTAAAGCAAACTTGGAACTTGCTAGTGCGCAAGATATGTGTTGCAAATTAAAAGCTCAGGCCAAACAAGACAAGAAGTCTTATGAAGAAATAATTCTGGAGTTAAGGAATGAGGTGGATTTTTTACAAAATACTGCTATAAAGAAGAATATGCTATCTCTGGGGGAGATTAATGAGTTTAAGAATAGCAAGGATAGTGAGATTCAGGCACTACAACTGGAGTTAACACAGTTGAGAGAGAATAAAGAAAAGGATGGGAAAGTTGATGAACTTATCACTACTCATCATAGTGCTATGGAAGCACTCAAACTTGAACTGATTCAGGAGAGAGCTAAAGCTGTAGAAAATACGTCTCAGATGACAAAGTTGAGAATGGATCTTAGAGATAGTATTGCTAAAGAGAAGACTCTAACTTCTCAGTTACACGACATAAGGTTGGATTATAACAGGAAAATTAAAACCAACGAGAGAATATACAAAGCTGTTGCTAGAGAGAAAGCTATGGCAGAAGTGGAAGTTACAAAACTGCGTAAAAGAGTTGATGGTCTATTAGATATTGTTTTGTACAATAAGACATTATCTACTACCAAAGGGGATAGATTTAAACATAAACCTGATGGTCAACATGTTGCTAATGCAAAGAGTCAGCCACATGCACTCAATGCTTTGAGTAACACTAAACAATATGTGAACAAATCTTTTCGTGGCAAATATAATTTCCCACGGAATAACGATACTGCCTCGGATAGAAGTGATTCTTGGCGTCAGGCCAACAAAAGTAAATCAAGTTTGGATCATGGTGAGGACTTTGATAAATGTCATGACAAGATTCCTCAAGAAAACCGTGCATCGACTTCTCAGAGTTCTGATAAACTTATAACAGCTGACAAAACTATTAGTACCCATCATACTCAGCTCAGTCAGTATGACGTACCTATTAATCCCATTGCCACAGGCAAAAATAAATGCAATTTTGTTTGGAGAGATAATCGTGATTATGGACAGTACCAAAGGCGTCCATCACATAATGGTTCTTCTTCGAAGAACTGGAGGCAATTTAATTGTCCTCAACATTTTGGTCCCTATAGTGAACTATAGAGAACTTTATGATAGAGGGTAAATTAGGTGATTTCTTTCTCTGTTACCATCTGTGATATAACGGAGGAAGGTTTAGTTATGGCAATATAAGGGACGAAAGTTCGCAAAGCCACAGTTTATAGTTTATAATGAATGTTTGATTGCTGTATATTAGAAAATCTTACGGTTATCATATAGAATTATTTGTATTTTCTCAGCAGAATCATTACTGGTGCTGGGAGAATCTGTACATGTTGTCATCTATGATGTATTACGATGTCCATACTTACCAGTCGGACGACACTGTAGATGCGCCCGCTTAGAATTTGATCTGCGACATCATGTATCTGCTATATTATTAATATTGTATAACATTATATTAAATCATATATTGCATGTTAGAATAATGTATCTTAATTGGTTAAAGTGATTGTATCACTGTTTTTGATGATTTGTCCATTGCTAAACTTGGAAATAAGGTACTTGATGTAATATAATATGATATGTATGTAATTTTTGGTTTGCATTATAACTTTGTCAGCACTGTAGTGTACGTTGGGGGCACCTCCCAGGATACGTGTATACTTAGAGAAATGCTTTCTCTAATATGCTGAGATATATTCTCACCTGACGTTCTATGCGTCGAGTTAGCCTCATATTAGGCGTTATATTTATCTGTGATACTTCTCATCTGCGCATTATTTGTGCGTTATGAGCTTGTTGTATCTTGCTCTTCGATGTATTTCAAAAAAAAAATTTCATTTTTTCCCCGTGGGGTGCGGTAAACTGTTGCGGTCAGTTTGCTGAGTCTATAGTATGTAAAATGTACCTGGTTAATTTTGGAGACTTTAATTTAATAGTTTCTTGATCAAAGGGCAGGTACTCATGTTTTACTGGGATTGTAGTTAACAGTGGTGGTTGTCCCACTTGTCTGTTAACCCAGCGTCTAATTTTAGAACCGATGTCAGCTTTTCCTGACATGTTCACCCATCTGAGTTTAGCTCAAGAGTCTAGGGTCACGACGCATGCGCGAAAAATCTGGCGATTTAAGACATCCTGTGTTCGGGGAGTCGAGCTGTAGTTTTTGAAAGGGCCAAGACGGTTTTGGGGAAAGTCCTCTGTGTGTTCGACCAAGATGGTTAAAGATTGTTCCCCAATGTTATATTCTGATGCGCCTAACAGGCGAGTGAGTTTTTTGTGATATTTATTATGAGGGACATTAAGGTAATTTACCCTTAAAACAGTTTCTTTATTGCCAGAATGATATATGACTTTTTGTAGCCAGCTAGTGATTTTTCCCTGGGCGGGAAAGAGTCCATCTATGAATACCAGTAATGGAGCTCACGAAGTATTCTAATATTATATGCACTGGGCTGGTGTATGCCCAAAGAACTTTACAGGTGCTGTATCCCGCTATCTGCGGTGATGCCATTTAACAAAGTTGGACTCACCCTGTTTGTTATAGAAATATCACGGAGGCCATCATATCTATAAGCCCGCCATATTGCGCGGCCGGCTGTAAACCCATATATATATATATATATATATATATATATATATATATATATATATATATATATATATTTATATATATAATATATTTATATATATATATATATATATATTATATTATATATATATATATATATATATATATATATATATATATATATATATATATATATATATATATATATATATATATATATATATATATATAGATATATATATATATATATATATATATATATATATATATATATATATATCTGACTTACTGATGTCAGAAAGGAGTTGTGTAAACTCACGTATTTGCTGTATTTTGCTGTAGCTGACGAAGGTGGAATTGTACGAGATCAGCTTGAAGAAAATACCTATTGCTACAGGTTGGTAACCCAGAATCTTAAATGCTCGGGGATGGTCTTGTTTCGGTTTTTATTTAAGTTTTAGGATTTCGCCCAAAGTAGCCCAAGTCACTCAAAAATATGTTCGAAAATCACCAAAAAGTGGTCAAAACAACTTTAGATTTTCGAATGTTCGGATTCTGGGTCTCTAATCTCATGACATGTTAACACAACCAAGTTTCTTCTGTTTCTCTGAGTACCTTCTGGTTTGATTTTCTATCTTTCCATCCATGTACAGTTCAGATCTCACAAGCATAAATATAAGCCATAAACTGCTTCATAAAATTCTTCCTCAATGCTACTGACAACTTTCTGATGGTAGAATGTTTTTCATGCTATAAAAAGCCGAATTAGGTGTTGAAATTCTTTTCTTGATTTTTATCAGCCACTTGTCACCAGATGTTTTAGATCGCTTCCTTCTACGCTTTCCTTTTTATAAATAAATATATTGGAACTGCCTTTTCCTTTGCGTTACCAGTGCCCAAAAAAGGGAGCGAAGAATTGAAACACTAACATATCAAGTATGTTGTAAAATGCGACTAAAGAATGAATGAATAGATTACACACACATATATATATATATATATCACATTATGTAAGACAATAGTTGTTAACGTTGTGAATTAAATGTAATGTAAAAATCATATATAAAAGTAACCAAATTAATGAAAACAATTTATTCAGTACGAGGACTTATGATCATTTTTGAGCTTCCCCAGGAGCACAGGCTGTCAACAAACTTTAGCCAAGACTTCCTGTCCCGTGCCATCAGTTCCAGGTCTTCCTCATTATTTTCAATTATTTCTCATCTCCGTGTGTTTTTTGGTTTACCTCTGCTTCTTGGATCCTGGCGATTCCAGAATAAGGAATGCCTTGTAATGCTATCAATAGGTTGATGAGCATTTGCAGCTTCATTTAACTCTGAGATGCATCTTCCATCTCATGTTATTATCGCATCTAGACATTTTAATCTACTGACTTGTTTCAAGACTGTCCCATTTACTTTGATGGTGTACTCTTGTAACGTTAGTTTCTTCAAGATGACTATTACATCTTTCTTTAACCAAATCAGGATAAGACATTTTTTTTTACTTTCTGCCGCGACTGTATCAATAATTTCCTGTATCTTTTTTTTTTCCTTATTAAGACTGTTTCATCAGCTTATCCCCAGTAGTTTATATTACGTCCACCAGCTAATGTTCCTGCCAAAATTTAGGTATGGATCTCATTATATTTTCACAGTACACATTGAACAGATCAGGTGCACATACCTGCCTCACACCTTCTTTTACCTGCTAATTCTCATAGTTGCTGTTTCCTGCCAGTAGCCTACATGTTACTTATTATTCTGAGGTCTTTACAATCAAGACTTATGCCTTCATAAAATTTTATAATTTCCTCATGTTTCACCTTAAATTTTATAATAATTACCCCCTCTTTCACCTTACATTTTATAATTTCCCCCTGTTTCCTGTGCATTTTTATAATTTCTCCTTGTTTCGCCTTACATTTTCCTTTGTTTCACCTTACATTTTATAATTTCCTCCAGTTTCACCTTACATTTCATAATTACCCCCTGTTTCACCTTGCATCTTATAATTTTCGCCCGTTTCAACTTAGGCTACATTTTATATATTCCTCATGTTTCACATCAAGCCTTACTTTAGTCCGTAAAGTACAAGTCTAGATCTGTGTCTACTTCCCTTCACCTCTTTCTAATAAGGTTCTCAAAGTTGGCTTTACATATGGTGGTGTTTGTGCCATTACCTTTAATAAACCCCCATTGTTCACCACCAATTGCTGGTTTTATTGTACTTCTTGCTATTCTCGGGATAAAAAAGGTAAATATAATCCCACAGCAGATACTGACATAGGGGTATGAGGTGTTAGAGACTTCACTATACAATAATTCAAATCATTTGGAATTGAGAACAATATATATCCTAATTATAACCCATCAGAGATTGAACAAGATATTTCTCATCATCAAATTAAAAATAAAAAAAAATTGTTAAATGTAGGATCGAAAGCATGTCCCATTCTTGTTCATTTCAACCTGTTAAGTCTGTTATCAAACCCATAATCAGTGAAGCCACACTGAATTTTGACGAAAAACCTAGATTTCGGCGACTTGGGCTACTTTAAGCTGTTTTTTGGGCTACTTTGGGTGATTTTAGGCTTTGGTCAAAATCTAGGTGGCGTTCTTCAACTAATGAAGGAAAATTACACCTAGACGGGACCAAAAAAAAACAAACCTAGATTTAGGTGAATTCACCTAGGAGTGGCAGCGCTGTCCATAATGCTTAATGTAACTGCAATGACACATAGGGCCTACTCCTAATAGGGCCTATACTGACAGGATTGGTTTTTCCTCTGTGCATTAAACGCATCCGGTTTGCATCATGATCATTCAACTCAAAACGGTACTGTCTCAGTAAAACTAAATTTTGAGTTGTTATTAGCAGCGCTATCAAATTAAATAAACACGGACCATAATTTTCAAGCATTATTTACAGCCAGTATAAATGGGGGGCGGGGGGCGCTTGTTCATAAAGTAAGTTTGTCCACTTTACCATGACTAGTCTACACAACACACCCAGGTCTCATCGGCTCAGGTACAAACTTCCATTCATTGTAAGAATATGGCACCTTCCCGTTCAACTTACCAACAAGTACAATCATCAAAGTTGCGCAAATGAAGCACGTCCTGTGCATTGTTGGGGTGATGTATACAAGTTATGTATCATGTAAAACGAAAAATACTGATGGACATATAAACACTAGACTGCGAAACGGTTACTATGTTTTCCTAGCTGCCGTCCATTAGACTATACTTCCGTGTTGTCCCGACAGTCCTTGGGAATGACCCATTTTCAGGGACAGGTAAGCTTCCATAGACATAAAATACGATAGACATAAAAAGAGGTGTCAGACAAGGTTGTGTGCTGTCCCCCTGCCTATTTAATCTATACACCGAACAAATTTTCAAACAGATACAGGAAATACCAGGACTGAACATCAGTGGAAGGTCAATAAACAACCTTAGATATGCAGATGATACCGTGTCAGCTGAAAGCGAACAGGAGTTACAAGAACTAGTGAAGCAAGTGAACAGTATAAGTCATGAATATAGACTCGACATTAATATTGAGAAAACTAAAACTATGATAATTAGCAAAACAGACGATAAACCCACATTAAAGATAAGCGTAAATGGGAAAATCCTGGAACAAGTCAAGAGCTACGTATATCTTGGTCATATAATAACAGAAGATGGCAGATGTGAAACAAATCAAAAAGAGAATAGGAATGGCCAAAGCTACATTCAACAACATGAAACATATACTGACATCTAAACAGTTATTAAAACTGAGAATCATAAAGTGTTATATATATTCTGCATTTCTGTATGGTGCAGAAACATGGGCGATGAATAAGCATTTGGAAAAAGAATTGAGGCTCTTGAAATGTGGATATATAGAAATTAGGGGCGTATCTCATGGAAAGAGAAGAAAACAAATAAGGAGGTCCTAGAAAATCTAGGTATGAAAAGAGAACTAATGAGGGAGATCAAAGTTCGGCAGCTAAAATACGTTGGCCACATAAAATGGCATAACACCTTGCAGAAGACCATAATAGAAGGGAGAAGTGAAGGCAAACATGCACGGGGAAGACAGCGCTATAAGTGGGAAGATAACATCAAGAGATGGACAGGAAAGAGTCTATCAGAGTGCACCACCAAGACAAGAGACAGAAGACGTTGGAGATCCATTACAGCCAACATTCGTTGTGGAGATGGCAGCTGATGATGATGATGAAGCTAATCCGAACAAGAAGAAGCAGCCTGTTCGATTTATTACAAAAAATATACATTTCGCTCTGATAATAAACACTTTGCATAAATAAGGAGTCAAAGCAAACAACATTGTTCCACAATCTTTAACATTTTTTAAAAGTCCTACGCAGAGTAATTATGCTTTTTTTTTTTTTTTTAAATTATGATGGAAAAAAAATCCCGTTCTACCTCTGATATGTTATAATTTTTTTTTAAAATAGTGCCATTAATTCCAATAAAGTGTTTAGTTGCCAATACCTAAATGTGGCATCATTCATGCTGTCCAATAATTTTAACTAGAGTAAATTAAAACTTTTCAATTGTATAAGTTTTTAGGTAAAATTATGTAATGTTGAGTGATTGTGCCGTGTAAAGCCGTGTAAAGCCATATATAAATATAAGCCATATATAAATTAAAAGTGTTGTGAAATTTAAAAAGTTTTCTTGAAAATGTAAAATCGCTTTCTCTGAAGACTAAAGCTTGGACTGCACACAGCGTGCATTTTTTGTATAATGAAATTATGAAAATACTAGTTACATAATAAGGAAAATAATTTAATTTCGTATCTGGAGAGACCAGGTGATTTGATTTCTTTCTACTTGCAAATGAAAAAAAATTGCTTGATATGCCTGGTTTGCGTTGCATGAATTCAAATAATCGGCAAAAGTGCATACTATTTGGACCTGAAAACACTATGATTCCTAATTATAACCCTCCAGAGTTTGAACGGCATATTTCTTATCATCAATGTAAAAAAAAAAAAAAATTGTTCAAACGTGCTTCTCAATTTGTCATGGGTTTGAAGGGTGTAAAGAAATTAAAGATTTTAATTAAAAAGAAAATAATAATAAAGACACAGCAGTTAAAGTCACAAATACCATTATTAAAAAAAAGTAAACTGGATGTACACATATATACTATCCATTTTCTATTTTTTTGGCTCCTTACAGGGCATGGAACCCCTCATACAGTTGGCCCTGTTCAAGAAGTCTACGCCAAAGCCTCCGTGATTTTGTAGCGGTGATTTCGTTAGCGATCTGTTATCGGATTGTCGTACTTGAGTCGACCTTTTTTTTTAAAATAAAGTTTTGCCTCGTTTTGGCGAGGCGCGTCCCGTTCAACCTAGTCGGTTATATTAGGGCGCATGTCCAAACATTAAAGACCCTTAGGTCTGGGTAAAATTATTTCTTTGAGCCGACCTCAAATAAGTCGCCTCTTATACCATATTTGGGGAATCAGTAAGCATATTCTTTATTTGTCTTCTGAGAGGTCCATGGAAACCACTATGTGCCTACTGGACTACACCCCCGGTATAATTTGATCTAGTTCAAAATAACCTTGAGCGTTAATCACAGGGGTTGTCCACATATGACGTCACACAATTTTTGCCATATTAAACCCCCTCCCCCTTGTCACATTTTGTCACAATAATTCCGACCCACTTTATGTGACGTGACAAATCTCTTAACTTTCCCCATTTTTTAAAATAATGAAACGAAAGATTATTATCTAACGGCGATATAGATTTGCAAAGACTGCTTTGCTAGTTAAATTTGGCAAAGTTTTCTCTTCCCCCCCCCCATTCCCGCCCCCCCCCCCCCCCCCCCTTTCCCCGCATACAAAAAATTTAACCGTTCACGCTAGGATGAACACTGCCTTTCAACTTGCTAAACATGTGTCCCTTTTATATGATCGGACATCGGACAGTCGTCGGAATTGTGGTAACTTTTTATTGTTTTATTTTGTGTATTGTTTTTAAGGTGTTGTATTACATTATATTTACAAAATATATGTATATAATATACACACAAAAATGTGTAACCAGTTACAAATTGTACCATTTGTGCGACATCCCAGTTAAGATTATAATATTAATATAAGTCGTCCACGTGGGAGTGGTTAACTATTTTTGCGGATGAAAGTAAACAATTAGGAAGAAGAATAAAAAATTTAATTTGTTTCAACAGAAGATATGAGAGGAGCGATTCTCATTCATATTTCTGTGTGACATCGGATGTCTTAAACCATGCACCATATCGTCACACTTTGCCATAAAACTTTGACCGCCCTTCACCGTTTTCCCCCAATCATTGCAAGACGTTGTGTCGTGGAAATGTAAATAGATCCTCAGGAATCCGACTACTTAGATAAATCGGGTTCTTTGAAGGGAGGCGACGGGAAGGAATTCTGCCGCGTAACTGTTTAATGTTCAACATTTCAGGGGACTTAAGCAAATCAATGGCTATAATATTATTCCCGTACCTTGGAAGTATTTGACCTACGGCAGCGGACGAAATCTAAGAAAGCCCGTTCGCTTGGCCAATGTCTCTGTTGTTGGTCGGCATCGGTGAGCAGAAATCCTTTATCTTGGAAACGAGGTTCCCTGATTCTTTCCCGCTAGGCCGAAGGTGTGAATTGTAACACTCTGTAGAGATATTGCACTAAATCTGTACATATTCTGTCTTCACTCCGTAGTCAGTATCAGTCGCTCAGAAATTTCGGATAAATCTAAGCATGCCAGACTAGGAACCATTTTATTCACTAAATGTGTTAAATTGTCCCGTGGGGATGTAAATTTCTGATTGTGGTAATAATTTAAGTTGTGCTTAACTATTAAATGTGTTAAGAGTTTTACCATTTTATTCACTGCTATTCCCTAACGTTAAGACTAGCGAAATAGAAAAACGCGTAGATATTTTCTTACCAGTCGTTCAGTAATGTAAAATCCATCAACCATTTTTAAGCTGACTTAAGTATAATGTTAAGAGTGACGGATAAAGTGACAGAGTAGTATGCGCATTATACTTCTTTGTGTGTAATTTTTTTTAATGACTAGTCTTTTATCACTTGTTAAAACCCGATTGACGTCAACAATCAACTAACTAGTAATGACAGGCGAAATTTGTTAAGGGCATAGTCATAATTCAATTAAAACTGACATCGCGTTCTGAGTGTTTTACCGAGTCGGAAAACGGTGGGGGGGGGGGGGGGGGGGGGGGGGGGGGGGGGGGGGGGGGCAGCTGAATGCCAAAACCCCAAATTCGTACCTGCTAAGGGAAGCGCGATAGTATAAGCTTAAAATACAGTGTGCCTTTTAATTTAATTAGGAGACGGAAAGGATAAGAGATCACACATTACACGTGATAGCATTGGATTTTAATTTTAGTTAAATGTTTTGTTTTCTTCCCAATATAGGCTTGGTCAAAAACAGCGGCCAGCGTGTTTTCTCTAATTGTGGGCTTTTACTGAGTTACTGAAGGAATATGAACTGTAACTTGAGCTAAACTAGACTTACAAATATCCAGATTTGTGTATTAAATTTATCAGCCAACTGCAGCAATAAACATAACATTTTTCCCGACTACTGACAATCGTTTTTCCCGAGTCAATTTTTATCCAAGAGAAACGCTGTTTCATAATCGGCACTCATCCTAGAGAAAAGTCGAGAGAATTTATTATCATCATCATTGTTGTAACATAACAGTCGTAGCACCTAGAGGATAGACAATACAGGAAATATTTTCTCCTTTTTTAAACTGTGAACGCCCGTGAACGTCTTGCTTCAATAACTATACGCGGTAACACAGGACTCCTCCAGAAAAAATAAACTCACCAACTCTGGCGACTACCTTGAACTTATTATTAACTACCAAGGCTAGTCTGGGGCCATATTTGGGCGACCCACCTGACACTACAGTTTCATACATTGTTATTGTTATTTCAAAGGAATACCTACGCCAAGTATTGGGTAAGCAAGTATGTCTGTGGCCCCAGAATGACTGAGTGAAAAACGAGAGAGAGAGAGAGAGAGAGAGAGAGAGAGAGAGAGAGAGAGAGAGAGAGAGAGAGAGAGAAAGAGAGAGAGAGAATATTTTCCTTTTGATACAATCATTGTACTCATTTTTTTGTTGTTGTTCGCTAACCGATTATTTTACTGGATAGCTTAAGTAGAAACTTTGTTCTTTACTATACTGTATATTCTATACCCTAGTGTTAATCTTTGACCTTTTGAGTAATTAACTTCTTGCGGGATCTTTTCTCAACAGAGGGGAGGGCACTTATGTAGTTTTTTTCATAATTCTGTAAACTTGATTTATATTGATTTCTATATGTTTGATGTTGTGAGAAGTTTAAGTGATAATTAACTAAACATAACTTAATTTGTCGTGTCGATCAGCCCAATACCCTATTATCCATAGTTTTTACGTTTGTGTGTCTTTTAGTCACATATTTGTGTGTGTGTGAGTGGTTAAACGTATATGTTACATGTATGGAGAGTAGGATTGTCTGATAATAAATAACAGTCGTAAAGATAGGCTGGACTACAGTATCTTCTCAATCCAGAGACAGATTCTACCCTTAAACTATTTACTCGTGAAATATATTTCTTAAACCTTATTTCTCCGTTATTCACCACTATCACCTCTACTCAGACGGGACAAAATAAATCCCTATACCTATCCTTTTTTAAATCTACGACATAATGGTCGCTCGTCAGCGGGATTGAATCTAAATCTTTAACAAGCACGACTTAATGTCAGCTCGTCTGTAGGATTGATCTAAAATCTGGAACAAGCAAAACAGAATGATCTAAGTCTGAGTATAGAAATTGACTAACGTCTGTTACTGTATCGTAGTTCAATAGATAGAGTGTGGTGTGTGTTTGCTTTGTGAGTTACGGAATATTAATAATAATTATCCCCTAGACAACGCTCTTCTACTGAATGCTGACCACACAGATTATGAATTTGTTCTTTCCACAGCATCTTTAGAGTATATACAGTCAGATTTTGATGATAATCCTTGTCGGAGATTTGTTATAAAAGTGTATAATAAATTTTGGGAAAATAATCACAGAGAAAACCACTGCTACGTGTGATTGTTTAACAATCACAAATATTTTTTTTTGGAGCAGTGCAGTTTGAGCGTAGCAAAGGGAAAGCATTCTGGCTATCGACAAGTTAATAACCTCCCCTTACTCTAACTGACTTCAGGTGTGGACTAGTTGGTGGATTTAAAATTAGGAATTTTTTTTTCCTCCTTAATTTTTAAACAAAAATTTTTCCACCGTAGTAATAGTAGTTTTTCAGTTGTTAGCCTGATCTACCATTTTTATGGTTTAAGTCGTCTATATTAGGAACATTGTTGCCAGTTAATAACAGCGATTGATTAGATAACTTATAATAGGGAGGAGGTAACACAGTTGAATTAAACGAAATTTTTTTTGGTATTCTCGTAATAGGTTAAGGATAAGTGTATCTTTTTTCTTCTTCTTTCTCGGGTACGTCGCAGTCAGTTATTTGCCATGGCTGAGCGTGCAAAACTTAGAACAATGCTAAGAGAGAAAGCAAGGTATACAGGAGTACAAGGAGAAGAAGCGACAGCTTTTGTCAACGACGAACTCGACAGATTTGACGCAGAGAAGAAAGAGACGGAAGACCGTCAACTGGAAAGTAAAAGAATTGAGGAGGAAATTGAAGAGAGAAGGAGAGATAGCATGAGGAAAGAGAGAAGGAAAGACAACATGAGGAAAGAGAGAAGGAGAGACAGCACGAACTGGCGCTTAAGACTCTAGAGGTTCAACGTCGCGGTGCCACGTCTACCTAAAGCAACGGAGAGCCGTCTTCACCTCAGTCACATTTAGCTGATCTTTCCAGCCCTTAATCTTCTCAACTAGCAGCAATGTCGTTTGCCCTTGAATCCTTCCCAAGCCCCAATGAGAAAATTGACTCTTATCTAGAAAAAATTGAGAGAATGGCAACCCTGTATGGTTTAAAAAGTTCGCGGTGGTGATTGAAGCTTTCTCAGGCTTTGAAAGGTAATGCATATGATGTGTATGTCAAACTGGGAAGCAGCCACCAAGACAACTACGACATGTTGAAGAAGGCTTTACTTGAGCGTTTCGAAATGAACGCACGCAAATTTTTGCAACTGTTCAGAAACAGCAGGAAGGAAGGAACCGAGACGTTTCAACATTTCTCTTCTCGTCTGATGGGATATTTGACGAAGTGCCTGGAGCTTTCAAAGCTCCCTTGCACTTTTGAAGGGCTGGGAGAGTTTGTTCTAACAGAACAAATAAAAAGCACTTTTTCTAGTGAAACCCGTAGATTTCTGGCTGAACAAGGCGCGGTAAAGCTGGAATACATTTTGAGTAAGTCGGAACGGTATACAAATGCGTTAGCCGAGCTCCCAAGCTCAAAACGCAAACCTGCAGAGTAGCATTCTCGAAAATAAAATCTAGAGCAGTCTTTCCATTCTTCTCACCACCAAAACCAAAGAGAAACTGTACCCCAGAATCCTCCTCATGAAAAATCGAAATTCTATAAAAACAGGTAACCCACCAATAACAATGCTGATCAGCCCAACCGTCCTACATGGCACCGCAGCCAGAAAAGGCAAGACATAGGGAAAACCACTGCACAAGGGACATTTGATCAGGGCAAGCACACCGGGACAAATCGGATCCGTTGCTTGGAAACAGACTCGCAACAGAGGATTAGTATCAGGGATTTTCAACCTGAGGATGAGAGACCCTCAACGCGAGGAACTGTTATTTTGAACGGGACTTCAACTTATTGTCTATTTGACACAGGTTTATCTTTTGATTGTTTTGTCGCAAGGCATTTGGTCAAACCTGGTTAAGAGACAGAAGAAACCGTCAAACTATGTGGAGTTTTGAAAGGTGATGCACCCAAAACGCTTCCATCGCACTGGTGGAGATACACTCTGATTTCGTCAGAGGTGTTATCAAAGCGGCTATAATGGATGTCGCATAGAGATTTATGATCAATAAATTTTCTATATTCTTTTCTTTTTCTACCCGTGTCCTCTACTTTATTATCGCTCTTTTATCCTTTTCCTGTTTTTTAGCATTCGTTCGTTTGCGACAAAATATTTTTTCCCATTCTGACTTTGCCGTTTCTTTTCTCATGTTAGAACGCATTTTATTGCATCATGTGTCAGTCCCCGGGATGTGAGCGTATAGTGTGATATTTCGTCTAGTCAGACATGATGGCAGACATGTCGTCTACATTTTCACCTGACACAGCGTTTTTTGGGCTGAGTTTTCGGCGTTAGGTGTGAGTAGGCGCCAATCTGCTGCTCTCAGACATGAGAGTAGTCGGGTGAGGCGTTAAGACGCGTATTGACAGGTGATGGCAGTTAGGGCCTGCGTCTAGTATGTGAAGTGTTAAGAGACGAGAAGGGAAGGCTATTTCGGATTTGCGAAATAACGTGGGATCTTTTGTCTGTCTAAGATATATCTACCCGAGAGAGTTTTAGATTTCATT
The DNA here is from genome assembly GCA_024509875.1 of Oreohelix idahoensis. Classification (NCBI taxonomy): domain Eukaryota; kingdom Metazoa; phylum Mollusca; class Gastropoda; order Stylommatophora; family Oreohelicidae; genus Oreohelix; species Oreohelix idahoensis. Next base: position 58,331 of record JAMPIV010001972.1, on the reverse strand, counting down.
CAATCCCCAAGTTGCAGTAGACGTGGTCGCTTCGTTCTAGATACTTATATTTATAAGTGAAACTCTTAGTTTCGTTGTGATACTCGTAGTTCTGGTTGGAAGTAAATATTTAATATATATTGTGTTGAGTGATCTAGTGATAAATCGCTTATTTTCATTTTGCTAGTTAGATTTCTGTGCAGAAGAAATTAATATTAAGTCTGTTATATTTGCTAGTCGACACGTTACAGTGGAAAGCAGAATATATTATAATTTCTAGCTTAAACTCATGCAGCTGTAAATGAATTAAATTAAACTGCGAATAATCAGTCGAGAATATTTTAACTATCTTATAACTGCACTGATTCATCATTGAGTATTGACGAAATACGTACGTATTTCTAATTCATGATGACTGATTTTGTGAATATAACATATTTCACGGGAGATTTAAATGACAAGACAAGCTATACGCTTGCAGTTTATAATGTAAGTTATAACCGAGGGAATAGTATGTATAAGTATTTTATATGTTGTTTTCTCTTTATTCAGTGAAACTGGGGTGACCCAACTTTGCCAGCGTTGAGTACTGAGTAGTATCTGTGAAGAACATATTCTTTTATTGTTGTATTTTGACACCCATTTTTTGCTGTCTTAAATTTCTTTATGCAAGTGTTGTTGCTAACAATATTTTTCCTTAGGATAGATCAGAGTATCCAAGTCTGTTCATACCTGTAAAGGGAAATCTTAGACTAAATCATATGTATCCGTGACTCTTTGGGGCTATCACTTTTCTTCTAACAGGACTGTGGGCTATACATCGAGGGAAAGAATCATATCAATGGGTCTATCATTCTTGTAGCAATTCATTGACGTTATGACTATTTGTATATGTTTGATGTAATTTTATATGTTGTGATGGAAGTTTATTTTCATAATTAAACTTCAGATTAAACTTAATCAGTGTGGCGGTCAGTTCGTTCCCAAATATCTATATTTTCATTGTCATAGTTTCACGGTTTTGTGCGTCTATTGTCGTCACTTATGTGTGTGGATATGTGAGGACATATATATTAATATATATTATATTAGATTTGTCTGACTAATCTAACTCTGTTGTAGATGATAGGCTGATTGAGAGAAGCTTCTCGAGTGTCAGAGACAGAATCTACTATATTTCCTCCACCTCACTCATGAAATCTATTTCTATTTTTTCACCTCCCACTGAGCTATCGATTATCTCTATGTCTATTCAGAAGGGACCAAACTAAGTCTTAATCACCTATCACAAATCTACGGCAATGGATGATCCGATCTACACAGTCATACTTGGTTTTAGATATGTGTTTATTGGGAGACCGAAAGAGCCGATAGTGGCAGCAGTAACCACAAGTGGGCAAACCAAGAAGGAATGGGAGCCTTCACCTATCATGTTACCCAAGGAACTAAAAGAGGCGCAACAAAAAGGAGCAAAACCTTGGAGCCTTGTTTTAGAAAACTGCCATTGGTCAAGGACCCCAGACACTCAATATTAAGCACAGAAGTTTAAATGTCTAGTGTAATGGTATTCTACTCATTAATAAAATACTACACAAAGTCCCTTGAAGTATGTCCAAATAAATTATTGTCACAATTCCATGCAATAGCATGCTCGTACGAATCCAAATGTTAATATCCAAAGAAATTGCAAATCGAAAAATCGTCAGATAGGAAATTATTTTGTTATTTCCCCTGATAATGCGAGTCATCATAATGTCCCTTCATCTGTAGACGTCGGTATTCCAATTAAAAATGACAATACATGTCCGTATGAAATATCTTGAAATGACAGCATATTCATCATTCCACATAATGCGTTGTTCTTAAGTTTGTAGATTGAATATGAGGACTGAAATTAAGGAACAATATATGTACGTAATGCGCCGAGTTAAACGAGATACTACATCACTTTGGGCATTTCAGAATTCATCAACATCATGTGCCGAATGATCTTCCAAGTACTGTCACATACGTCACTGCAACATTTTTCTATCAAATGAGAACATGTAACATAGTTCTCAGCATTGGTAGCTTACAGCATGTTATGGTAGCCTCCATCCTTTGAATTTGTTTCAACTGTAGTACTGTGAGACCAACAAGTCATCACAAATGTAATTGTTAAGTCCTTTTTTGCGTAGGAGTTAAGTGTGCGAGATTTTCACATGCCAGTCTAGTTTTGATAGACGCACATGTGAGCACATCCATGTAAGTTGTATATGTTTATTTATTTACGCGCCGTCAGGCACAATATTTGAACTAAATAGCGCAACTTGGTGCTATCGGTTTTTTGTTGCCAAACAGCAACTACGCTGTAGGCAGATCCATAAAGTCTGTTGTTTGAGACAGACGTCTTCGACGGAGATTATTATGAGTCTTACCCCCAAGTCGTGGGAAGACTCAACGAAGAGATAATATTATACCTCCCTGTGTGGAGTGTTTGCTTTAGCCAACCCATGGCTGGATTGTGTATCGTGTTTGATAATTTATTTATTCTTGGCAAGATTTGGTTGAACTTCGACACGTCTCGTCATGGCGTGTCGCTAGTGTGCCCATATCCTTGCTGAATTTTTGTCTGCATCGTTCTGCATTATATTTTCAGTGGAGAAACCCTTCGTAATAGTCAAAGTAAATTTATTAGGAAAGTCTTTTTCCTGCACCAACTTCACCTTCTGAAGTAAACTTGAAAATTAGGACAGTAATTACTGTGCTTTCATCCCCACACAGGTCAGCAAAATACACACACCGCCATTTTGAAAATTTCTTTTTTTTTTCAGAAAACGAAGTCCAACGACTTGAAAATTTTTTCCTGACATCAGCATTCTTCACTTGATTCAGGATCCCAGCTTGAGGCTCCCATTTTAACTGTATCGTGCCTTTCTATTATTATTTGTATATTATGAGTTCACTTCTTGTGACTCTAGCCAAGAACACACAGGGGTATAAATGTTTGACACCGCAGACAGCTCATAACACACTTGAACATATCAATGTCACCACAAAGGCCAAGTGGACAATCAATACACTGTTTATTTTACTTAAAGTTGCTCCACATTGATAATCTTGAAGACCATTATATCATATGGCATCGCATCTATAGTCATCAGTACAGCTTTGTACCGTCTGTAGCTAGAACACTGTCCTCAAAAGATTTACACATTTTTAATTACTCACATAAATCATAATTCCTTTCACAAATATACTAGCATCATTTCACGGATATATATGGATGATCTAGTGATCGAATCGAACATCATAGGAATATGTCATGAAATACTTTAATTCTCAGGAGCTCAGAGACATACGTCCACTTGCCACAGGAAAACACACAGAAGATCCTAGCAGCCGATCGCTGACTTCTGCTGATAACAACTTTAACGTCTGCAACTTACCCCGAGGCAATGACGTAACTTCCTGTTACCAAGGACTACCGATAATAAACAAACTTGAATACTTGTCGAACCATTTAATAACATCAACAGACATGTTATGAATTTTAATCATAACAATGAGGAAACCATCTGGTGAACATAGACTCTGCAATGATTACAGGAAATTGAATGCTTTCACAGAGTCCCAAATGGATCTTAGTAAAGGGTATTACCAGACTCCCGTCAAGCCTGAAATCAGACCATTGCTGGCCTTTAGCACTTCGGAGGGGCACTATGAATTCAATATGTTGCCCTTCGGTTTGAAGAATGCTCCTAGTGTTTTCTCCAGGAAGATGAGGAAATTACTGGATCCCTTACAAAACCCAGCTATCACTAATTTCATGGACGATATCCTCATAGCCACCGAAACATTTGAGGAACATCTATCTTCTCTAGAAATGTTATTTGATAGACTCAGAGAGGCAAATTTTACCGCTCGCCTTACTAAATGTTGTATTGGTTGCCACTGTAATTTCTGGAGGCAAAAACCAAGCCTGTGTATATTCAAATAAATTGGAATGGCAGCGGAAAGTGTGTTCATAGTTTTAGAAAAGCATTTAAAGAGTTATTTCTTGAAGGAATGGACCACACCATGAACAAAGGAAAGGATGAAAACATTGTTTTACTGTATTGATTAAGATATTACTTAGTATTTTACACAAGACCTAATAATTATATGGAGGCGAATCAGGGACAAATAACTATAACCAAGGATTGGGAGAAAGATTATATTCACGGTGAACTGGATTGCGTTATTACTGATTTAGAATGCCCTGTGTGTCTACTTGCACCTTGTCTGAAACTGTCTCTCATCCCCTACATCTGTGCTAGAGAGATAGAGATAGACAATACAGTGGTTAACAGTTGTATTTCAGGTTACATCCTGTCACTAACTGTACTCTTTAAAGAGCCAGCCACAACGATAAGAGCTAGTGGTGCGAGAGCCCTTTATATCTAGAGGGACAGCCACCAAGTACTTACTGACTGGAAGAATCTCATGTGGTGTTTCTATCCAGAACAGAAGTGTGACAGGCTACAAAACCAAGAACTGAAGCTAAGTAGCCACACAAGGCTACTGTCCAGTGTACAACAGATAGACCACAATTAATACGTTACCTAAGACAGTAGCAAATGATGATAATTCAGAGCAATTAGATAGGAAAATTCATATTCAATAATTGACAGTAATTCAGAAACTGTGAGGAACTGTTATTGATCCTGAAATAAAGACAGTCCACACACAGATTGAGTCCAGCTAGGAAAGAGAACTATCAGTACACATTTAAAGACTGTAGATATTTTTGAACATTTTACAAGTGATTTTATTTATTAAATGTTGAAATCAAATTTTGAGTTCAGTGAAAGATTTTCACAAAGAAAAGAAAAACTTGTATAAAATAAATTGTAAATATTTGCCAACAGACTTACTTGAATTGTTTAAGTTAAGTTACAGTTCTTGTTGGTAAATATTTTAGTTTAATACCCCTAGCAGAGCTTAACATTATTAACAGAGGAGGATCTGGAGAGGAGTATTTAGGGACCTCGGATAAAACACTATCATCATACCTAGGAATTTATACAGCTTGATCCTACCTTTGATGTCCATACACCATTACTCTTTTCAGAGAAGGGACTATACTTATAAGACCAGTCTCTTATCTGACACTATCCTAGTATCACCTGATACAACTGTATGTCCAGGATATCTTATATTTCAAACAATACTATACCCTGTCGTGACAGTACAGCATGTTCTCCAGCGCAGAAAATTGTATTGTTAAATGACTTTGCATAATCATGTGGCAACTTTGATGTAAAGTTGATGTCAAGAAATTAGATGTGATTTGTGTAAAGATGAATAAAAACAAAGAAACTTAAATAATACATAATCCATTTTAAAAACAAAGATTTATAAAGCTTTCAATCAATCAACCTTTAGCTCCCCAAGTAGCATAGGCCTTCAACAAACACATGCCAAGTCCTTCTGTCACGTACCATCAGCTCAAATTATTTCCATGTTTCCTTCATCATTTTCACCTCTGTTTCCAGTTCTCTTCTCCATGTGTTTTTGGTCTACCTCTGCCTCTCTTTTCCTAGGGATTCCAGAACAAGGACTGCCTTGTAATGCTATCAACAGGTTTCCTCAATGTGTGTCCTATCCATCACCAGCGACTTTTTCTCAACTCTTGTTCCACTGGCACTTGTCTGGTTCTTGTCATCAGTTCCACATTTGTGACTTTTTCCAACCATTTCAGTCCTTCTACTCTACGCAAGCACCCGTTTATGACAATCTGTATCTTTTTTGGTTGTTGTTTTTGCTGTTCTACGTGTTACAGAGTCATGCAATAGGACTGACTTGACATTTGAGTTGAAGATTCTTATTTTCGTGTTGGACTTAATATCTCTTGTTCTCCATACGTTTCCTAATGCAATGAAAGCTCCTCTTGCATTTTGTATTTTTATTTTGATATCATTGTCTGTCCCTCCAACTTTGTCTTTATTACTTTCAAGATATGTTATGGTTCTACATCTTTTAGTGGTGTTTCTTCAAGTTCAACCTTGTTGTAATTTCTTGCATTTATTTTCATTATCTTAGTCTTTTCCCCATGTATTTTTAGACCCAATTGTTGGGACCTCTCGTCGAGTAATTTCATGTTCTCTTGCATCTGATTATGGTTATGGGACAGAAGTACCAAGTCACCTGCAAAATCTAGATCATCAAGCTGTTTAGTCAAATTCCACTGGATTCCATTTCTGTTGTGTGATGTCGATGTTTTCATAACCCAATCTATTGCCAGCAAGAAAAGAAATGGAGACAAGAGGCATCCCTGTCACACTCCATTTATAATCCCAAACAGTTCTGTAAGTTGTCCTTCAGGAAGAACTCTGCATGTCATGTCTTTAAAAGTCTTCTTTATTAAGTTTATGATCTTCATGGGAACTCCATAATGCCTCATCAATTTCCAAAGAGATTCACAGTCTACACTGTCAAATGCCTTTTCATAGTCCACAAATCCAATGTATAGCTGTAAATTCCGTTCCAGATGTTTTCAACTTTTACTCCCAATGTGGCTTCCTGGTCTGTACAGGATCTGTTGTCGAAAGCCTGCTTGTTTATGTCTCAGTTGCTTGTCTATGGACTCTTTAATCTCTCAAAGATGATTCTGTAATTCTTTTCCTGGCACTGATAGTAACATTATTCCTCTATAATTTGTGCACTCTTGTGAATTTCCCATCTTAGTCAACTTGACCAGATAACATTCCTTCCATTCTGCTGGTATTTACTCTCTCACCCAGACTTTGCCTAGTAGTTTGTATAATATCTCTGTAGAGGTATCAATATCTGTTGTGATGGCCTCTGCTGGAATGTCATCTGGACTAACTGCTTTTCCGTCTTTCAGAAGCTTTATGGCTTTCTTTATTTCTTCTCTACTTGGTCGTTCACAGCTGATTTGTAGCTCCTCTTCTACTGGCTGGATGTCTGGGGATTTGTTGGGGCTGGTCCATTGAGAAGTTCCTCAAAAATAATAATACTATTATTTGCTCCCCTTTCGGACCCCAGTAACATACAGGTGGTTAATAAAGCTTTGAAGGATTAAACAAGTATATGGAACTGATGGAAAGAATGAAACATTTACCAGTAGAAGAAGACCTGAGGATAAAATATTCGTATTTATTGGTAAGATACATAATGAGGAAACCAGCTGTTAACATTATACGCAGGTTTACTCTGGAATACCTAGGATAATAGGAGTAACGGAAGATTAAAAAAACCTGAAGAATAAAACAGAAGTTAGAACTGAAAAGGATCACGAAGACATGGAAAGAATAGTGTAAGACAGAAAAATTTGATGTTATCAGATTGATGGCCTATGCTCCACATGGAGCTATTGGGTAATGAATGAAGGAAAAATATATTAAGCTCGTCTTAAGGGAAAGGATAACAAACAAAATAATGAATTGACAGTATGCTGGTTCTAAACAAACTTTATCAGCAAAACATTTACACACAAATAAATGACAAAAATTAACAAATGCAACAAAAACTACATGTATATAATAACAATATAATAATGTAAACAATGTAATATATCCAATAACTACTCTTTTTAAAAATGATAGCACTTGTCAATTTTTAGACCACCTGATACAAGTATCAAGTAAATGTGATACATTTCTCATTTCCACTAAGGCAAGCAGCCTGATTACAACCAGATGACATGTTTTTGTTCTTTTTTTTTTCCTTCACCAGCGGCACTATAGCTTTCCAGCCCTTTTGGCCCAATGACATGTCATTGCGAGGCTGGGGAGCCAGTGGACTTTCCTCCTACATATGCCGGCGCCCTGGCTTGAACCTTGAAAACCTGGTCGCTAGCGCAACGTCTTAACCATTACACCAGCGCGGCTCCCTTTTGTTCTTTTAAATAAAGGACTACATACCTGCGGTGGTAACAATTAGCAGCACTTGAAAGTATCCTAAGGAAGCCATTTCAACACCTGATAATGACATCAGAAGAGCATTTTACAACACTCAGCAAAATCATAAGCACTAATATCATATGTCCTATGCTAATTCCCAACATCAAACACATAAAGCATGTGAAATTGAAAAAAAATTAATGAAATATCATTTTTTAAACACAACTACACACACAAACACTCACACACACGCACACACACACACAAACAGTGGGGAAAAGCATTAGTTAAATGTCATTCTTCTTCTGCATTCAATTTGTAATCATGCTAAATCTGCAGCCTGTCACCAGACAAAGTCCACAGTCTTTTCCAAGTCAGCGTGGCAGCCCATTAGATTCTGCCTTAGCTCGAAACCCTCTGGCAAGATCAGATGTCGTGTGTCATCATGGGCTTGGCAGTTTCGGAGAATGTATTCAGGCGTCTGGATTTCAGCTCCACATGAACACTCATTAGTGTGAGATATTCAAAGGTGATAGAGATGGCCTAGTAATATGCAGTGGCAAATCTCAGACAGAAAATGATGTCTTCTCCACCCCCGTTATGCCTGTTTCCAGTTATCTTCTTCTTGTGTGCTTCGGTCTCTTACCTCTCCCACCCCAGGGATTTCATAGCAAGTACCACTCTGCAGTTCCGTCTTTTGTGGCTTAAAAATTCTACAGGAGGGTAGCCGGCCCCATGCCCAACCATCCTTAGTTGCTTTTTAACAAACAGCGTGATAGGTTTCCGTTTTACCATTCTTAGTATCGCTAATACATGGGTGACTTTGTGAGATATGTTTTTACAAAATTGTCAAATACGTTATAAATGTCGTGCTAGTATTTATAATACGTTAACACATATGTCATAGGTAGAAGACATGCTGTGTTGTACGTATGCACGTATGACATCTGGCTATTTATTCTCTGTTTAGGTTGTAATTTGTACCATATGATCTTGAACATGACTTGCTGTTGTGTCAAATTAGGTTGACATAATTGCTTCAAGAGCACCCAGAGTAGATGCACTGGATATGGGCAAGTGTGACCAAATAACCTCCATCGTCCCATTTTTCTGCTCCAACCTGTAATTCATTCTGTTCTCTTCAATTGATTTTTCCCACCTCAGACAGTATTTGATATTTTTGATTCATTGTTTACACTTCCTTGCTTCAATTCCTGTCACGTTGGGGCTGCATCGACCATCTTTACCGATTACAATAATCAATGACTTTTGTTAGAACCCATATTAATATCAGCATCTGTAGAGTGAAATGATGTTTACGAATGCGTTACACACTTCCGACCAGATAGGAATGGGAGCACCCGATTAATCCGTAAACAATCTTGAGGTGGCCAGAGTCATTTGTCTTATCACTGATTTCTCTCTGGCCGAGTTGTTGCTTGAAAGTTGTTTGCTTGAACAGGTTTATGATATAATCATTTCCAGGCAGACTTGTTGTAGGCAATGGTTCCGATAAGTTATCAATCAGGAAGGATGTTATCTATGGAAAGTCTTTGAAGTGGTGCGTTGTACATTGTAAACATGACTAATATCTACGAAAAGAAAGAATACCTTAAATGGGTAGTGACTTGTAAACATTATAGTTCGTGTGTCACGCAGGAATTTTCCATGAGAGGATAGCGGGGATATACCCCTACCTTACTTACTTACTTAGTCGTTCCCCATCAAACGTGAGGTGTAGAGGTTTGGAAGAGAGAGCGCCAGACTATTCTATCAGCTGTCTTCTTCCTGGCCTGGTTCCATTCTAGTCCTCGGTCCTTCAAAGATTGTCTAATGTTGTCCTCCCAGCGGACTCTGGGTCGTTATAGAGGTCTGGATCCCTGGCTCTTTGTTTCCCATGCTTGTCGTGGTAGCCTATCTTCTCCCATTCTGCAGACATGGCCAAACCATCTTAGTTGGGACTGTTCTATTTGGGTCTGCAGCGGGTGGGATTTTAGGCCTTGACGTATCGTCTGGTTGCGGACCATGTCTCTTCTTGTTACTTCAACCACCTTCCTAAGATACCTCATTTCTGAGTGTTGGATCTGGCTTTTTTGGGTTGTAGTCATTGCCCATGACTCCCATCCATATGTCAAGACTGGGACATAGTTGGAGAGGTATACAGCCAACTTCGTTTTCTTACCAACCTCTCTCTTGCTGAGGAATCCTCGATTTATGGCCTGATAAAGTCTCCCAGCTGCTGCTTTTCGAGTGGCCATCTCTTCTTTGATGCCCCCCTTTCGGTCTATAATAGCTCCGAGATATTTTATGTTAACGACCTGCTCCAGGACCTGTTCTCCCAACTTAATCTAATGTTTTCTTTCTTCTCGTGATATCACCATGGATTTTGTTTTAGAGCTGCTTATGACCATCCCTCTCTTCTCCAGCTCTTCCTTCCAGACTTGCAGGTTGGATTGGAGATGTGTCTCTGATTTAGCAATCAGGACAACATCATCAGCAAATGCTAGCTCTGAAATACAGACCTGTCTCATCTTCCAGTACCCCACTGAATACTTTTTTGTTCTCTCCTTACATGCCTTGATGACATCGTCCATGAGGAGTATGAAAAGATAAGGTGACAGGATATCGCCTTGTCTTACACCAGTGGTGGTCCTGAACTCTTCTGACTTATAGTTTGCTGTCCTCACATAATTTCTGCAAGACTTGTAGAAGCTCTGTATAGCATGAATCAGAGGTGCTGGAATGTTCTTCCTTGCCAAACAGTCCCAAAGTTTGCTCCAGGGGACCCTGTCAAACGCCTTTTCCAGATCTATGAAACAAAGATGGATCTCACTCTTTTACTCAAGGGCCTTTTCACTCAGCTGCCTGAGTGTGAAGATTAGGTCTTGAGTACTTCGGTTTGCTCGGAATCCGCACTGGGCTTCATCCAATTGTGGCTCAGCTAGGCATCGGAGTCTCTGCTCTAGGATTCTAGAGTAGATTTTACCAGGGACACTGAGAAGGGATATGCCTCTGTGGTTTCCACATTGTCGATTGTCACCCTTTTTGAAAATCGGTGTGATAATGGCAATCTCCCAATCCTTTGGTATGGCCTTGTTGCACCACGCTGCTCGTAGGACCCTTAGGAGTAATAGGTCGCCTGATGCTCCCATGTACTTAACCATTTCTGGTGTTATACCATCATGCCCTGCTGCTTTGCCCATCTTGATTTTCTCCAGTGCTGCCTTCAGTTCTTCCATCTTTATGTCATCTTCATCACCATTTGTATCCTCTTCTGTGCTAGTGGTTATCATTTCTGATGCTCTACCTTGCTCACCATCAAGGAGTTCTGAGAAATATTCTTTCCATCTTTCCATTACTTCCTTCGGGGCAGTAAGCAATTTGCCTTGCTTGTCCTTTATAAATTTAAGAGGGCATTTTTTTCCTTCCTCATGTTCTTTAGGGTCTTATAGAACAATTTCTTGTTTTCTTGCGCATCCTTTTCTAGCTTTTCTCCAAATTCTTCCCAGGACTTCTGTTTTGCTGCTAGCACCTTGTTCTTTGCGTCTGTTCTGAGTATCATATAATCTCTATATTTCTCTATTTGTCCTGCTGTGTTTTTAGCTCCTCAGTACTGTTTCCATGCCATTTTCTTCTTTCTTATTTTCTCTTTGACTTCTTCTGTCCACCAAGGTGTCCTCTTTCTCTTGTTCCCAAGTCGGACTTCACCACATGCTTCTGCAGCAGCTGTCTTTATGATGTCCTTGAATTTAAGCCACAGGGTTTCCAAGTCATCAGGTTGTTCTTCTGTGTTTCTCACCGCTGTAGCAATAAGCCCCTGATATCTGGTCTTAATTTCTGGCTCTTTCAGCTTGTAGGTCCTAATGCTCATTTCTTCCGTTCGTTTACCTGGTTTCTTGCGTGGTGCTGGGCAGTTCCTAGGCTGAGCAACTCTTTCAGTTGTTCTTTTGATTGTAAGCAGATAGTGATCACTTCCAATCTCTGGCCCTCTCCAGACTCTAGCATCCCGGACATATTTGAATGAACTCCTCCTAACTATGGCATAGTCGATCACTGACTTCTCATTCTTTGTTGGTTCACACCTAGTGTATGCATGTATGCGCTTATGGGGGAACTTTGTGTTGGTAATGATCAGATTCTGCTCACTGCAGAATCTGAGGAGTCGCTTTCCATTGTCATTGAGAGTATCTTCTCCATATCTTCCGATAACTCCACCCCATCTAGCATGGTCATTTCCAACTCTGGCATTGAAATCTCCGAGCATGATAATTTCATCTAGGCAGTCATCCACTGTCCTTTGAAGCATCTCGAAGAATTCTTCCTTGACCTCTTCTCTCTCATCCTCATTTGGCCCATACACTATGACCAGGTTGACTATGGTTTCTCCTTCTTTTAGTTTTACAACGATAATGCGCTCTGAGACAAAGTTTCATCCCTTGATACTGTCTTTCTGGTTTTTGGCCACAATGCAACCCACGCCCCCTTTAGCTCTTTCAGATGTGGGTACACCACTGTATAGCAGGGTGTTGCCATCGAGATCCATGACTCCTTGTCCCTTTTTCTTTGTTTCGGTAATAGCCAGGATTTCTAGTTTTGCTTTCCTCATCTCTTCCATCAGCTCCTCTTCTTTCCCATTTATACTTCTTGTGTTCCATGTTCCATAAGTCGTAGTCCGTAGTCCGTTCCAGTTCGTCGCCTTTAGAATCAGTCTGGTTTTCTCTCTTTTATTGCTTGTAATTGTAGTTTAAGACAAACAGGTGATTGGCCTGTTGTGCCTTTGCATGGTGGAGGGGCTGCCTCCTTACGACCTCCATGCAGGCCGCCCTCCTCCTTTTTTCATCCGGGCTTGGGACCGGCATAGGCGGAGTTTGTTTGTTTGTTTGTTTGTTTTTTTCTCAATTAACAATATTTTCTACTTGTCTGTTCTGGAGTTGCTGAACCAGACATAAGCTATGGATCATTTTATGGTTACTTTTTATACATTGTTGAATTGCATTGATACTATTGTTAACCAGTTATCTTTTCTGATACCTCATACGATTAGTACTCCTGATATTCCGTCACAGAATTTATTTGCTTACTATCAATGCTTGCCAGTTGAAGCATTTATATCTCACTTCAATATTCTAGTCTTCGAATAAATGCCTTTAATTATTATCGACGCTATTTATTGCTTCTATTGTGTGCATCCCATATCTACTCCCTTGTCTACCCATATCATTCTCACTATGAGTCCTCTGCGTATACAGAAGGTATCTATTACACAAACGCATTTGTTGTTGCAGTGAACAAAGCAAACAAGTACTTCACCATTGTATCACAGCAGAATTATAAGATATGTATAGCATCGCCATTTCTTTTCTGTACATTGATAGTATTTCTATCGCATAAGTAACTATGTATCATGTATCATGTCAATTTACTAAAGTGCTACGGTCGAGACACACATGGTGTACTCGTACAGTGAAATTTCTTCATGCTCTCGTGCGTATTTATAATGTTAAACCACACCTCTGGTTGTTCACCCTCTTCACTACAAACACTCTAAAGAGACGTTGTGAACTCAACAACACCTCTGTGTATTTCGCTATATCGGTCCAATCTCCGTTTTACGTCCTTTATCTTCCCCCGACTTGCTCGATTTCTTTTAACAATTTTTGGACTGATGACCGGTTCCATACATCTTCCGTTCTCAAGATGTATTTACCACTGAGAATATTTTCTATTCAATTTCACTCCTCTACTTTCGTGGTATGGCAACCTCTCAATTCATCCATCCAAACCGGAACTACTTTTTCTACCCCCCCCCCCCCCCCCAAATCAACACACTAACTGTGAATATCCCCATGCGAGTTTTGTTTCTTGTTTTTCCCTTTCTCCCACGCCTCACATTCATTCATCCAGCAACCCCCAGCTATTTCATTGTACTATACCCCCGCTCTCCCTTAGTTATGCTACACTGTGCCGTCAATAGGAGCTCTTACATCCAGACAGCGTGATCTTCCCTGCTCTCGTTGACAATATCGGAGGTCATTGTGAAACGTAAATATAGTTCTAGTTCAGATACGATTCAGATGTATGTATTAAGTTATGATACAATTATTGTCTTGAAGTATTGATTAAAAGTTCGAGTTTTGTTTGGCATGACCAAACCGTATATGTATTGATTTGAGAAAAGTGCTTAAGTCCTATATTGTTTATGTATATTTAATATCATAACTCCATGTTTTTATGTATTACTACTAGCGTTTGTTAAGTAAAGATTTACATAAGTATTGTATTAATAATTGAATATCATTTACATATTGCGCATTGCACATTGCTATCCATATCACATACTGTTTAATGGCAAAGTGTATAAACAACTTGTATATGTCCCCCGTTTTACGCAATTTAGCTCACATGCGTATGCCCTCATTCAATGACTTGTTCTAGTAGCATAAATTTTTCTCAACCATTGTCCATTGCCAATCGGCTATTAAGTATATGTCCCCTTTTCATATTTTGCTCCAGTACGTATGTTAGGGACTTAATATTTTTTAGTTGATAGGACGAAAATGTCTCTACATGGGATACATTTTTTGGCCCCGAGACTTGTGTGACCGTCTGGCATACACTAGCATTTATACGTGCTATAATACAACATAGAATAAGAATAACAGACGTTAAAAGCAGATACGCCATTTTCGCTCAAAACGCAGTATAATTTTAGGTTCAGTTAGCAGTCACAGCTGTGAGAGGCACAGATAGTGTCACCGTGAGGCTTGCGCTAGCATTATTTATGCTATGGCTAGAGTGAGATAAACAGTTAAGACAGCTCACAGAAAAAAAAATAATGAAAGGAAGAAATAATTGCAACTGACAACAGCTCAAGATACAGCTCACGTTTACTAAAAGTGGGGGATCTTCTAGAGATGTAAATAGAATGTTCGAGAACAACAAAGCTCGACCAATAAATTTAATGAACAAGGATTGAGTCAGCGGATCAGAGAGTGGCGAGAAAAACGCACAACGCTGAAATGACCAGAGATCATTAGTCCTGACTTGGTCATCAGTGTGTGAGCTGCTGTGCGGACGAGTTGTACCATCTGTGGTTTTACAGTCAGAGTACTTTGTTTTATGAGTATACACATATGTCCAGCCACTTTCAGCCAGTGTTTTTCTATCGAAAGATAGTTTTTTTTTATTCTGTGGTTCACAGTTAGTGTTTATTTCTAAAAGGAGATCAGCACTTATAATTGTCTTGTAAGTATTGGATTGTGAATACGTTATGCACGAAATAGGTTCTTATTTACAGGAATGTTTAGTAGAAGCACAATTTGCCGGATCGCTATGAGAACTGTACGACTATGTATAAAGAAACGGAAGGCTATGAATCTTTGAAGGAAACTATATATTATTGAGGATGAATATTTAAAGGAAGCCGTATATTATAATATATATATTGCATCAGATTGCTAGATACAACTATGTAAGAAACAGTGAGTGTCGACTGACATATGAGAACCACAAATATACTCTCTCATGTGTAAGTATTGGACTGTGAACATATATATATATATATATATATATATATATATATATATATATATATATATATATATATATATATATATATATATATATATATATATATATATATATATATATATATATATATATATATATATATATATATATATATATATATATATATATATATATATATATATATATATATACTGTTCAAAAAAAGAAACGCAACTTTTTTGGTGTTACTTTTATAAAAGATATTCGTTGATTGGACATCAGTCAACCTATCGACTGTGTCCATCTGGTCATTAACTTCTCGTGGTTACCTGAATTGTACTCACCTCATGATTCGTGAGGTCATGAAAGAGGTCAAGGTCAAAACAACATTTTTGACAATAACTCGTGACAGGTTCATGAGAATCCCGTGAAACTTAATAATAATAATAATAAATTCTTTAAGCACCAAACACGGCGCATAAGGCAGAAACCAGTGCTCTCCAGGTTGTTCGTTGTGACGCCACTCCTCTTAGCTCTTGCACATTGTTTAATCCCAACGTTCTTCCTTCTCTTATTATTGTTCTTCTGAGTGTTTCTTTTGGTCTTCCTTGTTTCCTCTTACCCTCAGGAACCCAAGTGAGTGCCCGCAATGGTATTCTGTTGTTTTGCATTCGTAGGACATGACCGATATATGATCATCGTCTTTTCCTTATATAGTTGGAGACATATTTCTGCCTAGAGTCTTCTCTTATTTGTCGATTAGTCTTGAATTCTTTCCAACTGATGTTCATGAGTTTTCTAAGACATTTGTTCTCGAATGTATTCAGCTTGTTCTCCAATGATTTTGTTATTTTCCAACTCTCACAGCCATATGTTAACACTGAGATAACATTTGAATAAAACAGACG
Source organism: Oreohelix idahoensis (assembly GCA_024509875.1). NCBI lineage: Eukaryota > Metazoa > Mollusca > Gastropoda > Stylommatophora > Oreohelicidae > Oreohelix > Oreohelix idahoensis. The sequence continues at coordinate 42,049 of JAMPIV010001972.1, read as the reverse complement.
AAGCTTGGTATGTATATTCAATGATCGTAATTTCCAAATGTTAGATAATCTATTGAAGGCGCTAGCTGCCAAAGCAATTCTAGTATGGATTTCTCTTGTTGTGTCACCATCCTGAGTCATTTTACTGCCTAAATAATTGAAACTTTCAACTTTCTGTAGTTTTTCCCCGTTCAGGATGATATTAAAGGTCTCGTTAGAAAAGTTCATAACTTTAGTTTTAGAGGCATTTATTTGGAGACCTATTTTAACCGAGAGATGACACAAATTATTTACTGCTTCTTGGGATTGGCTGGGTGTTGAACTTAAGAATGCTAAATCATCTGCGAAATCCAGGTCCCCCAGGAATTTTCCATTTGTCCATTTTATACCTAATTGTTCATTGTGGGTATAGTTTCTCATAACCCAATCAATAGCTATTCCAAAAAGTAATGGTGACATAATACAGCCTTGTTTCACCCCTGTTTCTACTGTAAACCATTCTGTATTCCCTTTATTTGTTCTAACACAACATCTTGCATTGTCATATAGCGCTTTGATTATATTCACATATTTTGTTGGAAAACCATAGATTGTAAGTATCTTCCACAGTGATGGGCGGTGTAGACCATCAAAGGCTTTTTGAAAATCGACGAAGGTGATAATAAGTGGCGATTGCATTTCCACTGATTCTTCTATAATTGTGAAACTTACTGAACACAAAACTCTCTGACCATATTATTGAATGCGTATAAAAGATTGACGCTCCTCGAATAAATTCAGTTGAAAATTCCATGCGCAAGTATGGCTCATCTCACTACATAACAACGACTCATCATCATTGGACTTTTACAGACTGGACAGTCACAAAGTGTAGTGGACAGACAATTTAATGTGGTTAGAAGCACCATTAGTCGCCTTTGGAGGCGATTTCAAGAAACTGGCTCAGTGACAGACCGGCTGCGCAGTGGAAGACCCAGAGTCACAACTCCTGCCGAAGACCGCTTCATACGGCTGCGTCACCTCAGGCATCGACTTGCATCTGCGTCCTCCACAGTCCAGTCAATGTCAGCAGCTCGTCGAATTTTAGATCAAACGGTCAGGAACGGGCTGCACGACTCTGGTCTTTGGGCTAGAAGACGCTACAGAGGTCCTGTTTTTACAGACCGGCATCGAAAGAACCGACTACAATGGGCGAACCAGCATCGTCAATGAACCGTTGGGAATGACTGGAGACGGGTTTGGTTTAGTGATGAATCATTTTCTGTTCTCCAGCGACACGATAGACGGAGAAGAGTTTACCGCAGAGTCCATGAGCGCTACGCCCAGAACAGCGTTGATGGTGGTGGAGGTGTACTAATGTGGTGGGCAATCAACTTCATGGGAAGAAGTGACCTGGTGCAAATTGAAGGACGCCTGAATGCCCAACAATACGTCGCTGAAATTCTTCGTCCTCACGTCCTTCCACTTCTGGCTGCACGAGGGTCGATTTTTTCAGCAGGATAACGCTCGACCTCATGTGGCACAACTCACCACCCAGTTCCTCGCTAACAACAACGTCCAGACCATTCCGTGGCCAGCCATGTCATCAGACATAAACCCCATAGAACACTTATTGGATGAACTCGACAAACAACTCCGCCAGCGAGACGTGTCAGCCCTATGCTAAAACCCCCAACCTGGAGGACCAGGGTGTCTGCTTTCGTCTGACCCCTGCCCGCGCAAACCTGTCCAGCTTGGTAGAACCTTCCAGGAGTAAAACTCCCACTGGCATAGCTCTGGGGGTAATCAGGGTACGCAAGCCGCCATACCTCGACAAGGTATTGACACCGATGATGGCAGAAACCAAATTTAATGAACATCATTTCATTTTTAATGTCTGAAAGTTTCTTCATGCCAAGATTGAAACATTAATTCCGTAAAATAAAATTTTGGTACAAGTTTGAAATTTGGTGCCCATTACCACTGCAATAATGTTGCGTTTCTTTTTTTTGTTTTTTTTTTTTTTTTGTTTTTTTTTTAAACAGTATATATTGCATCAGATTGATTTTGTCTTCTAGTAAAGGTTATAGAGGCAGGTCTGACCAGGTACACAAGGATAATCGATACATATATATAAAAGATATGGTATGCTGTTGAGGAGCATAGGTACCACGAGTAAATGGTTGCAGATTTGTGAAGACTAAGAATGTCTACAGGAGTTAATTTGATAAAGAGGAATATGAATGTTCACAAGACATAGAGCTCATGTATGAAGTAACTCTGATATTCAAGGATCCGATTTATGATTATTTGCGAGCTCTATTATTTGACTTACTTGCCTTGCTTGTTGATAGTTTTGTGTGATTAAAAGTTTTGATAGATCAGCTAGGAGTCATCTTCATCTGTATAAGTTGCTGATCGCATGCCATGTACATTTAAACTACCACTATATGAAGTCACTATTACATGAAAGAAGGAACTGAACGAACATGATGGATAAAGAAAACGATAGTAGTATCATCCAGGAATTTACACCTCTGGCGGAGTTGGCCAGTAAAGAGATAATCACACAGTAAACTTGGAAGATAAAAACTCATGATAAGAAGACACCGGAGAAGTTATCACTGGGAAGATTGTCACCAAACCGGTTACAATAGTGCAGTCCCAGAAAATTATATTGAATGCGTGTTTTGCGTGGGATTTTTGTAAAGTGAGAGCTGTTATTTTGGATTATTTCCATTGTAAAATGGATGGAAAAGAGAGGTGTGACAAAAGTCGAAAAAACAGAAAAACGTGTGCAAAATTTCGAAAACAGTGAGACGTGTGTAGATAATTGTAACGTGTGGAAAAAGAATGAGTCTTGTGAAAAAAGGCGGGAAAAAGAACAAGCAGTATATAAAAGTAGAGATGTGCGTGAAAGGGAGGATCAGATAGATAGACATTTTTGCTAGGCAGTTTTTATAGTGTTTAGTTGAACTTCGTCTTTGAGATTATCAAGACCAGTTGTTTTTTTCTTCTGTTGGATATATTTTCCCTGTGGATATACTCACTATTTTGTTTAAGCGTAGTAAACGATCAAATCATTGTGTAATTACCAGTGCTTGTCTAATGACGTTAAATAAACTCTGGTTGAATTTTCTACATTGCTGTGTTTTATTTGGAATCGTTACAGTTGGATCATTAAATAAACCATTATACGATATATTGCTTATCACTAAACATAAAAGGGTAAGAACGAACCCGGAAAGGAAAATAAACTTCAGTCAAGAATCTTTATCTCAGGTGGAAGGCATGTAGCCACTTGAATGACATATCACGAATGTAGAAAAACACAAACCTGGCCAGATAACTGACACGGTGTTGACTCCGTTTTATCGTTGAGTTCAGTTTATACTGGTGAAGTGGTAGCTTAAAACGCGAATGGTTAAAATGAACGAATGTCAACAATATTCTTCAAACGAACTTCAACAAGTAGTATTGAACTGGGTGAACTGGGCAAGTACTGGCGGTACAGAAGTCGGTGGTGACTGTACATAGATTTTATTCAACACAGCACATACGGAGTGGACAAGACTAACATCGTCACAGGCGCAGAACTCATACGTCAACATGTTGATAATTACTTTTAAAGTTCCTGAAGATTCTCTACTAATAAAGTCCTCTGACTCAAGTGACTGAGGATCACAAAACTGTTACCATATACTATTCCGCTCATTCAAGTCCATTGACCTTCCTTCAAGGACGTCCATCATGGTAACGTATTCATACTCCAGGATAAAATTCTTCCATATCATACTTCACAATCCCAGACTTTCTCCATACATCCCGTTATATATAGTATATAGTTTTTCAAACAAAGTCATACATGATAATACGAACAGGTTAGAGATTCCAGTTGACTAACCTCTCCCATTCTATGCCACGTTTCTGGCATTGTAGTAACAGCATATTAAACATGTGAAGCATATAAATTCATTAACTTGATTTCTTGTAGGTATTCTCCCTCTACGAAAAGATTCAAAGGCTATCGACTCCGTGTGTCCAATTCTAGGAATGTCATCTACGATGAATTCCCGCTAGACCATTAATAGGAGCGGCCTGATACTTTAATGTACATAAATAAACATGCCATAAGAAATGGGGCGACACTTACTTTATACTTCCACTATTGACTTCGCCATGAAGATCAATAGATACGAATACAACTGATGGCTACTTCACATTTGCCAAGAATCAAGGGATAACACAGCGGACATAAATATGGTCCGAGCTGCCCCTTACATGACGTCAGAAACTACTCAACTAGGTTACACGTGCGTCCAAAGCAACTCACCCTGCATTGTGCACGTCAGTGCGTGAATCAATCGAACGCACAAATAATATAACTATATAAAACTGGTGCGTACATTTGGCAGGACCGAAGACTACCCCCGTAGGTAATAAATGTACGTAACAGCTCCCTTATCACCTCCCCTTAAAAAAATTAATTCTATTAATTTTTTTCGAACTAATTACTCGAGAGAGGTGAGTCAAAACTACAACAAGATTTATGACATGCATAAAATTATATCATATTAAGAAAAGAATATTAAATGAAAACAATATAACTAAATGATAGTATGCATTAAAGCACACATCCACCATCGACCTACTTTGGAACGATGTGGTAATATTCGAAGTAAAAAGAAGTTGAAAATGAAAATGAAATAAACCATAAAAAAAAAAGATGATAATAAAATTCAACCAAATTTTTTTTTTAAAGAAATTTGAAACATATGATTTCAAAAATGAAAATGAACAGCAACACTGATGATGATCAATGATAAAAGAATCAATAAAACAGAAAATTTTAAAATACAACATGCAAAATGAAACAAAGCATAATTAAACACTTTAAGAAGCAACGCACTTACTATTTCCTAACACTAGTAAGTTTGACTAGTTATCTAAAAGTGAGATATCATGTAGTGGGATACGTGAATACACGTATTGCGAAACACTAATAAAGTTAGTAGATGTGTGATTTATAATCAATCAAATTGATTAAATTGAATTATACTAATTAATAGTACTTAATTTATGAACAAATAACTAATTACTAATTTATTCTAAGTGATTTCAATTTCACTCATTGTTAATATTCTTTTAGAACTAGTTAAATCGACAAGAATATGTTCTCAATGTACCATGCCTGAAATACGTTTACGAACACGATATGTAGTGTAATCTGTTCCATAACAATAGTGAATGTCTATTTGTCACTCTTACCAATGTTTCCATACTAAAAAAAAATGTTACTTTAATATCACTGTTCCCGTTCTAACAAAACGTTACTTCACAAGAAATAATGTTATAATCCATACGTAAGTATATTCTGAAAGTTATATATATATACGAATACTGCAGAACTACACATAGTCTCCACAGATGTATAATCAGTGACCATGTACAAAGTTATTCATGTTTCTGTGAGGACGTTTCACCATCTGGAAGTGGTTTAATTTCGACATGTTTCACTAGGGCATCTTGAAAGACAGTCTGCAAACACATTCTGTACTCCAGGAATAGCTCGTATCTCAAAATGGAACGGTTGAAGCGCAATAGCGTAACGCGCTGACTTTGATGACTTCACGTTCCCTGTGTTCAGTGCTGTAAGAGCTTTCTGGTCGGATTCCACCACAAAGTGTGATCCGAGGAGATAACGATCCAGTTTATTGATTGACCAGACAAGAGCGAGGAGCTCTTTATCCAGAACGGAATACTTCATCTCGCTCGTCGTAAGCTTTCTGGATACGTACATAACCGGAAATAAGGTGCCTCCGTATTCCTGCATCAAAACTGCCGCGATAGCGTAGGAAGAAGCATCACTGCGAAGAACAAAGGTGAGATCTTTGTTAGGCAACCTTAAAAAAGGCTTATTTGAAAAAAATTGTTTTATATAGTCTAAAGCCGTTTGATGATCCTGCGACCACTTTATTACATTAGATGTGCCTTTCTTCAGTAACGAAGAAAGAGGTGCAGTTATAGTAGACAAATGAGGGATGAATTTAGAATAGAACTGTATTAGTCCTAAGAGCGACCTCACTTGTTTTTTTTGTCTTAGGTGCTGAGATGTTTAAAATTTTAGAGACGTTACTGTCTTCTGTATACATTAAACCGCGACCTATACGGTGACCAAGAAATGAGATGTCATGAAAACCGACAAAAGCCTTTGAAGGTTTCGCTGTTAAGTTATAATCCCGTAAGGTAGAAAGTAAAGATTTTAAACCCTGAATATGTTCATCCCAAGAGTCACTGAAAAGACAGATGTCATCTATATAAGTAATGACATCGGGACGATGAGACAATATGCGGCGCATCATGCGTACAAAGGTAGCTGGCGCATTCATTAGACCGAATGGCATAAAATTCCATTGAAAAAGACCCCGTGGCGTCGAGAAAGCGGTGAATGGCTTTGCTTTAGGGGTTAATGGCACTTGCCAATAACCCTTTGAAAGGTCAAATTTCGAAAAGAATGTGGCATGAGATAATTTCTCTAATAAGTCGTCTAAAAGAGGTAATGGTTCCGCATCGAATTTTGTAACTTTGTTTAATTTCCTGTAATCTACGCAAAGACGTATATTGTTGTCCTTCTTCCTAATGATTACCATAGAAGAAGAATATGGTGATGAAGATGGTTCAATTATATTTAATTGAAGCATCTCATCCAATTCCTTATCAACCTTATCACGAAAGTGTAAAGGAATAGGATATGGGCGAACTCGAATCGGTGTATCGTCAGTCAGAATAATGTCATGTTGGATGACTGACGTATGACCTGGGATGTCAGTGAGGACATCCTCATACGTGTGTAGAATATTAGAGACTTGCTGACGTTGATCATCAGTAAGAGTAGATGAGATAGTAACATCATTCCATTTCTCAGTGGAATGGAGTGGTACAACTGGTATTGGTAGTTGTACATCATCGAAAGAAGATTCCTCTTCTTGGATGACTGACAAACTAGAATAGTGTTGAATAGGAGGTGTAGGATCGTCAGTTGCTTGGAACACTGATTGTAGATAATCAGGACGTGAGTAATATTCCTTCAACATATTAATGTGGAAGGTTTTATGTTTACCATTAACATCAACGATGTAGTCGACATCGGATATTCTTGAGATGATCCTGAAAGGACCTCTCCAGGTAATTAAAAGACGATTATTATGCGCAGGGAGTAATACAAAAGCTTCATCACCAGGTATGAGCTGGCGAAGACGTCTATACTTGTTTGCAAATAGACGAGCTTTTTCTTTGGCTTGTTCGGATGATGCAGTAGCTAATCTACAAGCATCTATGATTCTCTTTCTCAGAGAGATCACATACTCATAAGAGGATTGAGTTTCCTCTTCAATATTCTCGTCAACCAATAAGTCGTGGATTAACGACATCGGACCGCGTGGTTGCATGCCGAAAACAAGTTGAAATGGAGAAAACCCCGTTGCTTGATTTTGTACTTCGCGATACGCAAAGAGACAAGCGGGTAGGACCCGATCCCAGTCTTGGGGATGGTCTTGAGTCATCTTACCCAACAACTGCTTGAGTGTCCTATTTAGACGCTCAATTAACCCATTTGACATCGGATGATAAATAGAACTTAGAGATCTGTCTATACCTAATGTCTTCATAACTTGAGACATGGATTCAGAAATGAACTGAACCCCATGATCCGACAAGATTTTCCGTGGAAAACCAATGCGTGAGAAGATTAACATCAATGCCTCTGCTACACTGGCAGATGAAGTGTTCTTGAGAGGGATGGCTTCAGGCCAACGAGTGCACATATCAATGCACGTAAGGATATGCGTATGCCCTCTAGCAGATGGTAGCATAGGACCAATAATGTCTATAGCCATTTTATCAAATGGTCTAATCGGGATGTCCGCAGCTTGAATAGGAGCCGCATGAAATGGACCCCGTACCTTAACTTCTTGACATATCAAACAGGACCGACAATAGAGAGTAATGTCCTTATGGACGCCTGGCCAGTAGAATGCCGAAAGCACTCTGGATTTGGTACGCGAAAAACCCATATGGCCCGCACATTGCGAGTCATGCGCATGTCGTAATATACGAGATCTCATACAGGATGGGACTATAATCTGAGAACATAAGGATGAATCCTTTTCTCGTATTACTCTAACCAAAATCCCATTTTTAAGTATAAAGTCATGTCTAGATTTTGCAAGTTTGTTGCTGGTATTATTTTTGTTCACATACTGAAAAAATTTTTTTAATGAATCATCATTCTTTTGCAATGTTGCAAACAACTCCCGTGAAATAGGAGCATCATCATCACAAGTGGTATGAACTGTAGGTTCCATAGGTGTATCATGCGACATATTAGTAGCTTGCGCTCTAGTCACTACTGCATTTGCAGTTTGAATATGTCGCTCTTCCCATTCAGCAATTTGCTGTGGTGTACACTCTTTAATACCATGTATGCGACCAAGTATTAAATCACAAATTGGATTCGGAAGGAGACAAGCTTGAATCTTTCCTGAAAAAAATGGTGTATTAAGATCAATAATAGCAGTGGCAAATGTTTCAATTGTGCCACCAAACGTTACACACTTGACAACCCGGCCCGTGGCACAACTTGGGTTGATCAGCGAAGTCCGGACGCCGACTGTGCTGCAACCTGAGTCAAATAGGAGAGAGCATGAAATATTGTTGACAAATCCCTTGTTAAACTTAAGAGAGCCCTGTCCCTGGTGTACTGACGCAGCAGTGGCCGTACAGACTGCAGGTAGACTAGGCAAGGTATGTCCGCAACGCAGCGTCGTGATCGCCCTGGGCTGGAAAAGAGTAGAGCATTCTGAACAATCTTTGACTTGGGTACAATCAAGAGAACAACACATAGCATTATGAGTTTCAGCTCCTTTACCCTGTTCAATGTTAGCCTGTGTATCACTAAAAGCGACATTAGAATGTCTATTCGTATTACTCAACGATCTATCTCGTCGACGCGATCGATTTTGATTTTTGTCATTAAAATTGCCATAATTGTAGTTTCTGCTAGAGTTAAAATTTGGATGAGTCCGATAATTTGTATAATGATCGTTATGATGTTGGTAAAATGGTTTATTTCCAAAAAATTGTTTGTTTTGCGGACCCTGAGATCTTGATCTCCAGTTTTGTTTATTATAATGTCCTTGATTATTTTTAAAATTATTGTTACCAAAATCTCGCGATCTGTGAGCCTGGTTCCAAGAAACATTAAATGGAGCAGATTGTTGAAATTGCTTCCCTTTGTAAAAATTACCATTGTTAAAATTGTCATTATTTCCCTTATTGACATATCTGTCAGCACTAAAAGAACGATTGCGTGAAAAATTGTTTTTGTTGTGCTGCAAAAGCAACAGGCAATTCATTCTTAATCTGTGCATTACTTAGATCCATGTTTGGGTGAGCAGTGCAAAAATTTTTTAGCATGCTGTTCTAAGTCTTTCATAGATAAAGGTTTCCGTTCGTGTAAAAATGCGAGAAATGTAGGATTTACAGACGAAAGTACCTTATCGCGCATCAGTAAATCGAAGAGACCTTCATACGACTTTTCAATTTTGGATAATTCGATCCATCTTTCTAATGTTAGTCGTATTTGTGACAGAAAATCACTAAAATTTCTGCTAGATTGAGGTAGTAATGTATGGAATCTTGATCGATATTGGTCTTCTGTCATTTGGAATTTTTGCAGAAGTGCCGCTCTAAGAGCATTATAGTCATTTTTCTCACCAATGCTGGTGGTATGATAAACTGCTAATGCGTCCCCTGTAAGTAATCTGGATAAATATGTACAGTATAGAGCTTTATCCACGTTATAAGACACACAAGTGGCCTCAAACCTATCTAGGAAGAATATCACGTCATCAGACGGGGGATTAAATTTTGGTAATTTAAGGTGAATTTCCTTAAAATTATCATGTCTGGATGAAGTTTGGCTTTCAAAAGTTCTCTGAGAATTAGATTCCTGAGTTAACCTAAGTCTCTCATATTCTGACTCTGCTAATTTCAGTTCATGCTGTCGTTTTCTTTCATTCTCTTCCATCTCAAGCTGAAGTCGTTTTGTGTTTTGTTCAGCTATTAATCTTCTTTCTTGCATTTCTTTTTGTTTAACTTCCATTTCTTTTTCAGCTATTAATCTTTTCTGCCATTTCTTTTTTGTTTCAATCGTTTCTCTTCTAATTCAGCGGCTTGTTGAGCTATTAATCTTCTGTCTTCCATTTCCTTTTGTTTATTTCCCATTTCAATATTAAGTAGTCTTTCTTTTTCTGCCGCATCTCTTTTAAATTGCTCTTCAGCCTCGAATTTTTTTCTGTTCGGACTCACGCTGAAATCGTTTCTCTTCTAATTCAGCGGCTAATCTCATTTTTTTCTCCTCTTCCTCAGCTATAAATTTCCTCTTCTTTTCATCCTCCTCAGCAGTTAATCTCATTTTTTTTCTCATTCTCCTCCGCCTCAATCCTTTTTTGATCTGCCTCAAATTTCAAATTTTCCAAACGTAAAGTTTCTAACCTTCTCTGATCAGCTTCTATTTCTTGAGCTTTCTTATATTCTGCAAGTGCAAATGTTTTTGCTTCCTCAGGAGCCATCTGAAGAGCTTTTGCTTGCTTAATGAAATAGTCTAAGGTAGCCATTATTCAATTTTATTATGTAATAATACTACTTAAAATTGTTACTACAACTAGTGGTTTTCGTTCCTGTTCTAGAACGGTAAAATCAATTTATATAATAGGCAATAATATTAATAATTAATAATGTAATTTATAACATGAAATGGTGTGAAAGCAATAACGTGACAGACAATAGCACAATACTGACACGACACGATAATCAAGACAAATGACTACAGTCGTAGAAATCAAATAAAATAAAATGTGGAACTAAAATAGAATGTCGTAAAAAATTACGATGACATCTACGATCCAATAATGCACAAGACAATTGACAACACAGTGTAAAAACATATGCTTTGTAAAAAAACTGAACGACAGTCAGGTAAGATGGACAATAATCACATACAAAATACATCATGAAAATAAGGTACAAGTAAAAATAACTACCAAAAACAACAATTAAAACTTGACGAAACAGCTAAAATAGTCAGGTGTCACAGACTACCAGACACAGTGGACCAAAGATCCTTCTATGCTCACGCATAGGAACATTCCACTGCGGGAAGTCTGCAAAATAATGTCCTACAGAACACTTAAGACGGACCTGTGGTGAAACTGGTAATTTCCCGTCCTAAGTCGCCATTCCCAACCTCCCACAAAGAATACAAAACATATAACACTTAACACGAAAAATATGAATGTGGACATATCACGGAAGGCACAACTAAGCGTAATAAAGTGTACAACGGAAACACGTTATACTCATCTCGCGTGCAGGTAAAAAATCAATGTGCCTCGTCTCCGTGGATGTACGTCTACAGATAAAATACTTCGTTCTGCTTCTCTAGATTACAGCTCGCACGCAATAATGATGAAGAGATGATCTCCAAGTAATCAGTCACTGTGAAACTTGACGTGGAGGTTGATTGAAGACCTTGACCTTGGTAAACGTAAGTTGAATCTGATTTCTCATCCCACTGGGTTCCAAGTTCGAGATGTTGGTGACTTGAAAGTTAAAATCTTCTTTTCACAGAAAAGTATTGAGTACGTTCTTTGGAAGTTAGATATTTCCAGACCACACTGGCATACCAATTATTGTTGACTCCGTTTTATCGTTGAGTTCAGTTTATACTGGTGAAGTGGTAGCTTAAAACGCGAATGGTTAAAATGAACGAATGTCAACAATATTCTTCAAACGAACTTCAACAAGTAGTATTGAACTGGGTGAACTGGGCAAGTACTGGCGGTACAGAAGTCGGTGGTGACTGTACATAGATTTTATTCAACACAGCACATACGGAGTGGACAAGACTAACATCGTCACAGGCGCAGAACTCATACGTCAACATGTTGATAATTACTTTTAAAGTTCCTGAAGATTCTCTACTAATAAAGTCCTCTGACTCAAGTGACTGAGGATCACAAAACTGTTACCATATACTATTCCGCTCATTCAAGTCCATTGACCTTCCTTCAAGGACGTCCATCACGGTAACGTATTCATACTCCAGGATAAAATTCTTCCATATCATACTTCACAATCCCAGACTTTCTCCATACATCCCGTTATATATAGTATATAGTTTTCAAACAAAGTCATACATGATAATACGAACAGGTTAGAGATTCCAGTTGACTAACCTCTCCCATTCTATGCCACGTTTCTGGCATTGTAGTAACAGCATATTAAACATGTGAAGCATATAAATTCATTAACTTGATTTCTTGTAGGTATTCTCCCTCTACGAAAAGATTCAAAGGCTATCGACTCCGTGTGTCCAATTCTAGGAATGTCATCTACGATGAATTCCCGCTAGACCATTAATAGGAGCGGCCTGATACTTTAATGTACATAAATAAACATGCCATAAGAAATGGGGCGACACTTACTTTATACTTCCACTATTGACTTCGCCATGAAGATCAATAGATACGAATACAACTGATGGCTACTTCACATTTGCCAAGAATCAAGGGATAACACAGCGGACATAAATATGGTCCGAGCTGCCCCTTACATGACGTCAGAAACTACTCAACTAGGTTACACGTGCGTCCAAAGCAACTCACCCTGCATTGTGCACGTCAGTGCGTGAATCAATCGAACGCACAAATAATATAACTATATAAAACTGGTGCGTACATTTGGCAGGACCGAAGACTACCCCCGTAGGTAATAAATGTACGTAACACACGGGCACATACATAAACTCATTGATGCCATGACCTGTCCGGGCTCTCATAAGTCGTAGTCCGTTCCAGTTCTTCGCCTTCAGAATCAGTCCGGTTTTCTCTCTTGTAGTTCGCGTAATCATGTTTTAATGCAAACAGATGATTGGCCCATTGTGCCTTTGCATGGTGGAGAGGCTGCCTCCTTACGGCCTTCTTGCAGGCCGCCCTCCTAATTTTTCAGCCAGGCTTGGGACCGGCCTAGGCGTAGTTTTTACCCCTACCTAATTACACAATTTTCATGAAATTGGTTTGCCATTTCAGATGTTAAAACACAACATTTCTGATTAGAGCCTTGTCATATAGTAGCAATAGGGATATGTGATTCGAATGTTGCCCTATAACCTAGCGCCTTCTGAGTTTAAGGCACTGATAGATTCAACTCATCAAGAAGACAGTCAGACAAGCCAGAATAAGGAATTTGATCAGGATTCCACTTTAAAGGACAGGACAACGTGTTTGATATCTTGCGGACTTGCACCCCAAGAAAACTCTACCTTTATTAATACGGAAAGCCTGGAATCCCAGGAACCTGAACACTACGTCACAGACGTATTCTTTTTGCAAAATAATATCCCAGACCATGTATTAGAGGCATCTTAACCAAGTTGCCGAACCTATTTCTCTGAGCCAGAAATCTGTACTGCCCAGAAAGATATTTGGGGTAAGTTGTACATTTTATAGTTCTATATTTCGCATTATTAATATGTGAAAATTACTAATGGATGTCCAAGTCATACGAGGCTGGCAACCTCAGCATATAGAAATATGGTTTCATGAACCACCATTGCAAAAGCTGGTGACTGCTTCATGCGGGTTTATCATAGAGAACCAAAAGCATATGTAGACCCAAGTTTCCTATGGAGTATAGAGTTAGTCCCAAGTTTCCTATGGAGCAAAGAGTGGATGATGACAGAAGTGATGTACACAACTTATTGTTTTTGTTTGTGTCACAGGCACGTTACTGTGTTACACCTTTTATACTCTGCCTTTTCAATCTCTGATTTTTCTACCTAGGCCTGTGGGTTATTGTGTGTCACCCCTGAATAATATTATGTGTGTGCTACATTATTATCATTATTCATCGTGTCTATATCCTGGTTATCACTTTTCTATATATTGCTTGGGAAAGGAAATATAGTAGTTATTATTATACATATTGTGCTTACTACATAGTAAGTATTTGACACTTTGTAATTGACATACGTAAGTTAATTGGATTATATTTACGCTCAACTAGTTTTATATACAACAGCTGAAGTGATGTTGCTTAAAGCAAAGTGCTTTAGAATTGCTCAAGAATTTATTACTATTGGTTCCAGTAATTAAAATTGTAAGACATGGCAACCCTGCTTGAATTCATAGAAATGGGTGAACGATATGGGAAAAGTGGATCAGAACTAGAAGCCTGGAGCCAGGAAAAGTTTGCACAGGCCGTACAAAAACAGGAAAGAGCTGAAGAAAGGGAGCTGGAAAAACTGAAATCTGAAGCAGAGACTAGAAGATTGGAAACTTAAGCAGAGACTTGAAGACTGGAAACTGAAGCAGAGACTAGAAGAATGGAACTGGAAATTAATGGGTCTAGCTCTACTGACAAGGAAACTTTCCATGCATATAAATTGCGCCTTCCCTCGTTAAATCAATCTATAGGCGTAATCGATGCATATTTAAAACAGCTCTAAACAAAAATGGTTTCATCTAATATAGGAAAAGGCAGGTGGTATGCAAATTTGAGCTTTTTCCTCACAGGATCCGTATTAGAAACTTTTCTGGAATGCCACTGAATGATTGTTTGAATTACGATATGGTCAAAGAAACACAAATGACGAAATTTCGGTTGAACTGTGAAGGATACAGAACAAAATTCAAAGAGATTTTGCCTGACAAAGACAATGATTTTGTGACTTTGTGGCAAAAATTAAGATGTTTCTGAATAGGCGGATAGATCTTTCTGGTATCCCCACAACGTTTGAGGGTTTAATAGATCTAATGTATTATAAATTCTACTAGACACAGTATTGCTTCATTCTTTCTGTCCTTCTTTCTTTTGTTCGTTCTTTCTTTCTCTCTGTCTTATGATTGCCCAACATTTACTTTTTCTCGCTAATTATTTACCGCCAACACATCTTGGACAATGAAAGACTCAGTGCTAAATAAATTGTGTTAGTACTACGTTATTATGAACAAGAAAAATCTCTGTGATTATTTCATACTTTAGGTGCAGATATCACAGCTCCGGCGTAAACAGACACAACGCAACCAACGTCCTTTTCAGGACGAACGAGGAAGAAGAAGAAGAAGATTTCATACTTTGTACCGTGTAGTTTAGTGTGCTTTAAAAAGAATAGATTCTGTGTTATAACTTATTCTCTCCTTGCTTGTATATAGTCAGTGTTCCTATTTGTGATGTTCTGGCTAACAGAGTGTTATCCCCTAATGCCCTTTGTTTCTATTGCACTTCTTATTTGTAACAGACGTCCAACAGTGGTAGCTTTTTCATTGTTTTCTTTTTTGTTCACGTTGAATCCCAGTTGAACAAATAGGAACACAAAGATACATTATTTATAAATAAGCGACGATAATGGTTAAACCAAAAAAACTTACCTCGCCTGGCCTGCGCGCTCAATTCTTAACTCTTCGAAAATACAGTTCGTTCTTCGTTCGTGGCTGTCTTGTTTACTTCTCTGCAGTTTGAGATGTCATCATGCAGACATGGATTGGAAAGCTACACATATTACGAAAATTCAGAGAGAACTATTTATGCACAGGGTATCTAGCTTACTAATACTGATCATACGTTTCTAATTTCAAACTGCACACCCTTAAACTATAGCAGTTGTAAAAAATATTTTTCTAATCTACTTCCTGGTTCTATTTTTATTGTACCACCTAGAGCATGGGTCGGCAGCCAATCAATCCCGGTCCTACCTTAGATCGGAGTGAATGGTTTGGTAAATCTTTAGGCGACTGCGAGCGTAAGGGATATATGTAGTGTTGGTGGGGGGGGAGATGGAAGAAAGACTTGTTAAACTACTAAATTTCATACAGACCTATACCACTGGCATTTAAAATCGCGGCGTCTCCAGGATCAAATTATGTTTTCCGCATTCCCAATGAAACTTTCGACCTTGACCTAGAGCTATTTTAATTCGATACTAACTGGTATTCAGGGAGCCGTGGTAGCGCAGTGGTTAGTGCACTGGCTTCCTAGCTCGGTGGTCCATGGTTCGATCCCCAGTTGAGGTGAGATTTTTTAGACAGCACCCGGCTACGGAGTCGACCCAGCCTCATGAATTGGGTACCAGAACACCTCTGGGAAGGTTGAGGTGGCCGGGGTGATGATGACCATATCACCCCTTGTGTGCCGATGGTCAAGAAAATACGGGCCTAACACCGTATTCACAAAATGACTCAATAGGCGTGTAACGGGATCCTTTACCCTTTTTAACTGGTATTCACCAGGCTCATTGTAACTTCATTATACGATATTTTGACACTATCAGAAAGCTACATGTAAATAATAAATAAAGAATATAGGGTTAATTTAAAATACATAAATGAACTCTGCTGTCGTCTAGTATCATCTTTCTTTTTGTCTGTCTATTTTTCTTCCTTTCTTTTTTTTTTCCTTGCTTTCTTTCTTTCGTTCTTTTTACTGCTTCTTACGAGTGCCTGCCATGAACTGTTATCGCTAGAGTTGTTATTCATTACTCATAGACCACGGGTATCATTCGTCGTCTGTCTACAGTGGTGTGTCTAAAAGAACGAAACAAAGATTTATCCCAGGCAACAATAATCCAGGGGATGACGAAACAATTATTTGATAATAAGGGAAATAAATAAATAATTAAAATAAAAATGTTGTTTTTGTTTTACATACTGCAACATCATCATCATCATCAATGACTTTCGGTTTCCTCTGAAGCATAGGTCTGCAGGAAGTTTTCACCACACCTTCACATCCTGCTCAAGATCTTTCCATGAATTCTTTACCCACCTTAAGTCTGTCTCCAACAACATTTTCCTTGTGTTTTTTTAAATCACCATTTGTCTTACCTTGTGAATGTCAAGGCAAGGACCGCCTCGTAATACTATCAAATGCATTCTTCTTTATATATGTCCTCTGCGACGACCAACGTCTATTCCTCATTGATGTTTGCTTTACATATGTTAGGAAGATCACTGATTCAATAAAAATGGTTTAGATACTGTCACATATGGGCAGGTGCATAACATGCATTCAGTATTTTTAACAAGTCGTTAGTTTGGCCATTTTTTTTTAAATTGTTGATAAATAACGTCCCGTTCAATCTCTGATACGTTATAATTAGGATACATAATGTCTCTATGTCCAAATAATATGTTCAGTTGCCGATGTGCGATAGTAGCATCATATCTCCTGTCCAACTATTGTTGGGTCATTTAATCCAGACGAGAAAATGTCAAATGTCATGGAATGATGACTAAGCTAGATTAGATTTGGTAACTATGGAAATAAACTATTCTTGTGTTTAAATTTCTTCCTGTCCCTGTCCATCTGCTCTTACTTATTCCGAGGATATGTAATCTCTAGTTTCTCATTTCTGATGTCTTGTGCTTCAGTTTTCCTGCGTCATTCTTTGTTCTGACATGTCTGAATACAATTTACGTTTCGAGTTTTGCGATCATGGAATCCGTTTTTATGCCAATGGCTTCCTTTCGGCTATCGCCACTGTCAGTCTCATGAGCCTCAGACTCCTGATGTCCATCCCGCGTTTAAGCGTTGTCATCTGTTTATGTTTCAGTAACTAATGTTTTTTTTTTTTTATAGACAGGGGTGTTGGCCCTGTGCTCAAACCTCCAACCAGGAGGACCAGTGTGCCAGCTTTAGTCTGACCCCTAACTGCGCAGACCTGTCCAGCTTGGTAAAACCTAGCAGGAGTAAAACTCCCGTTGGCGTAGCAATGGGGGTTGTCAGGTTGTCAAGCCACCATCCCGCTCCAAAGTATAGACACCAGTGATGGCAGATGTTTAACATGTACACAGCAAAAATGGCCACCTGTCAACCAACAGAACAGGGACGAACATTAACTTTTTCTGATGACTTTCTCATTTATAGGACTGAATCAGATAGACAAGAAAAGATCAGAAGCATACGTGAGACTCCTCATGCAGTTTCTAAACGGGGCGGGCTAACCCCTTGAAGATCAGTTCTAACAGTTTATGTATGCTGTGGTGATGTTTGAAAAACCCCACATTGAAAGCAGATCTTCCAGACATTGTCTACCTCAAGTAAAAAAAAAAAAGATATTTGTTTGTTTGTTTTTTTTTTTTTTTCAGTTATCCTTTCAGTTTTTCTATAAACGTAGTGGGAATTTTCGATGGCGTTGGTGTGAAGGAAAAGTGACTTTCCCCAAACATCATGACACAAGATCCTGTTCGTGATTCTTAACAGACAGGCATATACAAAGCAATCGTGACATTTATTAGTCCCAGTGCGTTCGTGTCTTCATCCGCTCGCACATAACATCTATTTCTGTTGCCAAGGAGAAGATCTTTCTCAGGCTTCTGTCATCACTATAAAGGAGTTGCCGAAGGTCTCTCTTCATGAAAGTGTTAATCACCAGGCCGAAAGCAGTGTGCAAAATTATGATTCAAACTCTGTTTTGTGGCAATAACAGTCCTCTACATTATCTTAACTATTAACTAGCACGTTAAGTGTCGTTTTTTTTAAATAATAACGAATTACCTCAAGAGCGAGGGACTTTTTTTTAAATTTCATTTTCTAGTATCTTCCTCTACTTCTTCGTACTCTCTCAGACGTCCACTTGAATATTTTCAAAGAAAGCCGCGGACAGCTTGAGGCTATTTGAATCTCCGTACAGCTTTTTTTCTTCCAGGAATGTTACTGGTCACGGCCATATGTACTTTCTCTGTTCCTCGTATGTCAGGCATCTTTGAGGAAGATGTTCAGCTGTCATTTTATCGGTGCCACAGTTACTCTCATAAGTAGTTCCTAAATTTAGCGTGTTGAATTTGTTCTGACCCTTGCCACAGTATAACCTTGCTTAATGTGAAATTCACTTTGGAGATATCATTATACAAAACACTGCCGAATTGCCTTCCTTCTAAAACAAACATAATATCGACAGACTGTGGTGAAGTGGGATGTTATAAATACTTATAGGGAACTTAGTGTACTGACTGAGATCAGCTGTGAAGGTATCTATATCTATTAAGAGTAGTGTATTATAGATAACCTTACTTGCTACCACATATCTATATATCTCAGTCAGAATTATTCTGGAATAGTGTGATGCTACGTTATGTGTCTAGGGTATGAGTATGGTGAAGTGTAAGTCACAACAACAGACAGATAAACAATTTAATTTAATCCACCACTCTTGACAACACTGTGACACTCACATACATATAACACTCTACAAAGATATCTTAAAAGAGTCACTGATAAACTTTCAAATAACAATATGTATTCATTACTGGCATGAATGAATATGTGTCCTGATTCAACTACAAGGGAACCAGGAATCACAAGCAATTTAAATTACAAGTTATGTACAGAATGTATTTAATATGAATATTGTAGTGACATATATTATTACAAATGTTCTATGTGTGTCAGTTGTGTAGTAGTAAAATGAGGTAATACTGGTTTTGTTTTGTTCAAGCTCTGTTGGTATTTGTCATCATGACTTCAATAGTTTGTCTTTAGGGACCAGTATTGGAGATGTTCACAGTTCCTGATTTTAAGACAAGTAAATTCCCCTCTTAATGTTAATTTTAAAAAGTCAGTTCAAGATGAGGGGACATAATGTTGAGCTCAGCTGGCCAACTCTGCTTATCTTGAGTGATGGCGGCAGGAGAGGACTCCTCTGCTCGAATTCTCCTCTGGGCTCTGGAGACACCTCACTGATAGCTAAAAGGACCAAGGAGTATGCTGTCCGACACTGGATTCAGCAAATCTCTGACCAGATGCTGCTCAGTACCATCAAGACCACTGTCCCACAATTCATACGAATAAACACAGATACGTTGATTAGCAATGAATTCTGGCACAAACTGGCACAAATTTCCATCTGCTTATCTTCCAGGCTTTTATTGAGTCAAATATAAGCTGGCTTCAACGCACTGATGCTTTATCAAGTGTATTTAAACAAGTGGTTTCGAACTAACGCTCCCAAGTGTGTATATCAGCGAGACTGGCCAATGAGCCACGTTTCGACAAGTGTTTGAAAAAATGTTATCTTTTCCCGTCTCCCCTAACAACCAAGATAGTATTTATAGCCCGACCAATCGTGGTTAGGCTTTCATTTGTTGCGCTCCAATCAATTTGGAGTTTACATGGTAGGCTATTTCTGTAACGTAAATTTTTTTCAAACACGTTAAAAAAAAATCTTATGAGCAGAAATGATTTTATGCTGTCAGGCACCCCCAATATTTTATTTTGGGTATAATTTATTAATTCCTGGACTATTTGCGTAACGTTTTACATATTATTTGTCAGCAAGCCCTAAGGAACCCAAAAATACTAATTTAAAGGAGCTACGTGGCTGCGTTCAAAATATGCAATTTCTTCTACCTCCTGTTTCGAAGATGTGCTGTCTGGGTACTGTTATGTGTTCAAACGTAAACCCATCTAATGTTATCTTTTCTAATAAGAGTTTGTTATGATTTATAAACCTAACTCTGGGAAAGGGTAGTGTATTTTATCACTGTCCGTCTGAAAAAGTTAGTGCTTGTAGACTTACACGCGTGATGGTAGCATTTGTATATCGCGCGAAGCGTGTTTAATGTTCGGCTTTCTGCCTCTCCCTTCTCGCTATCCTTTTGTCCATCTGTTCGTTCGTTTTGGTAACGCAGTATAATTAATGTTAGGATTAATTTAGGTCATTACGCAGTACGTCTCAATGTTTTTCTTAGAAATGCAGCACACGTTTCATTGAAGAAGGCGGGTAATAATACAGTAAGCTTTTATATCAACGTGAAATCGTTACAATTTGCAGACGAAGCAGAAAACAAGGGGGATTTCGAGTACATTCTTTGTGACAGCACTGTTATTTTACCATTGCTCTTCTCTTTATTAATTTTATTTGTTAGGCTTCATATTTACCTAATAATTTATATATGTGGATTAGAATATTTCATGACACCTCCCCTCTTAAAACAGACATTATATGTCAGTCCTTTATTCTATATACACATATAGAAATTTATTATTATTTCTGGGGTTTACGGTGATTCTCATCACACGGATGGCGGCTTAAAAAATCCGCTCCCAGATTGGTTTTTCCAGATATATATTCAATGCTAAAATTATATGGAGCCAGAAGCAAAGACCATCGGAGTAACCTAGAGTTCTCATGCTTAGCCTGTGCTAAAAACGATAAAGGTTTGTGGTCAGTTTGCAACTTAAATGCCTTCCCATATAGATAAATATTGAATTTCTTTATTGCCCATATTACTGCAAGACATTCTTTTTCGCTAGTTGAGTAGTTGATTTCAGCTTTATTCAACTTTCTGCTAGCATATGCCACTGGGCTTAATTCCCCATCCAATGCATCTGATTTCTGTAGTAAAGTTGCACCTAACCCAATATTACTTGCATCCGTCCTTACTATGAATTCTTGACTTAAGTCAGGTAATTTCAAAATGGGTTTACTTGTGAGCTTTTCCTTCAATTCTTGGTAAGTCATTTCACATTGTGGTGTCCATGTAATGCGATCTGGATGTCCTTTACGTGTCAATTCCGTTAAAGGTGCACATATGGAATTAAAGTTTTTGATATACTTCTGGTAGAAACCACATAATGAGACAAAGGATCTCACGTCCTTCTTGGTTTGTGGTCTCGGGGCTTTCTGTAGTTTCTCTAAATTCTTTGGGTCAGGGGTCATGTTTCCCTGATAAACTGTGTGTCCCAAAAATTCCAATTCTTTACATCCAACGCAACATTTGGTTTGGTCGGGCTGTTAAATTTGCCTCCCTAAGTCGATCAAACAGCATGTTCAGAGAGTCAATGTGTTCCTCAAATGTTTCTGTTGCTATAAGGATATCATCCATAAAATTTGTTATACAGGGATTATTCAGAGGATCCAATAATTTTCTCATCATTCTAGAGAAGACACTAGGCGCATTCTTCAATCCAAATGGCAATCTATTAAACTCATAGTGTCCTTCTGAGGTACTAAAAGCTAGGTATGGTCTAACCTCAGGCTTTACTGGAATCTGATAGTATCCTTTACTCAGATCCACTTTTGAGAAATATTTAGCTTTATTTAGTCTGGCAAACAGCTGATTTGTATCCGGCAATGGATCCACCTGTCCTTCTGTAATAGCATTCAGTCTCCTGTAATCTATACAGAGTCTATGTTCTCCAGAGGGCTTCCTTAAGAGTACAACACCGGAACTATACGAAGCCTCACTGTGCGAAATAATTCCTTCCTTCAATAGATAGTCTATCTCTTCCTTCAAAGCTTTTTCCTTAGCAAACGGAATCGAATATGGTTTCATACAGACAGGTGTGGAGTCTATGAGTTTCATATCATATTCCAATAGGTTTGTATGCCCTGGTCGGTCTGTTAACACCTCTGCATGATTCTTTAGAACCTGTTGCACTCTCTCTTTCTGAGTTTTCGTTAAATGTGTACTGATTTTCACCTGTGCTGCTGTCTCACAGGGGTGTAATGGATATTCAAATGATGAAAGTGGTTCCTTTTTTCATCTCCATGGCGATGGACAAGGTCAACAAGTGTGTGTCTCTTCCTGATGTTCTCTTTCCAAATATTTCTTCAGGAGATTCACATGATAGATTTTTTTCTTTCCCCTTCTTATCTATCTTATAATTTGTTCTAGACACCTTCTCTAGAACTGTATATGGACCCTGCCATCCAATTTGGACCTTATTCTGACTTCAGGGCAAAAGAAGCAGTACCTTCTCTCCCACAGCCAAATTTCTGTCTTTCGCCTTCCTGTTATAATAGGCAGCATGTTTCTTCCTGGCTTGTTTCAAATTTTCATTGGCAAGTTTCCAGCCAGTTTTCAACCGAGTGGTCAGCTCATTCACATATTGGTATGAAGCTGTATTGTTTTCCTCTGCCTTTTCATCAGTCCACGTTCTTAACAAAGCTACATATGGACCTTTAATTGTGTGGACCTATTTGTCCATGCACCGGTATGGTCTCTTCCACTCGAAGCTTTATAGTGCTGCTTTTTCCTCCCAGAATTATCATTCACAAAACGACCGCTACCAATTTTTCTTTTGGGGCTTTCCCCCCTCTTAAAATTCTTGATGAGAGATTTCCTCTCTACATCCTCTTCCTCCAGTTTGTTTAAGTCCGATTGAGGGATTTTCGGCTTATCCTGGGGTAAGACATCTTTTTGCACTCTCCGCATAGTGGCCATTGTAAAACAGTTAAGTGAAGCTTGTCCGTGAAAAGGGGCTTCCCATTCCATTTGGTCCACTTTATCAAATCTATTTTTCTCTTTTTTATTGTTCAGGCCTAATTTTGCCCCATGGGCGTGTCCAGGTCCTGATCCATGTTCCCACTTGTGGGTGTTCCCTCATGTGCTATGCTACACCGTTCTACAGAACTTTCAATGTCCCATCTTGCTTTGGGCCAATAATAATTGTGAGCCACCTTTTGAATGATGGTACCTATTTTCTCATGGTCCCCATCTGGTTTCACATGTAGGCTCCTTATTAAGTCTGCCCTATATCTTTTAGGAAGTACCAGCTGTCCCTGACCTTTGGATCTAGCTCCAGGCTTCCTATACATCAACTTGTTTTTCATGTAAAAATCTCCCTTGCCTGGAGTTGTATGACAAGTTGACAATTTTCTGAAACAAGGCTTGAGTGTTTTATCCCCAGCCTGTGCCTTCCTCATCTCTTCTGGAGTGGTATCTTAACATAATATCCTCCTCCTGTCTTGAGGTCGACCTGACCTGAAGGGTTGCCATATACACAGGTTTCCTTCTGCAACGGTCAGTGTCATGATTGTCCATCTGACAATTCTTACACCACCTTTTTCCTTGGTTGAAAGATTTTCTTTCATCATATTTCCTTTCATCGAATTGTGGGAATTTATTTTTATTGTCATACCGTGGCCTATCAAATTGGTGCTTACCTTTATTTTGATCCTTAGGATCAAATTTATTAAAGTTCTGTGGTGCCCTAACGTTATCCCCTTGTTTCTTTTTATTACCTGTTACCTCTGCTTGAGCTGCTTGATACCTTTCAGCAACATTTAGCAACTCACCCAGCCTCTCTGCACCTTGTTCCATGAGAAACTTTCTCAGGTCTGGAGCCATGGACTCTCTTTAGTTGCTCTATAAGGACCATTTCCTTAAGATCTTGGGTTTTCCCCAGAGAAGTCCATTTCTCCAAGTATGTCTCTATTCGTGCAGAGAACTGGTGATAGGTTTCACCTGACAGTAGTTTAGCATTCCTAAATTTTTTCCTAGAAAATTCTGCATTCTTTTCATACCTTAACAAAAGAGCCTGCTTTAGCATGTCATAATTTTCCTGATCACCTCTGCTCATTTTTGCAAAAACTTCATAAGCTGCCCCACGAAGTCCCTGAGATAACTTTAAGCTCCACCTTTCTCTCTCTAACCCATACGTGGTAGCTAATAGTTCATACCTATTTATATAGCTCTCAATATCATCGTCTTTCTCAACAAAATGATCTAAATGAAAGTTCATAGCTGAGGTTGAGGCTCCTTGAGTAACCGTAGCATCAGAGGCAAAGGGACTGGCACCATTTTCAGGAGCATGGCCTTGAAACTCAAACTCCCTTAGTCGTAACTCATGTTCCCTTTGTAATCTTTTATCTTCTGCTTCCCTTTCTGCAGCTAATTTTCAGCTATTCTTTCTGCAGCTAATTTCTTCTCTTTCCCTTTCTGCAGCTAATTCTCTTCCTCTTTCCCTTTCTGGCAGCCCTCAATCTTCTCTTCTCTTTCACTGCTTAATCCTTTTTCTAGCAAACTCTTTGTCAGCCTCAATCTGCAACCTCTCTTAGTCTCTCAGCCTCAGCTTCAAACCTCATTGCAAACTTCTTAGGTCTCACCCTTGTCAGCCTCTAACTTTCTTTCGGCAGCCTTCAAACTTCTTTCTTCACTTTCAAATAACGCGTTCAATAAATTTGTCACATTCCGTAGTAACATAGGCAACCATAACTTGCCCATCTAATCCTAACTCTTTTGCAGTCTGAACAGCAGCAGATCGAAATTTGGCCAGGTCCGCCATTGTCTATCAGGTAAATTTATATAATGTCTACCCAACAATTCAATTTCTAACTATATATCTAATGGACAACACAGGCACCGTGAGCTCAACCTTATTTAATTCCACCCAAGGATACCTTTTAATTCTTATATTCCCTGAAGTGAATTACCCCCAATATTTTTAATAGGGAAAGATTCAAAATCCCAAGAGCGAGACCCCAATATATGTGGTGAAGTGGGATGTTATAAATACTTATAGGGAACTTAGTGTACTGACTAAGATCAGCTGTGAAGGTATCTATATCTATTAAGAGTAGTGTATTATAGATAACCTTACTTGCTACCACATATCTATATATCTCAGTCAGAATTATTCTGGAATAGTGTGATGCTACGTTATGTGTCTAGGGTATGTGTATGGTGAAGTGTAAGTCACAACAACAGACAGATAAACAATTTAATTTAATCCACTACTCTTGACAACACTGTGACACTCACATACATATAACACTCTACAAAGATATCTTAAAAGAGTCACTGATAAACTTTCAAATAACAATATGTATTCATTACTGGCATGAATGAATATGTGTCCTGATTCAACTACAAGGGAACCAGGAATCACAATCAATTTAAATTACAAGTTATGTACAGAATGTATTTAATATGAATATTGTAGTGACATATATTATTACAAATGTTCTATGTGTGTCAGTTGTGTAGTAGTAAAATGAGGTAATACTGGTTTTGTTTTGTTCAAGCTCTGTTGGTATTTGTCATCATGACTCAATAGTTTGTCTTTAGGGACTAGTATTGGAGATGTTCACAGTTCCTGATTTTAAGACAAGTAAATTCCCCTCTTAATGTTAATTTTACAAAGTCAGTTCAAGATGAGGGGACATAATGTTGAGCCCAGCTGGCCAATTCGCTTATCTGGCGTGATGGCGGCAGGAAAGGACTCCTCTGCTCGAATTCTCCTCTGGGCTCAGGAGACACCTCACTGATAGCTAAAAAGACCAAGGAGTATGCTGTCCGACTCTGGATTCAGCAAAGCTCTGACCAGGTGCTGCTGAATACCATCAAGACCACGGTCCACACAATTCATTACGAATAACACAGATATACGTTGATTTAGCAATGAATTCTGGGACACAAACTGGCACAAATTTCCCATCTGCTTATCTTTCCAGGCTGTTTTATTAGAGCAAAAATTAAGCTTGGCTTTCAACGCACGTGATCGCTTTATCAAGCTTAATTTTAAACAAAGTGGGACTTTCGAACTAACGCTCCCAAGGCTTTAGTGTTGTATATCAGCGAGTGATGTGCACCGCCACTGGCCAATGAGCCACGTTTCGACAAGTGTTTGAAAAAAAATGTTATATTACTTTTCCGTTCCTTCCACCCCCCCGCCGTAACAACACAAGATAGTATTTATAGCCGCGACCAAATCGTCGGGTTAGGCTTTCATTTGTTGCGCTCCAATCAATTTGGAGTTTTACATGGTAGGCTATTTACTCTGTAAAGTACCTTTTTTTCAAACACGTTCAAAAAAAAAATTTTAATAAGACAGAAATGAAACTTTATGCTGTCAGTTCACAGCACCCCCCAATATTTTAATTTTGGGTATAATATTTCATTATTCCCCCCCTGGAATACTGATATTGCGTAACGTTTACATATTTATTTGTCATGCCAAAGAGTCCCTAAAAAGGAACCCAAAAAATAATGTACACAATTTTAAAGGAGCTACGTGGCCTGCGTTCAAAATATGCAATTTTACCTTCTACCGATCCTGTTTCGGCTGGAGATTATGCTTGTCCTGGGTACTGTTATATGCTTGCAAATCAACCGTAAACCTATCTAAGTGTTATGTTTTTTTTTATCTAAGTCAAACCAAGTTATAAATTCCATGCATTTTCATAAACCTAACTCCTGGGAAAGAGGTAGTGCCATTTTATCACATGTCAGCCCCCCGTTCCCCCCTGAAAAAAGATACGTTGATTGTAGAATGAATTCTAGCAACACGCGTGATGCACAAATTCCCATCTTGCGTATCTTCCCTAAGGCGTTTTAATGTTCCCTGAAATTTACTGGCCTCTCCCCTTTCTCGCTATCCTTTGTCCATGCCTGTTCGTTCGTTATAGGTATACAGTGTGTAAACGAAGTACAATGTACAATTAAATAGTTGAGATTTAAAAAAATTTACCCTGGCCCCGTCATCCCTTGAACGCAGTAACGTCTCTTAATGTTTTTCCAGAAATGACAGCACACACGTTTCATTGAAGAAAGGCGGGTTTGTAATAATACAGTAAAAAAAGGCTATTATAATATCAACGTGAAAGCGTTTACCCAATGTTTGCAGAGACGTAATGCAGAAAACAAGGGGGATTTTCGAGTACATTCCTTTTTATGTGACCAGCACTTTGTTTATTTATTACCATTGCTCTCTCTTATTTGCGTAAAATTTTATTTATCATTATTAGGCTTCATATTTAACGCTAATAAATTTAATAATATGTGGTAAAAGATTAGATAATTTCATGACAACCACCCTCTACCTCCCTCTTAAAACAGACATTATATGGCAGTCCTTTTTCTATATTACACACGTAGAGAAATTTATTATTATTTTCTAGATCTAGGCGTTTACGGTGATTCTCCAAACACACGCGAATGGCGGGCTTAAAAAATCCGCATCCCAAGATGTGGTTTTTTTCATGAGTTCTGCAGATATATTGGATACTCAATGCAAAAGATTATATATGAGAGCCAGGAAGCAAAGACCATCGGAGTAACCTAGTGTTCGAGTTCTCATGCTTGTTAGCCTGTGTCTAAAAAACGATAAAGGTTTCCATGGTCGGGATGTTCTAGTTTGCAACTTAAAATGCCCCTTCCCATATAGATAAATATTGATTTATTTTTCTCATACGCAGTCTGTAAGCCCATAATTACTGCGCAAGAACATTCTTCGTTTCGCTAGTTGAGATAGCTTGATTTCAGCTTTATTCAACTTTCTATCCATGAAAAGCTAGCATAATGCCACTGGTGCTTTTAATTCCCACATCCAATGGCATCTCGATTTTCTGTAAGTATGTCAAGATTGTTGGCACCTGACAAAGATAACAATATTTGGTCCATATGCATGTCGCTCCTTACCTTTATGGAATTCCTTGACTTAAATGTCAGGTAATTTACCCCAAAAATGGGGAATTTTACTTGTGAGCTTTTCCTTCAATTCTCTGCGGTAAGTCATGATTTCAATTCACATTGTGGTCACTCTATCCATGTAATGCGGATCTGGAAGAATTGTCCTCTTTACGCTGTAAGTCACAATTTAGTTTATAACGGTGTGCCACATATGGAATTAAAGTTTATTGGCTATTGAATAGATTGATACCTTCTGGTGCAGAAACACCACTTAATTGAGGACAAAGGATTCTCATCGTCCTTCTTGGGTTTGTTTTTTTGGTCTCGGGGGCTTTTTCTGTTAGTTTGTCTCTAAATTCTTTGTGGTGCAGGGGTTGTCATGTTTTCCCTGAAAAACTTGTGTGTCCCCCCTTTCAAAAATTCCAAATTCTTTACATCCAACGCAACATTTGTAATGTTGGTCCCTCGGGGGTTAACGGGCTGCAATAAATTTTGCGCCTCCTAAGTCCGATTCAAACACAGCATGTTCAGAGAAGATCAATGTGTTCCTCAAATATGTTTCTTGCTGATATAGCTATAAGGTATCCGGAATAATCATCCATTAAAATTTCAGTTATACAGGGGATTCATTACGGAGGCCTCATTCAGCGGAATTACATCACAAATAATCCTCTTTTGTTCTCTCATACATTCTGAAGGAGACACTTAGGCGCATTCTTCAATCCAAAATGGCAATCTAATTAACAAACCACTCATAGTGTCCTTCCTGGAGTTTTTGTACTAGAAAAGAGCTAGGTTATGGGGGGGTATAACCTCAGCCAAAACTTTTACTGGAATTCTGATAGTATCCTTTACAGTCAGATTTTTTTCCACTTTTGAGAAATATTTTGCAGCTTTATTTAGTCTGGCAAACAGCTGATTTGTATCCGGCAATGGATCCACCTGTCCTTCTGTAATAGCATTCAGTCTCCTGTAATCTATACAGAGTCTATGTTCTCCAGAGGGCTTCCTTAGAGTACAACACCGGAACTATACGAAGACTCACTGTGCGAAATAATTCCTTCCTTCAATAGATAGTCTATCTCTTCCTTCAAAGCTTTTTCCTTAGCAAACGGAATCGAATATGGTTTCATACAGACAGGTGTGGGTGTCTCCCCGTCTATGAGTTTATTTTGATCATAATCATGACTTTCCAATAGGTTTGTATGCCCTGGGTCGGTCTGTTTAACACCCTCTGGCATGATGAGGTATTTAGAACCTGTTTGCACTCCACGTCTCTCTTTCTTTCTGAGTTTTTTTTTCGTTAAATGTGTACTGATTTTCACCTGTGCTGCTGTCTCACAGGGGTGTAATGGATATTCAAATGATGAAAGTGGTTCCTTTTTCATCTCCATGGCGATGGACAAGGTCAACAAGTGTGTCTCTTCCTGATCTTCTCTTTCCAAATATTTCTTCAGGAGATTCACATGATAGATTTTTTCTTTCCCCTTCTTATCTATCTTATAATTTGTTCTAGACACCTTCTCTAGAACTGTATATCGGACCCTGCCCATCCAATTTGTAACTTATTCTCTTACTGAACTCCCAGGTGGGCAAAAATCAGAAGCAGTACTGTACCTCCCTCAGCCCAAATTTCTGTCCTTTAAATTTCTCCTGTCTCTCGCCTTCCTGTTATAATAGGCAGCATGTTTCTTCCTGGCTTGTTTCAAATTTTCATTGGCAAGTTTCCAGCCAGTTTTTAACCGAGTGGTCAGCTCATTCACATATTGGTATGAAGATGTATTGTTTTCCTCTGCCTTTTCATCAGTCCACGTTCTTAACAAAGCTACATATGGACCTTTAATTGTGTGGACCTATTTGTCCATGCACCGGTATGGTCTCTTCCACTCGAAGCTTTATAGTGATGATTTTTCCTCCCAGAATTATCATTCACAAAACGACCGCTACCAATTTTTCTTTTGGGGCTTTCTCCCCCTTTAAAATTCTTGATGAGAGATTTCCTCTCTACATCTTCTTCCTCCAGTTTGTTTAAGTCCGATTGAGGGATTTTCGGCTTATCCTGGGGTAAGACATCTTTTTGCACTCCCCGCATAGTGGCCATTGTAAAACAGTTAAGTGAAGCTTGTCCGTGAAAAGGGGCTTCCCATTCCATTTGGTCCACTTTATCAAATCTATTTTTCTTTTTATTATCAGGCCTAATTTTGCCCCGTGGCGTGTCCAGGTCCTGATCCATGTTCCCACTTGGGGGTGTTCCCTCATGTGCTATGCTACACCTTTCTACAAAATTCTCAATGTCCCATCTTGCTTTGGGCCAATAATAATTGTGAGCCACCTTTTGAATGATGGTACCGATCTTCTCATGGTCCCCATCTGGTTTCACATGTAGGCTCCTTATTAAGTCTGCCCTATATCTTTTTGGAAGAACCAGCTGTCCGTGACCTTTGGATCTAGCTCCAGTCTTCCTATACCTCACCTTGTTTTTCATGTAAAAATCTCCCTTGCCTGGAGTTGTATGACAAGTTGACAATTTTCTGAAACAAGGCTTGAGTGTTTTTATCCCCAGCCTGTGCCTTCCTCATCTCTTTCTTCTGGAGTGGCGATGAGTATCGGCTAACATAATACTCCTCCTCCCTTGGTCCTGTCTTGAGGTCGACCTGACCTGAAGGGTTGCCATATACACAGGTTTCCTTCTGCAACGGTCAGTGTCATGATTGTCCATCTGACAATTTTTACACCACCTTTTTCCTTGGTTGAAAGATTTTCTTTCATCATATTTCCTTTCATCGAATAGTGGGAATTTATTTTTATTGTCATACCGTGGCCTATCAAATTGGTGCTTACCTTTATTTTGATCCCTAGGATCAAATTTATTAAAGTTCTGTGGTGCCCTAAAGTTATCCACTTGTTTCTTTTTATTACCTGTTACCTCTGCTTGAGCTGCTTGAGCTGCTTGATACCTTTCAGCAACATTTAGCAACTCACCCAGCCTCTCTGCACCTTGTTCCATGAGAAACTTTCTCAGGTCTGGAGCCATGGACTCTCTTAATTGCTCTATAAGGACCATTTCCTTAAGATCTTGGGTTTTCCCCAGAGAAGTCCATTTCTCCAAGTATGTCTCTATTCGTGCAGAGAACTGGTGATAGGTTTCACCTGACAGTAGTTTAGCATTCCTAAATTTTTCCTGTAAAACTCTGCATTCTTTTCATACCTTAACAAAAGAGCCTGCTTTAGCATGTCATAATTTTCCTGATCACCTCTGCTCATTTTTTGCAAAAACTTCATAAGCTGCCCCACGAAGTCCCTGAGATAACTTTAAGCTCCACCTTTCTCTCTCTAACCCATATGTGGTAGCTAATAGTTCATACCTATTTAGATAGCTCTCAATATCATCGTCTTTCTCAACAAAATGATCTAAATGAAAATTCATAGCTGAGATTGAGGCTCCTTGAGTAACCGTAGCATCAGAGGCAAAGGGACTGGCACCATTTTCAGGAGCATGGCCTTGAAACTCAAACTCCCTTACTCGTAACTCATGTTCCCTTTGTAATCTTTTATCTTCTGCTTCCCTTTCTGCAGCTAATTCTCTGCTTTCTTCTTCCAAGCAAATTTCTGCAGGGCAGCCAATATTCTTCTCTTGCTTCTTTCTGCCTTTCTGCAGTTCTAATCCGGGTCTTCTTTCTTCTTTTCTGCTCTCAATTTCTTTAACCTCTTTTCTCAGCCCAGCTCAATCTGCAACCTTAGTCTCACCTCGCAGCCTCAAGATTTGATAACTTCGTTAATTTTCCCTGTGCAGGCCTCTAACCTTCTTTCGGCTTCTTTTTCTAATCTTCTTTCTTCGCGTTCAATAAATTTGTCACATCCCGTTGTGACATAGGCAACCATAACTTGCCCATCTAATCCTAACTCTTTTGCAGTCTGAACCGCAGCAGATCGAAATTTGGCCAGGTCCGCCATTGTCTATCAGGTAAATTTATACAATGACTAACCAACAATTCAAATCTCTAACCATATACGACAATGGACAACACAGGCACCGTGAGCTCAACCTTATTTAATTCCACCCAAGGATACCTTTTAATTCTTATATTCCCTGAAGTGAATTACCCCCAATATTTTTAATAGGGAAAGATTCAAAATCCCAAGAGCGAGACCCCAATATATGTTGTGAAGTGGGATGTTATAAATATTTATAGGGGACTTAGTGTACTGACTGAGATCAGCTGTGAAGGTATCTATATCTATTAAGAGTAGTGTATTATAGATAACCTTACTTGCTACCACATATCTATATATCTCAGTCAGAATTATTCTGGAATAGTGTGATGACTACGTTATGTGTCAAGGGTATGTGTATGATGAAGTGTAAGTCACAACAACAGACAGATAAACAATTTAATTTATCCACTACTCTTAACAACACTGTGACACTCACATACATATAACACTCTACAAAGATAATGCTTAAAAGAGTCACTATAAACTTTCAAATAACAATATGTATTCATTACTGGCATGAATGAATATGTGTCCTGATTCAACTACAAGGGAACCAGGAATCACAATCAATTTAAATTACAAGTTATGTACAGATGTATTTAATATGAATATTGTAGTGACATATATTATTACAAATGTTCTATGTGTGTCAGTTGTGTAGTAGTAAAATGAGGTAATACTGGTTTTGTTTTGTTCAAGCTCTGTTGGTATTTGTCATCATGACTTCAATAGTTTGGTCTTTTCTTTATGGGACTAGTATTAGGAGATGTTCACTCAGTTCCTGATTTATAAGACAAGTAAATTCGCCCTCTTAATGTATAAATTTTAAAAAAGTTATTCAAGATGAGGGGACATAATGTTGAGCTCAGCTGGCCCAAGAGTTCTGCTTATCTTGAGTGATGGCGGTGCAGGATAGGACTCCAGTCTGCTCGAATTCTCAGTCTCACTCTGGGCTCAGGATGACACCTCACTGATAGGCTAAAACGCAAGGATATGCGGTCCGGACACACTGGTAGCAGCCAAAGCTCTGGAGTATGGCTGCGTCCAGTACCATCAAGACCACTGTCCCGGAAATCAAGAAGTTGTACCGTCGTCTGTTGTTCACTTCATAACTGGGGGACAGTGTCTCATCATCAGCCCATCTGGTGTCACACTGAATCACATGTCAGTCTAGAAATAATTGGTATTCAGGATGACCCTGTCTCACGCCGCTTAGCTGCTGCATGATATGTCTAAATAGCAGCAATCCCTGGGGCATACGCTTATGTGGGCCATTACCATGCCGTACGCCTCTGGACTCCCGTCCCAATGCTGTACCTGCACTTTGCCCTGATCTTACTGAATTCATTTTACGAATTGAAATCACTAGATACGTTGGGCTAGCGTTCCTCATTCATCAATGCCGTATTCTCGACTCAGACAAACGTGCTGGCTGACGGCACATAAACGGCGTCACGTTTGTGCCATCCGATAGTATACTGCCCACGGCATATCAACAATACCAGGCTTTTTTATTAAATTGGTATAGCTCCACATATGTTACGTTTTGATGCTGCCTTCAACGGCACTGATTGGCGTTATCTAGACAAGTGTATTTTAGCCAAACAAGTGGTTCTCGAACTAACGCTCCCAAGTGTGGTTGATATCTCAGCGAGACTGTGGCCCAATGAGCCCATCGTTTTCGGACAAAGTGTTTGAAAATAAAATGTTACTTTTTCCCGTCTACCTTTACCCCTAACAACCCAATGATAGTATTTATAAGCCCGACCAATCGTGGTTAGGCTTTCATTTGTTGCGCTCCAATCAATTTGGAGTTTACATGGTAGGCTATTTCTGTAACGTAAATTTTTTTTCAAACACGTTAAAAAAAAAATCTTTATGAGGCAGAAAATGATTTTTATGCTGTCAGTGGCACTCCACCAAATATTTTATTTTGTTATGTGTTCAAACGTAAACCCATCTAATGTTATCTTTTCTAATAAGAGTTTGTTATGATTTATAAACCTAACTCTGGGAAAGGGTAGTGTATTTTATCACTGTCCGTCTGAAAAAGTTAGTGCTTGTAGACTTACACGCGTGATGGTAGCATTTGCGTATCGCGCGAAGCGTGTTTAATGTTCGGCTTTCTGCCTCTCCCTTCTCGCTATCCTTTTGTCCATCTGTTCGTTCGTTTTGGTAACGCAGTATAATTAATGTTAGGATTAATTTAGGTCATTACGCAGTACGTCTCAATGTTTTTCTTAGAAATGCAGCACACGTTTCATTGAAGAAGGCGGGTAATAATACAGTAAGCTTTTATATCAACGTGAAATCGTTACAATTTGCAGACGAAGCAGAAAACAAGGGGGATTTCGAGTACATTCTTTGTGACAGCACTGTTATTTTACCATTGCTCTTCTCTTTATTAATTTTATTTGTTAGGCTTCATATTTACCTAATAATTTATATATGTGGATTAGAATATTTCATGACACAGACCACATGTAGTTCTTGGTAGTATCTGAAGAAACGAAGAAAAGATATGACTCTCAGACTTGTTGTAGGCGATTAACGTTATATTTAGTAATGGGGCTTGCAAGCTTATAATGTAATGAAAAATGAAACATGAACCTCCGCAGTTCTCATACAGGTCACCGGCACCTAAGCTCTAATGAGCTTTTCCAGTGTGTGGCGTTATTGCCCTTGATCTGCCATAGTGATCCAGGAAAGATGGCCGTAGAGTTAGAGCAAATGGTAAGTTTATAAAAGTTAGTAGCATTTGCTTAAAAATTTCTTTTGGCAGTGAGATAAATAGGAAGACTGGGTTCCTGTTTTAAGGAGTTCGGCAGGATGTGAAGGATAGCAACTACAAAAACTGAGTGATCTTGGCTTCTGCAAGCTTTTTATCCTCGCCGCTTTTCTGCAAGATTATTATGTGTCGAACAATGAAAATAGAGTCGTAGACGATAAACACCCAGCTGAAGGAAATTCAAAATGTGAATAGAGATAAGTGTATTTATGCATACATGTACATAAAATGAGTCGGTAAGGGTGCAAACATAAACTTTCAATCAACTA
Source organism: Oreohelix idahoensis (assembly GCA_024509875.1). Taxonomy (NCBI): domain Eukaryota; kingdom Metazoa; phylum Mollusca; class Gastropoda; order Stylommatophora; family Oreohelicidae; genus Oreohelix; species Oreohelix idahoensis. The sequence continues at coordinate 6,788 of JAMPIV010001972.1, read as the reverse complement.
AGTTATCAACTCCAACTAGTGAGGGTATATATATATATATTTATTTATTTATTTATTTATTTATTTATGTGTGTATTGTTACGTGTCTTTTATCTTGATAATGTTAATTTTTAGTGACAGGATGGTTCCTGTAGGCCAAGTTCACTTCGAGGGTAGCAAACGTATTAGACCCCGAAACAAGCTAACATCAATCACACTTATTTGAGCCACAGTTGACGAAGTGGACAGTATACATTTTTATTTAAATTAATCGTATTTTCACACTTGACATTTAGAAGATATACTCCCTTTAAATGAAGATAATTAGATACATATCACAGAAGATCTTGATGTATTAGTGATGGAATAAGATAGGGATGTTCATATATATATATATATATATATATATATATATATATATATATATATATATATATATATATATATATATATATATATATATATATATATATATATACATATATATATATATATATATATATATATACATATATATATATATATATATATATATATATATATATATATATATATATATATATATATATATATATATATATATATATATATAGATGTATTAGTGATGGAATAAGATAGGGATGTTCATATATATATATATATATATATATATATATATATATATATATATATATATATATATATTTATATATATATATATATATATATATATTAATATATATATATATATATATATATATATATATATATATATATATAACCTCTACACCTCACGGTAGAAGGGGAACGACTAAGTAAGTAAGTAAAAAATTAAGATTATATCAGAGCTGTGTGCTTTCTGTGCTTCTCTATGGTGCGGAATGTTGGAGAGTTACAGAGAAGGAAATGTCGAAACTGTCCTCTTTTCACACAACATGCCTAAGAAAGATTCACCGAATCTTTTGGCCGAATACCATCACTAACCAAGATCTGCTTACTCGTAGCAAGCAAGAGGACATGCACACCATCATAGCTGGCAGACGCTGGAGCTGGGTTGGCCATGTCCTCAGAAGAGACCCCGATGCCATCACAAGAACAGCTATGCTTTGGACCCCTGAAGGAAAACGAAAGAGAGGCCGACCGAAAACAACCTGGCGTAGGACTGTGGAGGCTGAGATGCAAAGAATGAACCAGAGTTGGGGCACTGTACGAAGGATGGCCACCGACCGAGCAAAGTGGAATCAATTTGTTGTTGCCCTACAAGACGCCACTAGGCGTGATGGCCCCTGACTGCTTTGACGGTCGGCGGCTAAGGATCAAAGAAGAAAGAAGATATATATATATATATATATATATATATATATATATATATATATATATATATATATATATATATAATTGAGCAATATTAGCAACAACTATTTCACCACTCAGAATCAATCAACTGCATGAAATTATAGTTGTTCATTTAGGAGCAAAATAAATAGAGATACCAACAAGATTACATAATACTAGCAGACAGAGTTAACCGAACAAAATACTAATACAAAGGAACCAAGGCAGATATGTATGACTTGTAAAACAATGAAAGCAATTTGGCTCTACAGCACTTATGACAATACAAGCACAATTTCACAGCATATGTTACATCTAATAACAGAGGGATAGCATAATTAGATGAACACATTTAAAAACAATAGTGAAGAATAAACCAAATATAATACAATGAATCTGACAACAAATACATATTTACAAATAAACAGGGTAAAACAGCTCTCAGAAATGGTAATGATAAGATCAGTAGTAGCAATGAACACACGGCTTTGTAATGCTGACCCCACTATCTGAGAAAACCATGCACCAAAGCCTAAAGAACAACCAATAATTCACGACTATGGGATTGGTATTGTGAACTAATGGTCCCCTCCCAAACCAACCCGCCTATCACAAAAACATGTAGATACAGAAATACATATAACATGTAAAAGAAAGAACTCGGTCAAAAGAGATTCTTCAAGCCTCGCACTGCATGACTCAATAAATTTACTTATCTGCTTTTTCATGCAAAAAATCCTCCTGCCATCAGCCTCTGCCTCATGAAACGACGATTCAAATTCAGTGCAGTTGAAAGGGTCAGTTCTAGAATACCGGCTTGCAGCCGACCGACACCGCCATCTTGAAAAATATTCTGCTCATGCAAAAAATGTAGTCCACCGACTTGAAAAATTTGTGAGTTATCACTGGAAGATATTTTGTTCAAGATCTCGGCTTGAGGCTCCCATCTATGTTTGTTACATGTCTTTTATCTTGATATTGTTAATTTTTTAGTGACAGGATGGTTCCTGTAGGCCAAGTTCACTTCTAGGGTAGCATACGTATTAGACACCGAAACAGGTGTCGAGTGAACAGATCAATACCCATAAGTACTGTCAAAAGAGTCATTGTGCGATTTCCTTCAATTTCCGAAAAGTCGGTGAGAAATCGTTACACGACATAAAAGTGTCACGAGGAGGTTTTGAGGAGAAGAAACAGCTTGGATGGGATGGAGGAATAAAGATAATAATGTCTTTTATATAGTTTACGAGTTCGTACTGGAACTGCCTCTCCTCGGGAAATAGTGTACTAGAAATTTACTTAAGAGATTTCTGGCCACTAAACAGGATATTTTCTGGACGATAAATTTTTAATCAGGAATCGTACAAAAGGACTGTGTAAAGCACATAAGGTTGAGAAAGAGATTTGGTGTCCAGTCACATTTAAAATACCCCGACCCAATAGAAGTTAATTGAATTATGTCTGAGCCCCCAAGGTGTAGATTTATATTTAAAACAAAATACAACCCAAATAAATTTAACAAGAAAAATAACAACAGACGCTGTTAAGTTAAACTGAATAAAAGGGTATAGATTCTCATAAATCTGAATATACATATAAATATGAAAAAGGAGCTTAGCTCTACTGTTTAGAAAAAAAAAACAACTAGTATGTCATACTATGGACAGTAGATCTCTTCTATGGTAGTTTTGCTGGTAGGTGTTAATACTCATCTCTTCAAGGACTGTAGTAGCTGCGGAGATGATTTGTTTCGGACTCTCTTTATTTTGTCTGCCCCAGCATGCTAGTCTCATAACAGTTAATGGGTTCAGAGGGTGTCAGAGTTTGCTTCCCTGGACTCAGTGCACATCACAGATAAGGATGGGGTAAGTCACATCTGCTGAATACCACTTCTGCTTATGGGATGTGTGGTATGTGTTGCGACACCATTTGTTGCAACATCTTTTTATAACACTGTCCTTTTTACATTGCTTGTTGAATAATAAGACTGGCTTTATATTATTCTCCGCCTATATTTTCCTTGACTTTGAAAGTTGTTCGTAATTGAGCAATTGTGCTAATTGATGATATTTGCGAATGGTGAGTAGTTTTGACCAAATTCAATTCAAGTGAGTTGACAACGATCTACGTCTTGAGAGTCCACATATGTACATTTTTATTACGAAAACAAGTCATTTGGGTTCATGGCATCAATAACAATATATATATATATTCAATTCAACTCGTGCATTCCAAGATTGTCTCCTATATTAATTCCTCTATCGTCAAAAGGTCTGAATGTTTACACGCGATGCCGTATGTCGGTCATCCGGTAATGAACAGTCATAGATTTGGCGACGTAATATTCTGACATTTAATTAATAGTACTCCCTGTATTACTTCTGAAGCGAAAACTACACAACAATATGGGATGACTTGATCCCGCATCCATATAAAATAAAGCCGATCCCTTTGGCTTATAGTTAAGGAGAACCTCTACACGACAGATCTCGGGAGCAAAGCATAACGCGTCCGACTTGAACAAAGTTCAGACTATGAAAGGTGTATATAGATCGTTACCATGCGTTATCTTAACAACGCATCACGTCATGTCTAACCATAGATAACCATACAATTTCGCGTTCAATAAATTATCTTCAAGCGCAAAACATCTTATATTTATAGCACACCAATATATTACCGCTCAACTTTAAAGTGCTCACAATTTTAGTGGCCAACCTCATTAAATGAGTGGTAACATTCCCCTAACCGACGGGGGTTAAAAAAATCTATTCTATAGATTTGTTTACTAATAACTTGATTAATTATATCAAAAATTAAAAATTTATGACATACGGTCCACGATGTTTTGAATAAAACAGTGTCGAAGGTCGTCGTCAATATCCTAAATGTCACATAATACATGGAAATATAACTAAGTTAGAGAAACGTCAACAGTCAAGAAAGGGTAGGGAATTATTATCTATTTAACTAAATGTGTGTTAACTAAGTTAAGATGTGGTGAGTTAATCAAAGTCCTAAGGTATAACTAATTAAATATAATAAAGTATGAATGTCATGTGTGTAGACTTTTATTAATTAAACTAATAAAGCATTCTAATAAAATTAACCAAAACACAGAAAACGGAAAGAACACACGAGAAAGTATCCATGAAAGAAAAGAACTGAAGGGTAGTAGTAACGAATAAAATTAATAGAGTAAATTAAGTCATATGTATCAAGAAACGTATATGTAAAAAGTCTATCTCATTTAAAACTAAATTCAATTAATCTATTCATTAATAAACAATTATACATAGCATTTTATAAAACATTTACGAAAAAATTAGTAATTAAAACACACATAACATTTAATAGTTACCTAATCATAGTAATCGGAAGCGATCATAACCTCTGCATAGCTAAACTGAGAATTAAACTGAAGAAATTATACCAACTGAATAAAAATAGAAGAATAGATGTACACAGACTGCAATCAAATGATATAAAGGAGGAATATAATGTCAAAATGAACTACTATTTCGATGCTTTAGGCAAAATTGACAACGATATCACCACCAAGACAATCGATACTAAATGGGAACAACTGAGAACAGCAATGACAGAAGCAGCTGTAGCGACCACCGGATACCTAGTACATAAAAAGAAAAAATGGATGAGAAAAGATACTTGGGATAAAATACAAGAAAGGAAAACAGCAAAACTTAAACTACTAGCGGCAAGTACACATAATGCAGTTGAATCTTGCAAACTAACTTATAACTTGTTAAATAAAGAAGTGAAGACAAAAACTCGAAGAGATAAAAGACATTTCATCAATGAACTGGCCGTAGAAGCTGAAAATGCTGCAAGAACTGGTAATAGTAGGTGCCTTTATCAAATTACAAAACAACTATGTCACCAGCCTACTGCTATGGAAACACCTGTTAAAGGTAAATTAGGGAATTCAATACCAACAGAAAAAGAACAAATGAAGAGATGGGCTGAGCACTTCATGGAGGTGCTAAACAGACCACCACTAACAGTAACACCTGATTTTAATAATGAAACACCCACAACCACCTTGCCAATAACTTGCGATGAATTCACGCTGGACGAGATCAAACAAGCCGTTAAAAGATTTAAAAAATTTTAAAGCTGCTGGAGTTGACGAAATTTCAGGGGAAATGATTAAAGCAGTTAATGACAACAACCTCTTGAGAATTTTAGATATTATAAATGAAGTATGGAGAGAAGAACAACCACCACAAACAATGGAAAGACAGTATTATTGTAAAGTTACCGAAGAAAGGTGATCTATCAGACTGTAATAACTGGCGTGGTATATCTCTATTATCAGTACCTGGAAAATTATTATGTTGCATGATGTTAGAAAGACTTAAATTGCATGCTGACGAAAAGATCAGAGAAGAACAAGCGGGTTTCAGGCCAAAACGATCATGTATTGATCAAATATTCACACTAAGAACAATTATAGAAGAATCAGTGGAAATGCAATCGCCACTTATTATCACCTTCGTCGATTTTCAAAAAGCCTTTGATAGTCTACACCGCCCATCATTGTGGAAGATACTTACAATCTATGGTTTTCCAACAAAATATATGTGAATATAATCAAAGCGCTATATGACAATGCAAGATGTTGTGTTAGAACAAATAAAGGGAATACAGAATGGTTTACAGTAGAAACAGGGGTGAAACAAGGCTGTATTATGTCACCACTACTTTTTTGGAATAGCTATTGATTGGGTTATGAGAAACTATACCCACAATGAACAATTGGGTATAAAATGGACAAATGGAAAATTCCTGGGGGACCTGGATTTCGCAGATGATTTAGCATTCTTAAGTTCAACACCAAGACAATCCCAAGAAGCAATAAATAATTTGTGTCATCTCTCGGTTAAAATTGGTCTCCAAATAAATGCCTCTAAAACTAAAGCTATGAACTTTTCTAACGAGACCTTTGATATCATCTTGAACGGGGAAAAAACTACAGAAAGTTGAAAGTTTCAATTATTTAGGCAGTAAAATGACTCAGGATGGTGACACAACAAGAGAAATCCATACTAGAATTGCTTTGGCAGCTAGCGCCTTCAATAGATTATCTAACATTTGGAAATTACGATCATTGAATATACATACCAAGCTTCGTCTGTTTAATTCAAATGTTATCTCAGTGTTAACATACGGCTGTGAGAGTTGGAAAATAACAAAATCATTGGAGAACAAGCTGAATACATTCGAGAACAAATGTCTTAGAAAACTCATGAACATCAGTTGGAAAGAATTCAAGACTAATCGACAAATAAGAGAAGACTCTAGGCAGAAATATGTCTCCGACTATATAAGGAAAAGACGATGGTCATATATCGGTCATGTCCCTACGAATGCAAAAACAACAGAATACCACTACAGGCGCTCACTTGGGTTCCTGAGGGTAAGCGGAAAAAAAGGGAAGACCAAAAGATAATACACTCAGAAGAACAATAATA
>JAMPIV010001971.1:0-131334 GCA_024509875.1 Oreohelix idahoensis | reverse complement strand
GGTTATGATGATTTAGCCCCCACCCCACATTCTTTATGTACCTTTACTTTTCCGGTAGCAACCTATTAAGTCTTCGGAAACATGGAATATGATGTTTATAATTTGTACTGATTTACCTGCAGATCATAGGGATCAAATTCCGTTCTATGTTGGTTATACCTTTCAGGATGTTATTGTCCCCACTGATCTTCCGGGACGTACTCTAACATTATCACACACACGAAATCAAATTTGGTCAGATTACACCCCGAACCTTTTCATTACGGACATTATTACCGACCAACGCCGTTCCTCTACATGTTAGAGATCAGGTGGAAAGTGAGTAGATGTATGTTAAAAAACTGGTATTATTTCACCGTCCGATTTCTCCTTTCTGTTCTTCCTATGGTTGGCAGTACGAAAGAAAGACAAGTCAATTCCGTATTTGTATGACTTTCGTATCCTTAACAAGGTGACGCATATCCGATTCTGATCAATGCCTTTGATGGAGGATTTGTTGCCACGCCTATCATCCGCCACTTTCTTCAGCGAGTTTGACCTATCTAAAGGTTACTGGCAGATTCCTCCGGCTGATGTATCAAATCCTTTGACTGCTTTGGCCACTTCTCGTGGATTGTTTCATTATACAATGTCCATGTGTTTTGGTTACGGAATGGCTCCAGCGACATTTGTGAGCGCATGATGTCGTCGCGTTTTAGGTAATTGCACCGATCTCCATTTCGTATGATGGACGAATATTTGCATTTTCATGATACTTGGAACAGCCAATATCGCTGGGATTACAGGACTCGTTGCTTCCAAACTCTTCAGAGTACATAACCTCACAGAAGCTCGACCTTCCAAAGTCGAAATTGGGTTTACTGAGATTTCAATTTCTGGGTTCATAAGATTGGTCCGACATACAATACAACCTGATGAGTCTACACTAAAAAGGTACTGGATCTTGCCATACCAACTACTAAGAAAACAAGTTCGTAGTTTGGCTGGGACTCATAAACTTTTACCACAGGTTTATAACCACGATTTTCCCTTTTAACGGTAATGTGAACATTTTTCTTTATATTATTTTGATTCTGTGACCTTGTGTTGCGCTTTCCCGTCATGATGAGTTGTACCCCTAGGTGTTGTTAGTGTGTGTGTGATTTGTCGTGATATCATCTCTTGGTGGTTACAATACCTCGTCTCGGGAAAGTATGTTGTTGTTTGCTAAATACCTTTGAACAGTTTATATTTTTTGCTGTTTAAACATAACGATAAGTGTTTATCTGTTCTTTGTCACCTCTCACATAGCTTAAGCTGGGGTTGATGCAGGCCTTATGAGACGGGCGTGGGTTTGGGTTTGTAGGGACCAGCATGGCTATTTAAACCCTCTTTCCAAACAATAAGGGAACCTCAAAATGGGAAATGCCCCGAGCATCAACTGAGCTGTCGGAGGGCTTGGGTAGAAGCTCTGAAAACAGCGTTAGCGTCACGCTGCAGTCTAAAGTATTCTCCTCCAGTCAAAACTAACTATGGGGATGATGCGCCCTTGAAGTGATAACCCAACAGCTGCATTTTGCCTGATGTTGCTTTGGGCGTGTTCTTTTCTTTTCTGTAAGAGCTTCTCTTTGTCCAATCTGAGGTGACGCTGCAGGGAGCATCTCCACTTGGTGTAATCGGTAGCATCGTCCTTCTAGACTGCTGGACTTATGTTCCAAGCTTTCTTGTATATTTTGCACACTTCTTTGAACCTCGGCCGTGGTCGCCGTACTGTTCATTAAGCTGGACTTAGTATAAGTGAAGTCTCTAATATCTCACTCACCTACGGCAGTATCTGCTAAGGAGTACCTTCACCTTTTTTTCTAAACTCATAAGCCATGAAGACATCATACTTTGCAAGCATAACTGCCCAGCCTTTATCAACACAAAGAGCATCTACACTTTGGCCTCCTCTCTTACCCTGTGAACTCCAGAACAAGGACTGCTTGGTAATGCTTTTAGCAGGTTTCTCGATGTGTGTACTATCCATCTCCAACGACTTCTTCTCATCTCTTGTTTCACCGGCTCTTGTCTGGTTCTTGTTATCGGTTCCACAGTAATGATCTTGTCATACCGCTTCAATCCTTCTATTCTATGCAAGCATTCCTTTATGAAAGTCTGTAGGTTTATCGTTTTGTGTTGTCTTCCAGGTTTCAGGGCCATTTATGGCTATATACAGAATATTAATAGCATAGAACATCATTTGTTTCTGAGTTATACTCATTTGTTTCACATACTATTCAACTTTATACCCTTCTTCCCCCACAACCAACAGGGCTTATTAAAGACACCCTATTTAGCAGAAGCCACATATACAGACATGGCTCTGACCCTTGCAAGGCAACAGGCATTTACTACCACTCACGGAGCTCGATCAGGTGTCCCGCGGATCGCTATCGTCCTCACTGACGGCCAATCTACTGTCCCAACTGCTACAGCCTTGCAAGCGCGCTTATTAAAAAATTTTGGTGTTCGAGTACTTTCTATCGGCATTGGGAGCACTGTATTAAGTTCAGAGCTAGAAGCAATAGCATCTAATCCAGATGATGTGTTCACAGTTGCCACTTTCGACATTTTGAACAAGATTCAGCAGGGGGTTGCTAACAAAACTTGTGAAGAAGGTAAAGGCAAGCATTGTAAAAAGCAGTAATGTCAAATAACATTTTTTTTTTCCAGCAACGTTCTTAGAATTGTGTCCAAAAGTTAGTGTAACCATACCTTGTTTAGAGTTACTATATTATGAAGAAAAATATCCCGTTCAACCTCTGATAGGTTATAATTATGATATGTAGTGTCTCTAATTCCAGTTAATATGTTCAAGTTGCACTATTTGATCAGAGTATCATACTTGTGTCCAATTATTGTAAATAGAGTAAATTAAAATTTCTACATTGTGTGTGTGCGTGCATGTGTTTCTTTTCCCTTTGTCCTAATCTCAACTTCTTCTTTATTTATCATTACTAATATGTATTACTAGAACTCATTAGGCCTGCACTGTCTCGCTAACCTGCACTAATGTTATATTAATTAATTTTTTCGATCTTGTTATATACTGTTTAGGCTATAATGTGCAGCTCTCTAGGCCTGTTTTTACTCAACGCCTATTCAAGTTATGGGTAAATTACATGCCAGGGAATAATTTAATATTGGTATGCTCTGTTGTTCATGCTTCCTTCATCATTTAAAAGGAAATGCTCTATATTGTTGTAGACATTCTACTACTATTATTATTATATTATTAGACATTCTGCACACTAAGATTCTACTATTCTAAAATAGCCCATTCCCAGCTGTAGTCTCTGAAGTTTTCTTATTGCTGGAAATGTTTCATTCCCTAGATACTTGACATGTTCTTGTTGAAGCTTTGAAACAGTTTACATGCATATCTTCCTTTTTTTTTTAATCCCATGCTAATACTGTCTCTATTATTTTTCTGTTAAAAATCAATCATTTGATCTATGTTCTACACATCCTTACATTTATTTTGTTTTTATCAGATCTTCCTTTCTTGGCTTCCTATCCATCTTTTCATTTCCTTCTATGCCAACATGTGAACATTCTCTGGTGCATAGTTATGTATTAGCTAGAAATATTTCCACTCCATCTGGTCTATTGCATTCTCGTATCTTGGGCTTCAAGTACTGAAAGGGAGTTTGTTAAAATGTCAATCTTGGGGAAAGGGAGGGGGGGGGGGGTGTGGGCGGGGGGGGTAGAGAGCTTTTCTTGTGCTTTTAGTATTTCCACCATCTCTGCAGGGAAAGTAAATGTATTTTCTGTGATACTATATCCTTTTACCGTTTTCTAGGGTGGAAAACAAATCTTGTCCCTGCTTTGTTATCTTCTCCCTTGGACCCATTTGTGTATACTATTATGATGTCCTTTGATATTTGTGGTATATATTTCCTGGCTTAGTTTTTTTTTTTTAATATAGTAACTATACAAGTTGTTTCATTAAGTATTTCTTCAAAGTGGTCGCCTGTGTCCAGCTTCCTGTGCTCCCAGAGTGGTACCACCGGCTTGTATTCACTACTGTTATAAATTGCCGTAGTTAGAGCATCCAAGTGTACTAGTTCTGCCATACACTTCCATCTTATTGGGTATCTACTGGTACTCATGGGACTGACCCGAGTTATTAGGACATCTGGCAGAAGCTGTATATTCTGGGTGAATCTTGTCTAACATCACTTAGGTCATGTAATTTAGTTCCTTTTTTCCGTAGTTCCATGTAATTTAGTCGTAGTTTCTGTAGTTCAAAAGGCAGGACTCCTAAAGCCACCTTTAATGTTGATATGACTGCACCCAGTATTGTACATCATTTTTTATGCTGAATTATGTCTAATTTAATTTAGTTAAAATGTGCTGCAGAGTTATATACTTGTACTATGCTCCCACAATCAATTTTGCCTCTAATGAAAGATTTATAGAACATGAGCATGATCTTAGGGCTTGCACCCCATCCATGACCTTACAAACATCTTAGAATGTTTGTTAGTCAACACCACAATTATACAAAGCTATGCACCAACAAATGACAGCGATGAAGAGATCAAGGAATGTTTGTTAGTCCTCTGCAAGACACACTGTGTTTTTCTTCCAGTTCAGCTGCTGGTCTAGTGCAGTTCCTAGGTAATGAGTGCTTTGGACTGTAGTGATGTTTTGCCCCTGTATGTTTATGTCTATAATCTTATTTTTAACAACCTTACCTGTAATGTTTTATTTGCCTGATGTTGCTTTGGGCGTGTTCTTTTCTTTTCTGTAAGAGCTTCTCTTTGTCCAATCTGATTGACAGCCGCGGGGAGATCTCTGATTGGGATGACCAATGTGTTTTCACCAGATTTATCACGATGCAATATGTTCTACTTCAAACGTGGAATCCAGGTCATTTTGTCATCAATCAAAGGACTTTATTTTGATGAAAGAATAAATATAATTTTAGATTTTCCGGTCGCGAGTAATCACATACACGAAATTGTCAAAACTGCGGGATTGCAAATTTGATGAAAGAGCAAATTTTCGGAGAAAATACAATACGAAAGATGTAGGAAAAGATAGAGCAATAAGGTCTTTTATGCGTTTGTTCATTGTACAATTGGCTGAGGTCAGGGAAATCATCTATGACACTAGGAACAAATATCGTATATAGGAACCTGTTACGACCTCAGACAGTTTAAAGACGCAATCACTAATAGAGAGCACCTTCCTCTACAAGTATAGACCAAATAAAGGTCGAAATACTTGTGTCCAGTAATGTGTAGTGGAAGACGAATAACACAGAATAGACAGGTAGGTTTTAAGGCACGGATGGGTGAACTCTTAAATAATGAAGGAAACCTCGAGCCCTGTGAACAGTTCGTGCTTTAGCAGTGTTTCGCGCATTGGATACGCCAATCGAGCACATAATTCCGAGCCGACTGCATCAGAATATAAGTATATAAACCAATAAAACGGTATTGAATCAGTTCTACAAATAACGGTTCACATGAAACAAGGGACGTTTCGGGTTTTACCCTTCATCAGCCACAGTTACAAACAGGTGACAAAGACATGAATTACATATAGGTACTACAAAAACATACGATGATGAGAAATATACACCAAATTTATTTATTTATTTGCATCAGAATAGGTGTTTGTTACGCTGGGATAAATATAGAGAATCATGCAGGATACATGAATGATTGCAGGCTTTCATACAGGACATTATGGTCAGCATATATAACACAAGCCGGCAGGTGAACAGGTCCACGGGAAAACATGGTTGACATTTATTGTACCGTTCATCACAAGGAGACATCCATCAAGATATATACATGGCATAGTATATGGCAGGAACAACATGTAAATGCGATAGGCATTAACAAAAGACTAATAAGAGCAAGACTGAGAGGAAGATTCACCAACACCACAATTATCAATGCTATGCACCAACAAACGACAGCGATGAAGAGATCAAGGACGAGTTCTATCTACAGGTACAAAAGGAAATGGAAACTGTACCCAGGTACGATCTTATTATAGTAATGGGAGACCTAAATGCGAAAGTTGGAACACACAATAATTATAACGAAAGAGTAATGGGGAAATGCGGCAGTGGAACAGTAAATGAGAATGGGGACAAATTAATAAGCTTCTGCAGAATTAACAGCCTGGTCATTGGAGGAACACTTTTTCAACACAAAGAAGTGCACAAGTTAACATGGGAATCACCAAACGAACGAGACAAAAACCAGATAGATCACATAATGATCTGTGATGGGGCCGTAAAGACACCCCGACTTCCCCATTCATGTTCATGGCATATTTATCGCCCATATATTTTCGATGTGCGCGCAGCCCACGTGAAGAGTCTGACGAAATAGAAGATTTATTACTAGGCCATAATAAAGCCTAAAAATAGTTGTGGTGTAGAGTTGCGTGTTATATTTGATAGTTATGGGCCATACTTGTGTGTTTTAGTGCCTAATAGAGCAATAAATGCGAGTGTTATTTGCGTTGCGCAATTACTACGCGACGCGCAGTAAGTTGAGTGATTCGCTCGAGGGCTTATATAAAGAGATAGCGAGCGGCAAACAGGCCAATTTGAAGATTCAGACGAGACGAGAGAAAAACGAAGTTAGGCTAGCCCTGTGTCGGTAGAAGAGGAACAAAGACATGACACGTGAGTTTGATTTAAAAGCACATTATATTATTTCCTAGTGAAATTACCATTATTTCCCTGTAGCTTTAGAATTATATTGAGAGTGTCTGTTATAATTTAGTCTTGAAATGAAAGATGAGTGAAAATAATGTGTGGTAGATTTTTACTAGTGTTTAGTCCGAATTGCGGCTGCAATAGTTAAGTACCAAGTATTTCATTCATCAGACTGGGCAAGAAAGGCAAATATAGTATGAAACTATCTCACACATGAAACCAGGCAGAGAAGCGATTTATTACTTTAATTTAGATAATATTTACTAGTTGGGAAGATGGCAACCGGGAGGACCACGTGTTGATGACCATGCGTACATGTAAAAGAAGGCGCCAAGGAGTCTGCATTTAACACTCTTAGTTATCACTTAATGTTACGCAGTTTTATATCGTGTGAATTGACACGTGGGTGAAAGTAGGTTACATGTAATTTTCCCCAGTAATAGAAGAGAGAGTTTTTGTGGTAAATTTCCTTTATGTGATGACTTTAGTTCTAGTGTTAAGTCAAGAGTAATTTTATTTTGTAAGAGTTATTAAGTGTATTTCACGATTATTGATTATTCTACTGTATATCTTTAGTGGGTTACTTTGTGTGAGGTGAGAATAGTCATTTAGATTTCTGGAGAGCGCGAGGCCACTCCTTGGGGCGTAAGGCACGTTGAGACAAGTGTTTCTCTGTTTGTTTCCGGCGGAGCATGGAAACACCAATGCAGCTGGTGTCCATTACAGGCACACAAGAAGAATTTTTATGCTATTGCAGTGGTTGTTTCTGTAACAATGTATTTCATGTGATGAGTTCCCAATCTCATCAGGGGTCATATACGACACGCTGGTCGCCAGGCGCACCAGTCGTCACTTACGACATGTTCAGAGTGCAGGAACGAATATTTATGTGGATCGGTTGAGAGGTAGTAGCTTATTCTCAATATTGAGAGTATTTGTTGTACATATAGTTGAATATTATTTTATGTCCATGTTATTATTATTTAATTATGGTTATGTGTAGAATGGTTTGTAAGAGCACGTGGGCTCACTTGGAGATATATATTTCTCTTCTCCGCTCCTGATGGAGCATGGGGCCACCAGTGTGATTTCCCTCCGCATGAAGCATTCAGATGCTCGTGCAGTAGTGGTTTCGGTAGCAACCGATGTTACACGGTGAGATTGCCAGCCTCATGCACAACACCTTACTAGTCGCATTGGACGATACGCATGAGTGTTTGCGTGTGTGATAGTTGAGGGTGTCAGGTGGCGTGGAAGGACTGTTTGGCAGGTGAGAGTATCGTTATTTAACTATGATTTTAACTAGCCCGTGCTTTGTTTGCGTTTCAGGATTAGCAACTGAGCACTAGCTGGGTGTTTGTTTGGTGTTTGGTTTGTTGGTTTATTTGTTTAATGTTTGCTTCAGTGTGCTCTTAATCACTGAATGGGTTGTAAAAATAAATACAGCCCCTGATTTAAGAATCAGAGTTTTATTGTTGAATCGGGTCGGTTGCGAGTGTGCAAGAGAGTGATCAAATACAACATCATAATCACCATCTCGCCCACCCTATCACAGATCAATGGCAGATGGAGACATGCACTACAAGACGTGAAAGTAAGAAGAGGCGCAGATGTGGGAAGTGATCATCACCTAGTAGTAGCAAGACTGAAGGTGAAACTCAGAGATGCTGGACCAATTGTGGTCAAACAGAAAAGATATAACAAAGATATAACATTACGAAACTTAAGGACCCCTCACCAGAAAAGCGTTCGTGGTTGACGTAAAGAGACGATATCTGATTACCAAAAGACAGGAAAGAACAGAGACCGACGATGTCGACCAGAAATTCAACACCATCTTAACAATATATAAAAAAAGCAGCAAGTCATGCTTGGGATTCCAGGAAAGAAAGAGCCAAGACTGGATAACACCAGAAACGCTAAACACCATAGCGAAGAGAAAGGAAATGAAAAGAAAGAAAACAGAAGCTAAGTCTCCCAGGTTAAAGGCGATATATAGTGAACAGTACAGTCAGTTGGACAAGGAAGTAAAACGTCAAACCCGTGCTAACAAAAGGACTTTTCTGGATGACCTTGCAAGACAGGCAGAAGAGGCACCACTGAGAAATAAACAAAGCACAGTCTATAAAATAACTAAAGCTATCAGTGGAAAACGAGGTGCAAACAACATAACGTTAGTAAGAGACAAGCAAGGAAATCTCATCACCACTGCACAGGGGCAGGAAACAAGATGGGCAGAGCACTTCAGAGAAACACTGAATAAGGAACCACCAGAGACTCAGCTGAATGTTCCTGAGGCTGAAAGTGACTTAGATGTAAATACAGACATTCCACGAAAAGAAGAAATCATCACACCTATCAAAGGGCTAAAAAATGGAAAAGCGCCTGGTCAAGACAATCTAAATGCTGAGCTATTCAAGACAGACCCTGAACTAGCAGCAGAACTATTAGAACCACTATTTGCACAAGTCTAGGGAACTGAGAAAACACCAACAGAGTGGAGTAAAGGAATAATTGTCAAATTGCCCAAGACGGGCGACCTTGCAGACTGCAACAATTGGAGAGGAATTACCCTCCTCTCAGTTCCCAGCAAAATACTAGGGAGGATAATCATCCAGAGAGTTTCAAAAGCAGTTGACCAGAAACTGAGGAAAGAACAAGCGGGCTTCAGAAAGAACAGAAGATGTGCAGATCATATATTTACCCTCAGGAACATTATAGAGCAGTGCTAAGAATTGCAGAGACAGCTGTACATTAACTTTGTTGATTTTGAAAATGCTTTCGACAGCATACACAGGGACAGCCTATGGAACATTCTGAGGGCTTATGGAATTCCCAGCCGCATTGTTTCCATCATAAAAAACCTCTATTCTAACTTTACGTGCAGTGTTGGATCGAGTAATGTAACTTTCGAAGTGAAAACAGGAGTACGACAGGGATGCCCCTTATCAACAACATTATTTTTGACAGTCATAGATTGGGTGATGTGCCAGACAACAGAGGGCAGTCCAAGAGGAATTAGATGGACAACGATTTCTACACTGGAAGACCTGGAATATGCAGATGACATTGCACTACTCGTGCATTCACATCAACACATTCAAGAAAAAACCGATAGACTGAATAAGTATGGCCAGCAGGTTGGCCTGAACATCAATTTGAAGAAGACAGAGGTCATGACACTAAATGTGGGCAATCCTGAGCCAATAACAGTAAGGAACCAGAAGTTAGAACAGACAGACACATTTACTTACCTAGGATGCATAGTAACACCTGACGGCTGAACAAGCAAGGACATTAACAAGGGAATGAATAAAGCGAGAACAGCCTTTGCTGTTCTCAACAACATTTGGAAGTCTTCCCAGTACAGCACAAACACCAAATTAAGACTGTATGAGAGCTGTTTACTTTCTGTGCTTCTCTATGGTGCGGAATGTTGGACAGTAACAGAGAAGGAAATGTCGAAACTGTCCTCCTTCCACACAATCTGCCTAAGGAAAATTCTCCGAATCTTTTGGCCAAACACCATCAGCAACCAAGAACTACTTATTCGGAGTAACCAGGAGGACATGCACACCATCATAGCTGGCAGACGCCGGAGTTGGGTTGGCCACGTCCTCAGAAGGGACCCTGATACCATCACAAGAACAGCTATGCTATGGACCCCTGAGGGAAAGCGAAAGAGAGGCCGAGCAAAAACAACTTGGCCGAGAACTGTGGAAGCTGAGATGCAAAGAATGAACCAGAGTTGGGGCACTGTACGAAGGATGGCCGCCGACCGAGCAAAGTGGAATCAATTTGTTGCTGCCCTACAAGAAGCCACTAGGCGTGATGGCCGCTGACTGCTTTGACGGTTGGTGGTTATGGATCAAAGAAGAAGCAGAAGACTACAAAAACATACGATGATGAGAAATATACACCAAATTTATTTATTTATTTGCATCAGAATAGGTGTCCATCGGCGGTCGAGGTCGAGGTCGAGGTCAAATGGTCATGATACCCCAGACGAACAGACGTGACAACAACAACATTACAATTCACGACATATTATTTGACCCGATGCGCGAAACACTGCTAATCCGCGAGACACTGCTAAAGCACAAAACACTGCTAAAGGGAAATAACTCTAAAATACCCATATTCTGTGCGGAGCGTTCGGCGACAATCATTGTGAAATTAACTCGCAAGCTTCATTCTTTAATTTACAGACAAATTCTTCAGCCAACATGACCAGAACAAGAAAATTGGTTCTTTGATATAGCCACGCAGATTGTGTATCGTTTGTTTGTTTGTTTTTTTAAACACGAACTAATATACATTGAACTTGATCACGTGTCAGGTTAGAAATGCCTAAACAATAATGTGTTGCTTATAGTGCCAAACTTGGTATATGATATGTTTCGTATTTTATAATTGATTTACATATATTGTTTTTGCACATGGGCATGAAAATACTGAGCGTAAGTACTGGATCAGTCTGAACCTTTAATATAAAACCATAATTCACGCAAAACAGTGGATGTGAATGTATATAGTGCAATGACTTGCCAACTGTCGCCACTACTCAAACATCAGGATATCAGTATGGAAACTAAACAACAGCTGATACATAGTACATTCTTACCAGCTCTTAACTATTAGTGTCAAACATTGTCCCTGACTAAAGCACAGGAGAGGAAACTCGCATCCTGTGAGATGACGTGCTTAATTAAGAAAAACCATTAACGTTACCAGGAGATTCAGGATGAGAAATGATGACAGGAAAATTGTAGGAACAACATCTTGCATCAAGTATTATAGAGACAGGATGAGAAATGATGACAGGAAAACTGTAGGAACAACATCTTGCGTCAAGTATTATAGAGACAGGATGAGAAATGATGACAGGAAAATTGTAGGAACAACATCTTGCATCAAGTATTATAGAGACAGGATGAGAAATGATGACAGGAAAATTGTAGGAACAACATCTTGCATCAAGTATTATAGAGACAGGATGAGAAATGATGACAGGAAAACTGTAGGAACAACATCTTGCATCAAGTATTATAGAGACAGGATGAGAAATGATGACAGAAAAATTGTAGGAACAACATCTTGCATCAAGTATTATAGAGACAGGATGAGAAATGATGACAGGAAAATTGTAGGAACAACATCTTGCATCAAGTATTATAGAGACAGGATGAGAAATGATGACAGGAAAACTGTAGGAACAACATCTTGCGTCAAGTATTATAGAGACAGGATGAGAAATGATGACAGAAAAATTGTAGGAACAACATCTTGCATCAAGTATTATAGAGACAGGATGAGAAATGATGACAGGAAAATTGTAGGAACAACATCTTGCATCAAGTATTATAGAGACAGGATGAGAAATGATGACAGGAAAACTGTAGGAACAACATCTTGCATCAAGTATTATAGAGACAGGATGAGAAATGATGACAGGAAAACTGTAGGATCAACATCTTGCGTCAAGTATTATAGAGACAGGATGAGAAATGATGACAGGAAAACTGTAGGAACAACATCTTGCATCAAGTATTATAGAGACAGGATGAGAAATGATGACAGGAAAACTGTAGGAACAACATCTGCATCAAGTATCAGGATGCATCAAGTATTATCAAGTATTATAGAGACAGGATGAGAAATGATGACAGGAAAACTGTAGGATCAACATCTTGCGTCAAGTATTATAGAGACAGGATGAGAAATGATGACAGGAAAACTGTAGGAACAACATCTTGCATCAAGTATTATAGAGACAGGATGAGAAATGATGACAGGAAAACTGTAGGATCAACATCTTGCATCAAGTATTATAGAGACAGGATGAGAAATGATGACAGGAAAACTGTAGGATCAACATCTTGCGTCAAGTATTATAGAGACAGGATGAGAAATGATGACAGGAAAACTGTAGGAACAACATCTTGCATCAAGTATTATAGAGACAGGATGAGAAATGATGACAGGAAAACTGTAGGATCAACATCTTGCATCAAGTATTATAGAGACAGGATGAGAATCCGACAACAGGAAAGGCTCACAGCACCTAATGCGACAGACTTGGCCCAAGAACGCAAAAGCCAGCTCCCCACTATGATTCACGGCAACAGGGGGCCGAGCAAAATAAAAGTAAATTGATTTCTGCTGCAGACAGCTCAATGTTTGTTACTGATCACCTGTTGGGAAAGAACGCTATATCCACAACTGTATTCACGTCGAACATATTCACTATTTCACAGCAAAACATACGCTAAAAGGCATTATTATACGTATGTGTTAAATAGTGATGTTAACAAATAACAGTACCTGCTTAGTTCAAATGTCCTTAAAATGCACTAACAATGGTAATTTTAAGAGTGAGGGAATATCATCATGTAGAACAAGTTGCTGCTTGAGCCCGTGAATGTTTTGGTGTAAGCTTCATGTAATGGGGCGGTGGGCAGCTATAAGGTGGAAGCTTGAAGTAAGGGGGCGGTGGACAGCTGTATGGTGGAAGCTTCAAGTAAGGGGGCGGTGGACAGCTGTATGGTGGAAGCTTCAAGTAAGGGGGCGGTGGACAGCTGTATGGTGCAAGCTTCAAGTAAGGGGGCGGTGGACAGCTGTATGGTGGAAGCTTCAAGTAAGGGGGCGGTGACAGCTGTATGATGGAAGCTTCAAGTAGGAGAGCGGTGGACAGCTGTATGGGGGAAGCTTCAAGTAAGGGGGCGGTGGACAGCTACATAGTGCAAGCTTCATGTAAAGGGGCCGTGGCAGCTGTATGGTGGAAGTTTCAAGTAAGGGGGCGATGGGCAGCTCTAAGGTGGAAGCTTCAAGTAGTGGGGCGGTGAGCAGCTGTATGGTGCAAGCTTCTTGTAAAGGGGCCGTGGCAGCTGTAAGCTGGAAGTTTCAAGTAAGAAGGCGATGGGCAGTTCTAAGGTGGAAGTTTCAAGTAATGGGGCGGTGGGCAGCTGTATGGTGAAAGCTTCAAGTAAGGGAGCGGTGGGCAGCTGTATGGTGGAAGCTTCAAGTAAGGGGGCGGTGGGCAGCTGTATGGTGGAAGCTTCAAGTAATGGGGCGGTGGACAGCTGTATGGTGGAAGCTTCAAGTAAGGGGGCGGTGTGCAGCTGTATGGTGGAAGCTTCAAGTAAGGGGGCGGTGTGCAGCTGTATGGTGGAAGCTTCAAGTAATGGGGCGGTGAACAGCTGTATGGTGGAAGCTTCAAGTAAGGGGGCGGTGGGCAGCTGTATGGTGGAAGCTTCAAGTAAGGGGGCGGTGGGCAGCTGTATGGTGGAAGCTTCAAGTAATGGGGCGGTGGACAGCTGTATGGTGGAAACTTCAAGTAAGGGGGCGGTGGGCAGCTGTATGGTGGAAGCTTCAAGTAATGGGGCGGTGGACAGCTGTATGGTGGAAGCTTAAAGTAAGGGAGCGGTGGGAAGCTGCAGTGGAGGCTCCATCCATGGGGATCCGAATGGGAAATGATGATAATATTTATGATGATTCCTTCATGACCCTTCAGTTCTGCAACAGACATAGGTCATAAACAAACTTCTGCCCTGTCCTCCAGTCACGTGAATCTTCTACTTCTTCGTACCCTTTCAGACGTCTACTTGAATATTTTCAAAGAAAACAGTGGGTAGCTTGAGGCTATGACTGGTGACGGTCATATATGCTTACTCTGGTGCTCATACAAGGTATATTTGGGCATCTTTGAAGCAGATGTTTAGCAGTAATTTTATTGGTGCCACATTTACACTCATCAGTAGTTCCTGTCTTTAATTTGTTGAATAGATGCTATCTTAATCTGTTGTGGCCCATGCAGAGTCTGAAAATTACCACTTTTTCGCATCTGCTGAGATGGTAATATGAATCATTTCGTGTGTTGCCTAGATGCTTTGCAGCCCATTTTTTCGCTATCTGATTCTGAAAAAACTCTTTGCCACTTCGAAAGTTATGTTTGTATCAGGTTGAGGTAGCTCTCCACATTCTTATGCCAATCTGTCAGTCTCTTCACTGCCGGGGATGTTACAATGAGATGGGATCCATTGTATCAAAACTCTTTTTAATCGTTGACATAGTTTGTGGAGCACTACTATAATGTCATCCAGGTCTGCATCATTATGACTCCTCAGCGCGTGCAATCAACTCGAGGTATCTCCGTGACTTCCTCATCATTTTCATTTCTGTCTCCATTTCTCTTCTCCGTGTATTTTTCGGTCTCCTTTTGCCTCTTACTCGTGTGATTCCAGAATAATGACTACCTGGCAATGCTATCAACTGGTATTCTCAATGTGTGTCCTCAATGTGTATCCTCAATGTGTATCCTCAATGTGTATCCTATTGTTACGAAATGCGTCATATTTCATTTGTTTAGTTGTCCTTTCTTTCTCTCCTCTCCGTCAGTGTTGCTCTACCAATCTTTCCCCATCCCTTCCCTCGCTTCTTATCGTATTTTTTCGCTTCATCAAGCGATATTATCTTGTCACATCTCGTCACCCAACCCGGTTGACCTGACCGCAGGACATGTTATCCTTTGTTCACGGGGGAAGGCATCGCTCAACAGATGGAACAATAAAGATTAAGTCTACATTTAGCGATATCTGCATTGTTTAAGCCAAACGAACGAGTGATAGATAAACAGGTATCTTCTTTTCACCGGCCGGCTCTTGGCGACAAACCTAAATTTGTATCGGAGAATGAAGATAATGAATATTTGATTCGTGGACATAACTTTCAGAAGATTGAAACAAGACAATGTTGTCTCTGGTTTTTCTATCTGGAAAACAAATGGCATTTAAAGATAATGTGTTAATTTTGTAAATATGACGTGCCATGTCTAGCTGGAAAGGATTGGATCACAAGGAAATGATATTTCACTTCCGATGATGTCATAACGAATTTCTGTTGGGCAATCATAATTTATCATTAAGACACTAGTTTATGTGGCAATTCCAGAGTGTCTTGCCCATGTTATGACATCATCATTCATCATCTCAACCCGTAACCCGTCATGGGTCGTAGGGGTGCCATGAAAGGGAGTCATGACGAGTATTACATGCCCAAGACAGAAGCTTTCGACGTTTCACTATTTTCTAGATACAAACTCTAAAATTATATATCTCAAAATCTACTCAACTACTCATCTAATCAAAGATTCAGTCTAACAAATGTTTCAAAATATAATGATAAACATGTTTTTTTTTTAAATTTGGTAATGATAGATTAATAAATAAAAAAGCCTAAGGAAATTGAAATAGAACAATAAAATCCAATATGGCGGCCGTTTTCATGACAACCGATGATTTAATACCATCAAACTATTCATTATGCATATCTATGATTGATGTAGGTTAAGTATAAGCATTTTCATTGAAATCCTGTGATTTAGAACAAAAAAAAAGCATTTCAATGTAGCTCCTCCCCTTAAGTACAACTTATCGTGGAAAACATTAACCAAGACACCCAAGCCAATAACATGATGTAAATGATCAAACAGTGATAATATAAATTTCTTTTTTTCAATTAGCCTTGGTGTAATCTTGTAAGATATTGAAGTTACACAGTAAAGGTTGTAAAATGCTATTAATAAATGTATCTTATGTTTCGCGCTTCACGGTATTGAACATTGATATACCGTACCAAGCTGCTTATGTTTTACAATGCATCGTTAATCAATAAAGTGCATTGACTTCTTTATAATTTCAGTTATAACTTTGTTGTGTGGTCAAAGAAATATTAATAATTTAACATTTGTAGGGAATTATAATACTATTTTGCTGAATCACTTTCAGTTGCGGGTTCCTAAAATAAGTCAAAACCTGTTGGAGATTATCAATTACCGTGTTTCCTGTGTACCGTTAACTTGTAAAACTGATTTTATACCATTCTATTTTTTACATTTATATATTTGAGATTACCAATTGAATATGATTCTAAAATTATAAGTAGTACTTACTTTTCTGCAAAGTAAATCTCGTGCGCTACGAATGTTTTGCCCAAATGAGCCAACTTGTTAATAACTGCAGCAGTATGCAGAAGAATTCTTGTATAACCTTCCAATATTTGTTTCTGTTTTCCGAGAAGTATACTACTGTAGTGCAATTTATTTTAAAACCTGCTATGTGAGTTTGTCAATGCTGTGGAAGTTGAAAGAATATACTGTGTTGAATATGTACTTTCAAAATGAAGCATATGATAATAGGGACCGAAGACGCAGCAAACGAGATGAATGCAGCCAGCGACTCATAGCTTGACTGCTTGCGTCAGGGTCAGCGAACCAAAGCTGACCAAGACCCTACTCCACCTCCAAGTGATGGTCCTGGAAACAGGCTGCATCACTGCAGTCTGGCCGAGAGAGTAGGGATCCAAAAGGGAAGGCAAGCCCGGTCCCAAAAATCCCATGCTGAAATCGGATGTGTCGGGCCGAAAGGCGCAAATATCGCAGCTTGCTGTAAACGGCAACACAACGTAACAAACGTCCTTTTCAGGACGAACGCAGAAGAAGAAGAAGATAATCTTCTTTGGGTTGTTTTCTCTTTTCTCCTCGCATCCACATAAAAGCCAAACAGTTCATTGTTTCATTGTGATCAGTTCTGCATTAGGATGAACACAAAAACATGTACTGATATGTGTCTTAGTAATTTTTTTAGAACAATATCATAGTTATTCTATGATATTGTTCTGAACATGCTGATAGACAAGATGGGTTTGAATGTGAAAATTGTGAGATGTTAAATATTCCATCTGTCACAATTTCCTTAAATATGAGAAGTTACATATGCTTTTATCCTCCATCTTTTTTGACAACTGCATTTAACAGTGACAGAATCAAGAAAAATCTGTCAGAATGAAAACAAATATTTTACAATGCCCTACCTGGAATCAACCGCGTTTCCATATTCCATGCCCACTCGGCCCAGCTTCCTGTTCATTGCATTGTCAACATATGTCTTGGGAGTCTCTGAATCGCTGCTTGAACTGTGAGAAAAAGCAGATAATGCAAATAGTAGTGCATTTTTTAAATAAACACATTTAAGGAGAACCCTTACTGTAGAAATTCGTTACAAGCTGTTCTGTTAGTGGTTTCTGTTATTGTTGATTATTTGTGGTGGGTGTTGTGGTGTAGTACCACTGACAAGGTCGATGTCAGTAATGTCGGGCTTACTGTTAGTGGCCGACAGGTATGTAAATATAATGGACGAATGTCGTGAATCCTCAGCAAAGCTTCAATGTTCTGTTGAACTGAACTCATACATTTGTTGCATAACTGTTGCAACAGACTGCTTTTCCCTAGTCATGCATGTGAGGAAGAAGCACACAGAAGATTATATCAACACCAGGGAGCCGCGCTGGTGTAGTGGTTACCACACTGCATTGGCGATCGGGTGATCCAGGTTCAAGCCCGGGCGAGGACATTTGAATGAATGTTGTAGACCGGGCCTTGGACTGGATTAATTCGAGCCCTGGCAAAGACATTTGAAGTAGTGTCATCGACCAGGGACTGGCGGCTCCTCGAACGACCCAGCTCTAATGGGTACCCTCCGAAGACGGCGATTATCTGCCTGAATGGCGAGTGGACACTTGTCAGTGTATAGGGGGAAAAGGGATATTCACGTAAAAATCAGTCTGAGGTTAGATATACTAACCGGAGATTGTCGCCTCGAGTAATAGCGGGCGTATGTTTAAAAAAAAAAGTATATCAACACTAGATGATTTTACACGTACATTGGAAGATGATAAGAGTAGAGTATTAGAAGATTATAAGAGCGTTATTGTCGTCTGTGGTGAAAAGGACGAAGATTCATCCATTGCATGTATGTGAATGCAAAATGCAAAGAAGTTGTTTGTAGCACTAGTTTTCTTACAGTTGAAAGCACGTACGATGTGGAATGAACAACAATATACAAGACAATAACAAAAGCATTGATACATATTCCCTAAGAATGTAGAAGAAGTCAATTTAATAATAAAAAAGATGCAGGACAGGCATCAAAGAAAGAATTGTAGTCTTGTCTGATATAACATCTAGTTAGTTATTATTCCATCAAAACGTTTATCTGTACTGATGAGATTTTAGTTTTGGCGCATAAAGCGGGATATTTCTCATATCATTTGAGTTTGTGCGCTGAAACACATCACGTTCGTTTGAGATGCACAATGGTTGTGTAATGACATGTGCTTGTTTAGCTTAGTTACAGAGGAGCTGGTTTTCATATGTGTTCATGAGTGGATGTTTGGATATTGTGAAGTCCTAGCTGATGCTGATATTAGCAAACAGAGATTTATGTAGTTAAGATGCAAGTAATTGTTTGAACGCTCCTGGCAAAATATTATTGTGGAAGTACGGAATAATCTTCTGCTTTGCACAAAGACTTACTGAATTATATGGAGCAGGTGGTGAAGAATTGATGAACGTGGAAAGTTTGAATCTTTGATGTCTAGAATGTCTACATGGCTCCTGGATAGTATGAAATGTACCTACTGATATATGAGATGCTGGCCTTTGATGTTTGTTGTTATTGTAAGTACAAAAATTGAACAAGATTCTGTTCCTATTGAATTCAGAATTTAATGTTACCTTAGACATAAGACAAATGAGCTAATAAGCAAGGCTATTGAAAAATTGTGCGACATGTACTGAGTTCAAAATAAAATATCATTTATGCCTTAGTGAGGTAAATAAGACTTACTTCACCAAAACATCGGTCACATTCTCCTTAACGAGCCTAACCTTAATTACGTAGAGATTTCCCAGATAAGATTTTAGAGCTTATTCTTGTCTTTATTCTTTATTTACCACAAACATATACCGTAAAATCTCGCGTATAATACGCACTCGTGTATAATACGCATGCTTGATTTAGCCCAAAATTTTCTGGTAAAATGGAAATTCGTGTATAATACGCACCATAATTTTTCAAGATTTTATTTTATTAAACATTTGTTAAAAATCTGAAAGAAGATGGAAGATGCTGCGCGATAGTAGTTCTTCCACGAACTGAAAGACCATGTCAAAGTAAGAAAGTTATGGTTGATCACACAGTTTGTTCATTGTTTACATATTAGTAACATATCCTGTGTGTTTTTCGGCCATTATGGCGATACGACAAAACACGATTAAAGATGACGATAAATGTGAAAAAATCCCTTCAAACGCAAATAAAAGACGTTGAAGCTTGTTGAAATTTGCCCAGTTTTATGCTTACTTCCGTTCGAGATAAATTCCGGGCAGTATAAAATATCAGAATAGAAAGAAACAACGAAATAAATCAGCGTCTTGTAAAAGATCTTGCGGTCCCAGCGGTCGGCCATTGCGTCTTTTAAAAGATCTTGCGTACGGAATCAGTTAAATGTTGTTGTGCCTGTACGAGATTTTTTAAGTTCCAGAGCTTTAAGTCGGATTTCAATGCATGAAACACCGATGCCTTGTTGCCTTTTATCCACTACCCACTCCAATAATGTTTTTTTTTTCGAGGTCTGGAAGATCTGGTGGTGACCCACGATTCGCCTTTTTCTTACTAGGCAACACTTGCAGCGCCTCTTTATTTTTTCGCCATAATCGAATGTTGCACTCGTTAATGAAAAAATGTCGACTTGCTGCCCAATTGCCGTTAGATTCTGCATATTTTACCACTAAGAGCTTTTCTGCTGCAGTACAACATTTTCTCGAATTCATTTTTAGGGCTCAAAATAATCAAATGACAAACTTCACAACCACGCTTACTATCAAAACAGATTGAAGTCCAAGAATGCGAAATGCGTTTTGCAACAATGTCTGACACATAAGAAAACACATGGCTTATTCAATTTTGCGCCATTTCCACTGTCAAATTGTGACAAAAACTTGACAGACTTTCCAATGTAGGTTACTTTCGATATCGAAAATTACGTATTTTTTAGTACTCGCGTATAATAAGCACCCGAGCTTTAGCGGGCAAAAATGAGTAAAAATTGTGCGTATTATACGCGAGATTTTACGGTATATGCACCTCTAGGATACTATCTCTTCCAGCTATAATCTATTTTTTTTTCCCACTTGTCGGTATTACTCATGTCTATTAACTTACTTGCGAAACCTAAACACTTCACTATTTCATTGTGATTAGCTCTGCATTTTGAAATACACACATACTCTTCTTCTTTGGTCCATAACTGCCAACCGTCAAAGCAGTCGGTGGCTGTCACGCCTGGTGGCGTCTTGTAGGGCAGCAACACATTGATTCCACTTTGCTCGGTCGACGGCCATCCATCGTACAGTGCCCCAACTCTGGTTCATTCTTTGCATCTCGGCTTCCACATTTCTCCGCCAAGTTGTTTTTGGTCGGCCTCTCTTTCGCTTTCCCTCGGGGGTCCAAAGCATAGCTGTTCTTGTGATGGTATCAGGGTCCCTTCTGAGGACGTGGCCAACCCAACTCCAGCGTCTGCCAGCTATGATGGTGTGCATGTCCTCCTGGTTACCCCGAATAAGTAGTTCTTGGTTGCTGATGGTGTTTGGCCAAAAGATTCGGAGAATTTTCCTTATGCAGATTGTGTGGAAGGAGGACAATTTCGACATTTCCTTCTCTGTTACTCTCCAACATTCCGCACCATAGAGAAGCACAGAAAGTACACAGCTCTCATACAGTCTTAATTTGGTGTTTGTGCTGTACTGGGAAGACTTTCAAATGTTGTTGAGACTAGCAAAGGCTGTTCTCGCTTTATTCATTCTGTTGTTAATGTCCTTGCTTGTTCCGCCGTCAGGTGTTACTATGCATCCTAGGTAAGTAAATGTGTCTGTCTGTTCTAACTGCTGGTTCCTTACTGTTACTGGCTCAGGATTGCCCACATTTAGTGTCATGACCTCTGTCTTCTTCAGATTGATGTTCAGGCCAACCTGCTGGTCATACTTATTCAGTCTATCGGTTTTTTCTTGAATGTGTTGATGTGAATGCACGAGTAGTGCAATGTCATCTGCATATTCCAGGTCTTCCAGTGTAGAAAACGTTGTCCATCTAATTCCTCTTGGACTGCACTCTGTTGTCTGGCTCATCACCCAATCTATGGCTGTCAAAAATAATATTGTTGATAAGGTGCATCCCTGTCGTAATCCTGTTTTCACTTCGAAAGTTACATTACTCAATCCAACACTGCATGTAAAGTTAGAATAGAGGCCTTTTATGATGGAAACAATGCAGCTGGGAATTCCATAAGCCCTCAGTATTTTCCATAGGCTGTCCCAGTGTATGCTGTTGAAAGCCTTTTCAAAATCAACAAAGTTAATGTATAGCTGTCTCTGCCATTCTGAGCACTGCTTTATAATGTTCCAGAGGGTGAATATATGATCTGCACATCTTCTGTTCTTTCTAAAACCCACTTGTTTTTTCCTCAGTTTATGGTCAAATGCTTTTGAAATTCTCTGGATGATTATCCTGCCTAGTATTTTGCTGGGAACTGAGAGTAATTCCTCTCCAGTTGTTGCAGTCTGCAAGGTCGCCCTTCTTGGGCAATTTGACAATTATTCCTTTACTCCACTCTGTTGGTGTTGTCTCAGTTTCCCAGACTTGTGCAAATAGTGGTTCTAATAGTTCTGCTGCTAGTTCAGGGACACACATACTCATTTATGTCTTACTGATTTTTATGTCTTAAACAGATCAGAGGATAATCTTAGAAACAAGCTGATAGACATAATGGTTATTATTTTGAAGATTGAGAGAGGTTACATATTCAATCTTCCCCCATTTCATTGATGTGAGAAATGACCTACTCAATCTTCCTCTATCTACTCTGATGTGAGAAGTGACATATTCCATCTTCAGCCATCTCCTTTCACAACTGCACATCACAGTCACAGAATTCAGTAAAATCCCCTGATCTTTTCCAAAACAGCCACACACTCATGGCCATCAGTTTTATTATTGACATTGAACACTGGCATTTTATACTATCATCATGGAATACCCCTAGGCACATTGTGATTGATATGGTGATTATAACTGTGAAGATTGTGAGGGTTACATATTCCATCTTCTTTTATTTCTCCATTGATATGAGGGGTTACCAATTCCACCTTCTCCAACCTCAAATAATGCAAGAAGTGACATATTCCACATCTCTTTTGATATAAGAAGTGACATATTCCACTTTTCTCTATCTACTTTAATGTGAGAAGTGACTAATTCCATATTCCATCATCTCCGTTTACAATTCCATATTACATCAAGAGAATTCAATAAAATCTGCTGATTTTTTCCATAAAAGCTACACACTCATGGCCAGAAACTTATAGGTTAAGTCTAAATAATATCAATAGTGAATACTGACAATTTACACTATCAGTCTAATGTTTTATCACAATCAGAACAAATATTCTACTTTGTCATACAGATTACCTACATAGAAATGCATGGAGGCATATCTGGAGTCATCCTTATATGATCACCAGCTATGCACAATGCTACAATATTCATATATGGAAGTGAACCTCTGTCTGTGAGACGCATTACACCCTCATTGACTCTTGAAATCATCCACACACTTCCAGGGATCCCCGCTGTGGTGAAACTTGTTGAGAACCCAGCATTGCACACTAAGCTTGGAGGAGTCACTTGAGCCCCAAATGTAACTCTGGTGTTTTTACCTGGTTGGCTGCATGCAGGAGGATCTTACTATGGGCCCATGATGGGTAGCATACCTGTCAACTTGTGTACGTTTTTTATACTTATAGAAGTGTACGGCCGTACAGACTCGATGTACGGATTTTCTCCAAAAAAAATAAATAAATAAATAAATCGAAAATTTTTTTTAAAAATCGAAAAATTTGAAAAAAATCTAAAAAAAAATTCCAACCCACGTATTTTTTATTTTAAATCAGAAAATATTTTCTAGCCCAGGTTTTTTTATCAACCATTTTGTTTTGTTTTAATTCCGGGATTCGCGGAATCTGTTTTTAAAACGAGGTCTCTCCCAGCAACTAATCAAATCCTTTAATACTCAACAATTCGGCAAAAACTTGGAATTCAGCCTCAGACACTTTCGGTTTTCAGCGTGACATGACGTATTTTTAAAGTTATCTGTTATCAACCACACTTGCCACCACACCCAGACGCCATTTTTAAAGAAAAATAGCTAAGTACTTATAACTTGGTTAAATATTGCTGCTATTTTCCTTTGTTGCCTTAATCTTTCCAGTTATATCTTGCCCTTGAATATTTTTCTGATAAATTAATGTCATAATGTACTGTGTACATAACTAGGAAAAAAAATTGTTTGCTTTAACTTTTCTGTTTAAAGAGTAAATCCATACAATACTTTTTCCAGCGGTCAAGATCCGCTATTTTTTTTTTTTTTTTTTTTTAATAAAGCGGCGATCTATTATCACTGGTCTACCAACTTTTAAATAATAATTTTGTAAATTTTTGATACTACGTTTTTTCTTCTATATTTGATATTCTGTTCATAATTTTGTTAATTTGTTGTTGTTGCCGTTAGATCCATGGTGCTTTGCTTCGTTGAATTTTTTTTTATCGTTCTCTTAATCTTTCCAGTTTAATTTTGGCCATTTAAATATTTCCAATAAATATGTCATAATATTCTGTGTAGGTCCTACATAACTAGGAAAAAAAAAGTTTGTTTGCGTAAACGTTGCTGCTCTATTTTTTTAATAAAGTGGCGATCTATTATCACTGGACTAGCAACTTTTTAATAATAATTATGTAAATTTTCGTAGCACGTTTTTTTTTAAATTCCTAGATTCGATATTCTGTTTATAATTATTTTTAGCTGTTAGCTTTGCTTCGCTGTATCTTGTAATCGTTCTCTTCATCTACAAAGATTATTAGTTGAAATATTTCTGAGATGAAATTGCGAAATATTTACACGAATTGGATAACTTAGTATGCAAAGGCAATTATGCGGGAGCATGTGTGCGATTATCGAATATTACAGTATTACTGCGTTTGTTTGGTTTGTTTAAATGAATTAATTCATTTTTATTATTATATTAGCATGGTCTGGGTGGTTTTTTTAACGTACGCCCGCTATTACTTGAGGCGAGAATCTCCATTTAGTATATCTAACCTGAATTAGAAGTTGAGGGAGATGGAGAAGGTAATGATTGGTCCTGCCCCTGTCGATGTTGACTGATGTGTAAATGTTGTTTTCTGTACATGCACATAACATGAATGGTATTTATTAGTTTAAACTCTTCATTATTACATGTATTTATTTGTATTATTACATACAGCAATGGTGGAATGCATCCCCTTTACCTAACATGTATTTGAATGAGAAAATCTTGTTCCATTTACGTGAGGGTCTCAGGAAAACATACATTGTGTAAACAAAGAACTATCTGTATGTACATACACACAAACAATATATATATATATATATATATATATATATATATATATATATATATACAGAGAGAGAGAAAGAGAGAGAGAGAGAGAGAGAGAGAGAGTGAGGAGATGGAGAGAGAGTGGGGTAGAGGAAGAGAGACAGAGATATATATTTGTCAAAAATGGCTGTCAACTGAGCAAAGTGGAAGTGGAGACAGTTTGTTGATGCCCTACAAAATTGCACCAAAGCATGCATGTGCATGTGCACTTTCACAATTTATATTACATAATGAGGTTGCCAGTCTCAGATGTTTAATTATAATTTGTCGTCATCATATAGCTCCTTTATGTATCCTGCCCATCATTGAGTGTTATCCTGACCCATTAATAATGTCCGTTCCTTTGATTTCAGGCAGCAAGTTTCTGTTTGTGTCCTTCTGTCTGTTATCTCATTTATTTGCTTGTAAACTTCTTCTTCTTCTTTGATCCTTAACCGCCGACCGTCAAAGCAGTCAGTGGCCATTACGCCTGGTGGCGTCTTGTAGGGCAACAACAAATTGATTCCACTTTGCTCGGTCGGTGGCCATCCTTCGTACAGTGCCCCAACTCTAGTTCATTCTTTGCATCTCAGCCTCCACAGTCCTCCGCCAAGTTGTTTTTGGTCGGCCTCTCTTTTGTTTTCCTTCAGGGGTCCATAGCATAGCTGTTCTTGTGATGGCATCGGGGTCTCTTCTGAGGACATGGCCAACCCAACTCCAGCGTCTGCCAGCTATGATGGTGTGCATATCCTCTTGCTTGCTCCGAGTAAGGAGATCTTGGTTGGTGATGGCATTCGGCCAAAAGATTCGGTGAAATTTTTCTTAGGCATGTTGTGTGAAAAGAGGACAATTTCGACATTTCCTTCTCTGTTACTCTCCAGCATTCCGCACCATAGAGAAGCACAGCAAGCACACAGCTCTGATATATTCTTAATTTTGTGCTTATGCTGTACTGAGAGGACCTCCAGATGCTGTTTAGACCATAAAAGGCTGTTCTTGTTTTGTTCATTCTGTTGTAGATGTCTTTGCCTGTTCCGCCGCCTGGTGTCACCATGCATCCCAGGTATGCGAACGTGTCCGTCTGTTCCAGTTGCTGACTCCTTACTGATATGGGCTCAGGGTTGCTCACATTGAGCGTCATGACCTCTGACTGCTTTAGATTGATGTTCAAGCCCACCCACTTGCCATACCAATTAAGTCTATCCGTCCTTTCCTGGATGTGTTGATGTGAATGTGCTAATAGTGCAATGTCATCTGCATATTCCAGATCTTCCAATGCAGAAAAGCATTCCATCCCGTTGCTCTTGGACTGCCCTCTGTTGTCCGGCGCATCACCCAGTCTATGACTGTTAAAAACAGAGTGGTTGATAAGGGACATCCCTGTCGTACTCCTGTCTTCACCTCAAAGGCTAGGTTGCCCTGCCCAACGCCACACGCAAAGTTGGCATATAGGCTTTTTATGATTGACACTATGCAGCTTGGAATTCCACAAGCCCTCAGTACTTTCAATAAACTGTCCCTATGAATACTGTCAAAAGCCCCCTCAAAATCAACGAAATTAATGTATAGCTGTCTCTGCCACTCTGAGCACTGCTCTATAATGTTCCTGAGGGTAAATATATGATCTACACATCTTCTGTTCTTTCTAAATCCTGCCTGCTCCTTCTCAGTTTGTGGTCTACTGCTTTCAGACTGCAATAATTGGAGAGGAATCACTCTTCTCTCAGTTCCCAGCAAAATACTAGGCAGGATAATTATACAGAGAATTTCAAAGGCAGTAGACTACAAACTGAGGAAAGAACAAGCAGGATTTAGAAAGAACAGAAGATGTGTAGACCATATATTCACTCTCAGGAACATTATAGAGCAGTGCTCAGAATGGCAAAGACAGCTTTACATAAATTTTGTTGATTTTGAAAAGGCTTTTGACAGCATACATAGGGACAGTTTATGGAAAATACTGAGGGCTTATGGAATTCCAAGCTGCATAGTGTCAATCATAAAAAGCCTCTATGCCAACTTTACGTGTAGTGTTGGGAAGAGCAACCTAACCTTTGAGGTGAAGACAGGAGTACGACAGGGATGCCCCTTATCAACCACTCTATTTTTAACAGTCATAGACTGGGTGATGCGCCAGACAACAGAGGGCAGTCCAAGAGGAATAAGATGGACTACATTTTCTACATTGGAAGATCTGGAATATGCAGATGACATTGCACTGCCGGCACATTCACATCAACACATCCAGGAAAAAAACGGATAGACTTAATCAATTTAGCCAGCAGGTGGGCTTGAACATCAATTTAAAGAAGTCTGAGGTCATGACGCTCAATGTGAGCAACCCTGAGCCCATATCAGTAAGGAATCAGCAACTGGTACAGACAGATACCTTCACATACCTAGGAAGCATAGTAACACCAGACGGTGGGGCAGGCAAAGACATCAACATCAGAATGAATAAGGCAAGAACAGCCTTCTTTAGCCTAAATAACATCTGGAAGTCCTCCCAATACAGCACAAGCACAAAATTAAGATTATACCAGAGTTGCGTGCTTTCTGTGCTTCTCTATGGTGCGGAATGCTGGAGAGTCACAGAGAAGGATATGTCAAAATTGTCCTCTTTTCACACAACATGCCTAAGAAAAATTCACCGCATCTTTTGGCCGAATACCATCACCAACCAAGATCTGCTTACTCGTAGCAAGCAAGAGGACATGCATACCATCATAGCTGGCAGACGCTGGAGCTGGGTTGGTCATGTCCTCAGAAGAGACCCCGATGCCATCACAAGAACAGCTATGCTTTGGACCCCTGAAGGAAAGCGAAAGAGAGGCCGACCAAAAACAACTTGGCGGAGGACTGTGGAGGCTAAGATGCAAAGAATGAACCAGAGTTGGGGCACTGTACGAAGGATGGCCACCGACCGTGCAAAGTGGAATCAATTTGTTGTTGCCCTACAAGACGCCACTAGGCGTGATGGCCACTGACTGCTTTGACGGTCGGTGGTTAAGGATCGAAGAAGACGAAGATAGGTAAACAAGGCACCCACTCACTCACATGCTGTAGTCAGTAATTGTAGAAACTGCTGGAACTTTCAACCATTTATTTACGAGACACAGTGACATCAACAGTTACAGTCAAATGGACGAGAATCAAGGACATCATATATATTGGAAATGACTGGCAAAACATCTGGCATATAAAGCTTGAACCACTCATCTATAAGGACGTTATCGACAATGGTCTGTCCTTTAACAACTGTTCATATGTGGTAATAAATAGGAACATCGAACATCATCAGTTTTGTATAGCTCGTAGGTATGATGCTAATAACGCTGGTTTGACAACATATTCTTTTTCCTACTGTAGCTCAGGGCCGCTGACTGAACGCGTCAGGTAGTCCTTTAACAAATATAGTTGCTTAATATAGAAGTCTGTGAACTTGTAAATAAAGTCAAGACTTCATCTGGCTTCACCCGCCAGGCACTTCTTCTTCTGCTCAAAGTTATAGGCCGTAATGACGGGCCTTATAATGGTTGATAAACAACTGTACATTTTTTTCATAGGCATGTATTATCTTCCATGCTGAAACATACCGCCGTCATGCGGGTTTCATATCAATATACGTTCATTGTGCTTCTGTAAAGTACTTCAACGAATAGACCTAATTGGCTACGTCAAGCACACATAATGGACACTGGATCACAAGAACTGTGAGCGCTACTCACAGGTTCATACTAAATGTTCTGCAAACTTTGCATAATAATTAAGTTATTTTACCTTGGACAGAATTCCGAGAAATACACAAATAACACCTGTCGTCATTCCAGACGAACAGAATAACTCTGGGGAGAATCACTAAGATCACAAGACTATCTTTCCCCCAGATAATGCAGAGAAGAAACAACGGACATCTTCGTCCGGCAGAAACCAGCTCATCACTCCCAGACGGAAGTCTACTCGGTTCGCGCTAAAAACTAGCGCATGCGTAGACAGAACAGATTTGAGAACAGTTAACTACCCCGTCTTAAGAAAGAATAAACACAGGGAAGGTGTTGTTCGTCCATCACGGGTGATGAAGACCACTCTGTTCATCCAATTATTTAGGAATATGTTATGTTAGTCTATGGGTACGAAGGTGACTGATGAGCCCGATGCGGGCCTGGAAAGATCGCGGACAGTGTGGGCAGGGAATGTTTGCTTCATGTGAAGGTTTTATTACACGGTCCTTTCTAGCTTGTCGCCGCTGTTCCGCTGCTGCTCTTCTGGATGATTCGCATGCCGCTGCACCTTTACGAACAGATGTGCGCCAAGCAGTTCGGTCTTGCGCAGCAGCTTCCCATGTGTCAGGGTTTATGTCAAAGGTTTTCAATGACGTCTTTAACGTGTCTTTGAAGCGCTTCTTTTGGCCACCATGGGAGCGTTTACCCTTCTGTATCTCACCATAAAAGAGTATCTTTGGCAGTCGACGGTCTGGCATGCGGACTACATGACCTGCCCAGCGAATCTGTGACTGCATCAGAATAGTATCAATACTAGGGATACCAGCTCTGTCAAGAACGGCGGTATCCGGGATCTTGTCTTGTTATTTGATGTTCATTATCTTCCTGAGACAGACTGTATGGAAGTGGTTAAGCTTCTTTACGTGGCGCCTGTATACAGTCCATGTTTCACTTGCATATAGCAGCACTGGAAGCACCGCAGCTCTGTACGCCTTCAGCTTTGTCTGTAGACTAATGCCACTTCGATGCTAAACGTTGGTGTATAATCTGCCAAATGTGCTGCTGGCTTTGGAGATCCTGGTGTTCACCTCATCATCAATGACAATGTTCTGGGATAGTGTGCTACCAAGGTATGTGAATCTGTTCACAACATTCAGTTTCTCACCATTAACCTTGATGATTGGCTCAGTATAAACTGTGCCAGGAGCTGGTTGGTACATGATTTCTGTTTTCTTCGTGTTGATGGTAAGCCCAAAGTTGGCACAGGCTTCGGAGAATCTATCCACACTATGCTGCAGATCAGCCTCTGAGCCAGCATTGACGGCACAATCATCAGCAAACAGAAGATCTCTGATGGTGTGTGATTTGACCTTGGTTTTTGCTTGAAGCCTCCTAAGGTTAAACAATTTTCCATCAATACGATAACTAATGTCGATTCCTGTGTCCCCGTCTCTAAAAGCATCAGTCAGCATAGCAGAAAACATGATACTGAACAGCGTCGGTGCAAGTACGCACCCTTGTTTAACTCCATTTGAGACGGGGAAAGGCTCTGATAGCTCACCGTTTTCCTGAACTTTAGCCTGCATTCCATCACGCAGTTGCTGCACTATTGTGATAAATTTCTTTGGGCAGCCATATTTTGCCATGATCTTCCATAGACCCTCTCTACTGACCGTGTCGAACGCCTTTGTCAAGTCGATGAACGCTGTGTACAGGTCACAGTGCTGTTCTTGGCATTTTTCTTGTAGCAGTCTTGCAGCGAACACCATATCTGTGGTTCCACGTTGTGGTAAAATGGGATGTTATAAATATTTATAGGGGACTTAGTGTACTGACTGAGATCAGCTGTGAAGGTATCTGTATCTAATAAGTGTGGTGTATTACAGATGACCTTACTTGCTACCACATATTATACCTCAGTCAGAATTATTCTGGAATATTGTGATGACTACGTTAAATGTCTAGGGTTATGAAAATGATGAAGTGTAAGTCACAACAACAACAAACAGATAAACAATTTAATTTATTCCACAACACTTTACAACACTGTGACACTCACACACATATAACACTCTATAAGACTATCTTAAATGAGTCAAGTGTTTCAGTTTAAAAATATATGTATTAATTCTTTCAGTAATGGGTATCCTGATTCAACTACACAGTGAACCAGGAATCACAATCAAATGTAATTACAAGTATTATTTACACAGTTTATATATATGAACTTTGTATTGACAGAGTTTATTATTATTATTCGATGTGTGTAATTTGTGCAGTAGTAATATGAGGTAATACTGGTTCTGTTCAAGCTTGGTTGTTGTTTTTCATCATGACTTCAAGTGTTTGATTATCGGGGAAATAGTATTGGGAAAACTTTCACAGTTCCTGTCATTTGAACCAATTAAGTGTCCCTCTGTGGTTAACAAAATGTCAATTTTTGAGGGGGCACATAATGTTGAGCTACTCTGGCCACAGAAGCTTATCTTTCGTGATGGTGGCAGGGAAAGACTCCTCTGCTCGATTGCTTCCTGTGTTCTGGAGACACCTCACTGGTCGCTACCTGGACCCAGGAGTATGCTGTCAGCCTCTGGATTCAGCAAAACCCAGACCAGGTGCTGCTTCAATAACTAGGACCACAGTCCCTGAAACAAGAAGGTTGTACCTCCTACTTCAGATCTAATTTATAATCTATTTCTACACTGAACACAATACAGAACAAACACTGAGTTCAGAGCGGTAGGCCAACTGCTATCTTCATCTGAAACAATTTACACCAGTATTCTCCTCCTAAATGGTTACTACGCCTCTGCAATTCCAGCCTTAGTTCCTTCTAGTCAATAAGATAGGTGTCAGTGTACTGTTTGGCAATTCCATGCAGTTTTACTTTTCTCCGACACCTCCTGTTCAGGTTGGAGCAATATTTAGGCCTTGCCTCATGTTTGCTACCGAACCACACACATATACAGACATAAATTATCAATTTACATTCAATTTTCATTAAAAGATATTGAATATATCAAGCTTACCACAATTCATGGAAATATTACACAGATACGTTGACTGGCGATGAATAATGGCACAAATTATGGCACAAATTCCGATCTGCCTCTGTCCCAGGCTTCTATTTAGAAAATTATGATCTGGCTCTCAACGCACTGGTTCTTAGTAAGTTTATTTTAAAGTGTGGCACTGACCTGACGCTCCTAATTGACTATATTGGCGGGTCTAACCAATCGGGCCATGTTTACACAGCTTTTCAAAAAAAGTACTCCTTCTCACGTTTCCCTAACAACAAAGAATTAGTATTTGTAGCCCGACTAATCGTGTTTAGCCTTACATTTACTTCTATCCAATCAAATAGGATTTTACATGGTGGCCCATTTCCCGTAAAATAGTGGTTCCAAAACATGCCACTGTGCGATTATTATTTGGTGTTGTCTGACACCCTCACTCTTTTCTTTTGGTTATAATTTGTTAATTCCTAGACTATTTGCGTAACACTTAACATATTCTTTGTCAGCAAGTCCTAAGGAACCCAAATATAAAAGTTTTAATGGAGCTAAGTGGCTGCGTTCAATATTTGCATTTTCTAGAATAGTCGTGTATTTTTTATTTTTTTATGTTTAGAACCGCCACCTGTCCTGCCTTTTCGACTGTTCTGTCATACTAATGTCAGGATTTCAGACATAAAACAGTAGAATGTCATGTTTCCCAATAAGCGTTTTACAGGTTTTTAAACCTAACTCTCGTAGTTGTAGTGTTTTTTTATCACGGTCTATTTGAAAAAAAGTATTGCTTCTGGCCTTTCACTTGGGGAGGGTGGCATTAATTGTATATCGCGAGACGCGTGTTAGGGTTGCATGCGTTCCTGCTTTCAGCCCTCCCTTCTTTCTATCCTAAGTTCATCTGTCTTTTCATCACGCCGTGTATAAAATGAAATTAATGGAAGTATTAATTTAGGTCATTACGCGGTGTGCCTAGCTCAAGGTTTTCTTAGAAATGCAGTACAAGTTTTATTGTAGAAAGCGTGTAGTGATGCAGTAGGCTTTACTATCAACGTGAAACGTTACAATTTGCAGACGAAGTAGAAAACAAGGGGGATTTTTGTACGCCATTGTGACAGCACTGTACTTTTACCACTTCTCTTTCCTTTTATTGAATTTATGTGTTAGGCTTTACATTTTCCTTTTAATTTATATATGTGGATGTAGAATTTCACGACAAATTCTCCCCACTTAAAACAGACGTTATACGTCAGTCTATAATTCTATATACACATAGAGAAATTTAATATTATTCCTGGTGCTTTCTTTGATTTTCACCGCACGGATGGCGGCTTAGAAAATCTGCATCAACGTTTCTCTGATTTTATTTTGATCATGGATTAATGCAGGTGGGTCAATTCAAAGTAAGCACTACTGACGAAGGTTGCCTCAGACCTCTGCAATCCAAGAATCCATTTCAGATATGTTACTGTACAGCTGCAAGTGTTACGGCTTGTCTTACTACTGCTTAGCAATCAATATTCACCATTCCTTTTCTCTGAGTCTGCTCAACGACATGTCCAGAGAAGATCAGATGTTCCTCAAATTGTATGTTATGAGGAGTTGATCTATATGGTGCTATCTGAGTTGTGTAGTGGATCCAATACTTTCCTGATCAGCCTTAATAAACACTCGGACTATCCTCAATTCAAAAAGGCAG
Organism: Oreohelix idahoensis; assembly: GCA_024509875.1. Classification (NCBI taxonomy): domain Eukaryota; kingdom Metazoa; phylum Mollusca; class Gastropoda; order Stylommatophora; family Oreohelicidae; genus Oreohelix; species Oreohelix idahoensis. The sequence goes on along the minus strand of JAMPIV010001971.1, from coordinate 97,847 downwards.
CAATGGAGACACTCTGCTCCTCCGAAATGTTCACAGCCAACAATTTGTCTGATCTCAGGCGTGATGGAATGTGGAAACACCCTTCTAATAATATATTTATAATGTTCTATAATGTTCCACTCAAATGGAGGCCATATTCACCAACTATAGTTCCGCCTACCGACAATCTAGTGAATTAAGATAATATGTGGGGAAATGAGTTTCTGCATCAGAAATCAATTCGCCCTTAGCATTGCTATAAGATGTGTGGGTTATCTCCATCCAGGGTCCGAACAATACTTTCCCTTGGACGGTGTAGGGTCGGGTGACTACCAATGTCACCAGTGCCCTTTTAATGCTAAGTTAATAGCCATAGTGTGAAGCGCTGTGAGCATTTTCTGAATTGCTCACTCGTCCACTGCCCACTGTTCTTATGTTAACAATTTGTTTCGGTTTTAACTTAGGCGGATCATCTTCAATGTCAATGTCAGCCAGCTCCCTAAATGCGGCTTCAAACTGTTCCTGGGTTGACTGGTCTGAATTTCTATTTTCTCTGGATGCCTTTCTCAGAGTTGCGAATCTAAATATTTTTGGTGAACACTGTTGGGGGGAAGGTGGATACCTATCCTCTATGTCAACCTTATTATTGTTATTTTCCTTGGTAATGTTAGGCCCATATGTCTCAGAATGCTTGGCTGGCATCTGATTATGATTTTCCCAACTTGGGGACTGTACCTTGCTACATTTTTCACAGGCCCCCACAAATTGTGCAATATCAGCAGCTACTTGGGGCCAGTAGAATTTTTCTGATGTCCTTTGACGGGTAGTCCCATTTCTCTGGTGTCCTCCGTCTGGTACAACATGAGCTTGTGCCATCACTTTTTCCCTGTAGGGGGTTGGTAATACCAATTGTCCCTGTTCTTTGGATCCGGCTCTAGCTTTCCTGAAGAGCAATCCTTCCTTCAAATAAAATTGTCCTTTCTTAGGGTGTGCATGGCTTGTTGGCAATTTACCAAAGCAAGGTTTTAATGATTTGTCCTTTGCCTGGGCCTTTCTCATCTGCTTATGAGAGTAAACTAGTGGTGGTTCCTCCTCCGTTCTACTAGGGGTCGACCTGACCTGAAGCGTGGCCATTACCACCGGTTGTACAGGGCTTCCTAGAAAAACATATTTACTTCCTAACACCAGCGGGTAATTAGGATCGTCACACACGGCTGCTCTAATCACTCCTTCCACGTACCTTGTCTCTACATTGATCTCGGCTACGGGAAGTGTCATGGTGGATATTCCCTTTACGGCCCCTTGTATCTCCACTTTCTCTGTGGTATACTGTTCAGGGTGCACTAGGGTTGCACTCACAACTGAGTCATATTCTAAACCTGAATCGTAAAGGCACCTAACCTTGGCCCCATTACATGTCACTTCTTCACAGATGGGGGGATGTTGAAGATTTATATGATTCTCTGTCAGTTTCTTCTTCCCCTTGTCCACTGTTATCATGCATGCCGCGTGATATGGAGGAACTTTCCTACCACATTCACTAGTATTATGATTATGCATCCTGCATATTTGACAATATTTTCCTTCCTGTCTGAAGGGTTTCCTGTTATCATATTTCCTTTCATTGAATTGTGGGGTTTTATTTTTATAGTCATTTCGTGGCCTATCAAACTGGTGCTTACCTTTGTTTTGATCTCTATGATCAAATTCATTAAAGTTTTGTGGTGCCTGATAATTGTCTACCTGCCTCTTCTTATTACCTGTTACCTCTGCCTGAGCTGCTTGATACCTTTCAGCAACATTTAGTAGCTCACCCAGCCTCTCTGCACCTTGTTCCATGAGAAACTTTCTCAGTTCTGGAGCCATGGACTCTCTTAATTGTTCTATAAGGATCATTTCCTTAAGATCTTGGGTTTTCCCCAGAGAAGTCCATTTCTCCAAGTATGTCTCTATCCGTGCAGAGAACTGGTGATAGGTTTCACCTGACAGTAGTTTAGCATTCCTAATTTTTTTCCTATAAAATTCTGCGTTCTTTTCATATCTTAACAAAAGAGCCTGCTTTAGCATGTCATAATTTTCTTGATCACCTCTGCTCATTTTGGCAAAAACTTCATAAGCTGCCCCACGAAGCCCTTGAGATAACTTTAAGCTCCACCTTTCTCTCTCTAACCCATACGTGGTAGCTAATAGTTCATATCTATTTAGATAGCTCTCAATATCATCGTCTTTCTCAACAAAATGATCTAAATGAAAGTTCATAGCTGAGGTTGAGGCTCCCTGACTAGCAGTAGCATCGGAGGTAAAGGGACTGGCACCATTTTCAGGAGCATGGCCTTGAAACTCAAACTCCCTTAGTCGTAACTCATGTTCCCTTTGTAATCTCTTCTCCTCCTTTTCTGCTTCCCTCTCTGCAGCCAATCGCTTGTCTTCCCTTTCTGCAGCCAATTTCTTCTCTTCTCTTTCTGCAGCCAATTTCTTCTCTTCTCTTTCTGCAGCCAATTTCTTCTCTTCTCTTTCTGCAGTCAATCTTCTTTCTTCTGCTTCCAATTTCTTAGCCTCAGCCTCAATCTGCAACCTCTTAGTCTCAGCCTCAGCCTCAAATTGTAACCTTTTAATTTCCTTTTCAGCCTCTAACTTTCTTTCGGCCTCTTTTTCTAATCTTCTTTCTTCCCGTTCAATATATTTGTCACATTCAGCAGTGACATAAGCAATCATAATTTGCCCGTCCATTCTAACTCTTTTGCAGTCTGCACAGCAGCAGATCGAAATTTGGCCAGGTCCGCCATTTTCTAACAGGTAAATGTATAAAATATTTAACTAAACAATTTTATCTATGACTAATTAACTAAGGACAACCACAGGCACTGAGAGCTCAACCTTATTTATTTCCACCCAAGCATACCTTTTAAATTTTTATTATTCCCAATATATATATAATAGGAGAAAGTTCAATATCCTGGGAGCGAGACCCCAATATATGTGGTAAAATGGGATGTTATAAATATTTATAGGGGACTTAGTGTACTGACTGAGATCAGCTGTGAAGGTATCTGTATCTAATAAGTGTGGTGTATTACAGATGACCTTACTTGCTACCACATATTATACCTCAGTCAGAATTATTCTGGAATATTTTGATGACTACGTTAAATGTCTAGGGTTATGAAAATGATGAAGTGTAAGTCACAACAACAACAAACAGATAAACAATTTAATTTATTCCACAACACTTTACAACACTGTGACACTCACATACATATAACACTCTATAAGACTATCTTAAATGAGTCAAGTGTTTCAGTTTAAAAATATATGTATTAATTCTTTCAGTAATGGGTATCCTGATTCAACTACACAGTGAACCAGGAATCACAATCAAATGTAATTACAAGTATTATTTACACAGTTTATATATATGAACTTTGTATTGACAGAGTTTATTATTATTATTCGATGTGTGTAATTTGTGCAGTAGTAATATGAGGTAATACTGGTTCTGTTCAAGCTTGGTTGTTGTTTTTCATCATGACTTCAAGTGTTTGATTATCGGGGAAATAGTATTGGGAAACTTTCACAGTTCCTGTCATTTGAACCAATTAAGTGTCCCTCTGTGGTTAACAAAATGTCAATTTTTGAGGGGGCACATAATGTTGAGCTACTCTGGCCACAGAAGCTTATCTTTCGTGATGGTGGCAGGGAAAGACTCCTCTGCTCGATTGCTTCCTGTGTTCTGGAGACACCTCACTGGTCGCTACCTGGACCCAGGAGTATGCTGTCAGCCTCTGGATTCAGCAAAACCCAGACCAGGTGCTGCTTCAATAACTAGGACCACAGTCCCTGAAACAAGAAGGTTGTACCTCCTACTTCAGATCTAATTTATAATCTATTTCTACACTGAACACAATACAGAACAAACACTGAGTTCAGAGCGGTAGGCCAACTGCTATCTTCATCTGAAACAATTTACACCAGTATTCTCCTCCTAAATGGTTACTACGCCTCTGCAATTCCAGCCTTAGTTCCTTCTAGTCAATAAGATAGGTGTCAGTGTACTGTTTGGCAATTCCATGCAGTTTTACTTTTCTCCGACACCTCCTGTTCAGGTTGGAGCAATATTTAGGCCTTGCCTCATGTTTGCTACCGAACCACACACATATACAGACATAAATTATCAATTTACATTCAATTTTCATTAAAAGATATTGAATATATCAAGCTTACCACAATTCATGGAAATATTACACAGATACGTTGACTGGCGATGAATAATGGCACAAATTATGGCACAAATTCTGATCCGCCTCTGTCCCAGGCTTTTATTTAGAAAATTATGATCTGGCTCTCAACGCACTGGTTCTTAGTAAGTTTATTTTAAAGTGTGGCACTGACCTGACGCTCCTAATTGACTATATTGGCGGGTCTAACCAATCGGGCCATGTTTACACAGCTTTTCAAAAAAGGTACTCCTACTCACGTTTCCCTAACAACAAAGAATTAGTATTTGTAGCCCGACTAATCGTGTTTAGCCTTACATTTACTTCTATCCAATCAAATAGGATTTTACATGGTGGCCCATTTCCCGTAAAATAGTGGTTCAAAACATGCCACTGTGCGATTATTATTTGGTGTTGTCTGACACCCTCACTATTTTCTTTTGGCTATAATTTGTTAATTCCTAGACTATTTGCGTAACACTTAACATATTCTTTGTCAGCAAGTCCTAAGGAACCCAAATATATAAAGTTTTAAGGGAGCTAAGTGGCTGCGTTCAAAATATGCATTTTCTAGGATAGTCGTGTATTTTTTATTTTTTTATGTTTAGAACCGCCACCTGTCTTGCCTTTTCGACTGTTCTGTCATACTAATGTCAGGATTTCAGACATAAAACAGTAGAATGTCATGTTTCCCAATAAGCGTTTTACAGGTTTTTAAACCTAACTCTCGTAGTTGTAGTGTTTTTTATCACGGTCTATTTGAAAAAAAGTATTGCTTCTGGCCTTTCGCTTGGGGAGGGTGGCATTAATTGTATATCGCGAGACGCGTGTTAGGGTTGCATGCGTTCCTGCTTTCAGCCCTCCCTTCTTTCTATCCTAAGTTCATCTGTCTTTTCATCACGCCGTGTATAAAATGAAATTAATGGAAGTATTAATTTAGGTCATTACGCGGTGTGCCTAGCTCAAGGTTTTCTTAGAAATGCAGTACACGTTTTATTGTAGAAAGCGTGTAGTGATGCAGTAGGCTTTACTATCAACGTGAAACGTTACAATTTGCAGACGAAGTAGAAAACAAGGGGGATTTTTGTACGCCATTGTGACAGCACTGTACTTTTACCACTTCTCTTTCCTTTTATTGAATTTATGTGTTAGGCTTTACATTTTCCTTTTAATTTATATATGTGGATGTAGAATTTCACGACAAATTCTCCCCACTTAAAACAGACGTTATACGTCAGTCTATAATTCTATATACACATAGAGAAATTTAATATTATTCCTGGTGCTTTCTTTGATTTTCACCGCACGGATGGCGGCTTAGAAAATCTGCATCAACGTTTCTCTGATTTTATTTTGATCATGGATTAATGCAGGTGGGTCAATTCAAAGTAAGCACTACTGACGAAGGTTGCCTCAGACCTCTGCAATCCAAGAATCCATTTCAGATATGTTACTGTACAGCTGCAAGTGTTACGGCTTGTCTTACTACTGCTTAGCAATCAATATTCACCATTCCTTTTCTCTGAGTCTGCTCAACGACATGTCCAGAGAAGATTAGATGTTCCTCAAATTGTATGTTATGAGGAGTTGATCTATATGGTGCTATCTGAGTTGTGTAGTGGATCCAATACTTTCCTGATCAGCCTTAATAAACACTCGGACTATCCTCAATTCAAAAAGGCAGCAATGGAGACACTCTGCTCCTCCGAAATGTTCACAGCCAACAATTTGTCTGATCTCAGGCGTGATGGAATGTGGAAACACCCTTCTAATAATATATTTATAATGTTCTATAATGTTCCACTCAAATGGAGGCCATATTCACCAACTATAGTTCCGCCTACCGACAATCTAGTGAATTAAGATAATATGTGGGGAAATGAGTTTCTGCATCAGAAATCAATTCGCCCTTAGCATTGCTATAAGATGTGTGGGTTATCTCCATCCAGGGTCCGAACAATACTTTCCCTTGGACGGTGTAGGGTCGGGTGACTACCAATGTCACCAGTGCCCTTTTAATGCTAAGTTAATAGCCATAGTGTGAAGCGCTGTGAGCATTTTCTGAATTGCTCACTCGTCCACTGCCCACTGTTCTTATGTTAACAATTTGTTTCGGTTTTAACTTAGGCGGATCATCTTCAATGTCAATGTCAGCCAGCTCCCAAAATGCGGCTTCAAACTGTTCCTGGGTTGACTGGTCTGAATTTCTATTTTCTCTGGATGCCTTTCTCAGAGTTGCGAATCTAAATATTTTTGGTGAACACTGTTGGGGGGAAGGTGGATACCTATCCTCTATGTCAACCTTATTATTGTTATTTTCCTTGGTAATGTTAGGCCCATATGTCTCAGAATGCTTGGCTGGCATCTGATTATGATTTTCCCAACTTGGGGACTGTACCTTGCTACATTTTTCACAGGCCCCCACAAATTGTGCAATATCAGCAGCTACTTGGGGCCAGTAGAATTTTTCTGATGTCCTTTGACGGGTAGTCCCATTTCTCTGGTGTCCTCCGTCTGGTACAACATGAGCTTGTGCCATCACTTTTTCCCTGTAGGGGGTTGGTAATACCAATTGTCCCTGTTCTTTGGATCCGGCTCTAGCTTTCCTGAAGAGCAATCCTTCCTTAAAATAAAATTGTCCTTTCTTAGGGTGTGCATGGCTTGTTGGCAATTTACCAAAGCAAGGTTTTAATGATTTGTCCTTTGCCTGGGCCTTTCTCATCTGCTTATGAGAGTAAACTAGTGGTGGTTCCTCCTCCGTTCTACTAGGGGTCGACCTGACCTGAAGCGTGGCCATTACCACCGGTTGTACAGGGCTTCCTAGAAAAACATATTTACTTCCTAACACCAGCGGGTAATTAGGATCGTCACACACGGCTGCTCTAATCACTCCTTCCACGTACCTTGTCTCTACATTGATCTCGGCTACGGGAAGTGTCATGGTGGATATTCCCTTTACGGCCCCTTGTATCTCCACTTTCTCTGTGGTATACTGTTCAGGGTGCACTAGGGTTGCACTCACAACTGAGTCATATTCTAAACCTGAATCGTAAAGGCACCTAACCTTGGCCCCATTACATGTCACTTCTTCACAGATGGGGGGATGTTGAAGATTTATATGATTCTCTGTCAGTTTCTTCTTCCCCTTGTCCACTGTTATCATGCATGCCGCGTGATATGGAGGAACTTTCCTACCACATTCACTAGTATTATGATTATGCATCCTGCATATTTGACAATATTTTCCTTCCTGTCTGAAGGGTTTCCTGTTATCATATTTCCTTTCATTGAATTGTGGGGTTTTATTTTTATAGTCATTTCGTGGCCTATCAAACTGGTGCTTACCTTTGTTTTGATCTCTATGATCAAATTCATTAAAGTTTTGTGGTGCCTGATAATTGTCTACCTGCCTCTTCTTTCTATTACCTGTTACCTCTGCCTGAGCTGCTTGATACCTTTCAGCAACATTTAGCAACTCACCCAGCCTCTCTGCACCTTGTTCCATGAGAAACTTTCTCAGTTCTGGAGCCATGGACTCTCTTAATTGTTCTATAAGGATCATTTCCTTAAGATCTTGGGTTTTCCCCAGAGAAGTCCATTTCTCCAAGTATGTCTCTATCCGTGCAGAGAACTGGTGATAGGTTTCACCTGACAGTAGTTTAGCATTCCTAATTTTTTTCCTATAAAATTCTGCGTTCTTTTCATATCTTAACAAAAGAGCCTGCTTTAGCATGTCATAATTTTCTTGATCACCTCTGCTCATTTTGGCAAAAACTTCATAAGCTGCCCCACGAAGCCCTTGAGATAACTTTAAGCTCCACCTTTCTCTCTCTAACCCATACGTGGTAGCTAATAGTTCATATCTATTTAGATAGCTCTCAATATCATCGTCTTTCTCAACAAAATGATCTAAATGAAAGTTCATAGCTGAGGTTGAGGCTCCCTGACTAGCAGTAGCATCGGAGGTAAAGGGACTGGCACCATTTTCAGGAGCATGGCCTTGAAACTCAAACTCCCTTAGTCGTAACTCATGTTCCCTTTGTAATCTCTTCTCCTCCTTTTCTGCTTCCCTCTCTGCAGCCAATCGCTTGTCTTCCCTTTCTGCAGCCAATTTCTTCTCTTCTCTTTCTGCAGCCAATTTCTTCTCTTCTCTTTCTGCAGCCAATTTCTTCTCTTCTCTTTCTGCAGTCAATCTTCTTTCTTCTGCTTCCAATTTCTTAGCCTCAGCCTCAATCTGCAACCTCTTAGTCTCAGCCTCAGCCTCAAATTGTAACCTCTTAATTTCCTTTTCAGCCTCTAACTTTCTTTCGGCCTCTTTTTCTAATCTTCTTTCTTCCCGTTCAATATATTTGTCACATTCAGCAGTGACATAAGCAATCATAATTTGCCCGTCCATTCCTAACTCTTTTGCAGTCTGCACAGCAGCAGATCGAAATTTGGCCATTTCCGCCATTTTCTAACAGGTAAATGTAAAAAATATTTAACTAAACAATTTTATCTATGACTAATTAACTAAGGACAACCACAGGCACTGAGAGCTCAACCTTATTTATTTCCACCCAAGGATACCTTTTAAATTTTTATTATTCCCAATATATATATAATAGGAGAAAGTTCAATATCCCGGGAGCGAGACCCCAATATATGTGGTAAAATGGGATGTTATAAATATTTATAGGGGACTTAGTGTACTGACTGAGATCAGCTGTGAAGGTATCTGTATCTAATAAGTGTGGTGTATTACAGATGACCTTACTTGCTACCACATATTATACCTCAGTCAGAATTATTCTGGAATATTGTGATGACTACGTTAAATGTCTAGGGTTATGAAAATGATGAAGTGTAAGTCACAACAACAACAAACAGATAAACAATTTAATTTATTCCACAACACTTTACAACACTGTGACACTCACACACATATAACACTCTATAAGACTATCTTAAATGAGTCAAGTGTTTCAGTTTAAAAAATATATGTATTAATTCTTTCAGTAATGGGTATCCTGATTCAACTACACAGTGAACCAGGAATCACAATCAAATGTAATTACAAGTATTATTTACACAGTTTATATATATGAACTTTGTATTGACAGAGTTTATTATTATTATTCGATGTGTGTAATTTGTGCAGTAGTAATATGAGGTAATACTGGTTCTGTTCAAGCTTGGTTGTTGTTTTTCATCATGACTTCAAGTGTTTGATTATCGGGGAAATAGTATTGGGAAACTTTCACAGTTCCTGTCATTTGAACCAATTAAGTGTCCCTCTGTGGTTAACAAAATGTCAATTTTTGAGGGGGCACATAATGTTGAGCTACTCTGGCCACAGAAGCTTATCTTTCGTGATGGTGGCAGGAAAGACTCCTCTGCTCGATTGCTTCCTGTGTTCTGGAGACACCTCACTGGTCGCTACCTGGACCCAGGAGTATGCTGTCAGCCTCTGGATTCAGCAAAACCCAGACCAGGTGCTGCTTCAATAACTAGGACCACAGTCCCTGAAACAAGAAGGTTGTACCTCCTACTTCAGATCTAATTTATAATCTATTTCTACACTGAACACAATACAGAACAAACACTGAGTTCAGAGCGGTAGGCCAACTGCTATCTTCATCTGAAACAATTTACACCAGTATTCTCCTCCTAAATGGTTACTACGCCTCTGCAATTCCAGCCTTAGTTCCTTCTAGTCAATAAGATAGGTGTCAGTGTACTGTTTGGCAATTCCATGCAGTTTTACTTTTCTCCGACACCTCCTGTTCAGGTTGGAGCAATATTTAGGCCTTGCCTCATGTTTGCTACCGAACCACACACATATACAGACATAAATTATCAATTTACATTCAATTTTCATTAAAAGATATTGAATATATCAAGCTTACCACAATTCATGGAAATATTACACAGATACGTTGACTGGCGATGAATAATGGCACAAATTATGGCACAAATTCTGATCCGCCTCTGTCCCAGGCTTTTATTTAGAAAATTATGATCTGGCTCTCAACGCACTGGTTCTTAGTAAGTTTATTTTAAAGTGTGGCACTGACCTGACGCTCCTAATTGACTATATTGGCGGGTCTAACCAATCGGGCCATGTTTACACAGCTTTTCAAAAAAGGTACTCCTACTCACGTTTCCCTAACAACAAAGAATTAGTATTTGTAGCCCGACTAATCGTGTTTAGCCTTACATTTACTTCTATCCAATCAAATAGGATTTTACATGGTGGCCCATTTCCCGTAAAATAGTGGTTCCAAAACATGCGACTGTGCGATTATTATTTGGTGTTGTCTGACACCCTCACTCTTTTCTTTTGGCTATAATTTGTTAATTCCTAGACTATTTGCGTAACACTTAACATATTCTTTGTCAGCAAGTCCTAAGGAACCCAAATATATAAGTTTTAATGGAGCTAAGTGGCTGCGTTCAAAATATGCATTTTCTAGGATAGTCGTGTATTTTTTATTTTTTTATGTTTAGAACCGCCACCTGTCTTGCCTTTTCGACTGTTCTGTCATACTAATGTCAGGATTTCAGACATAAAACAGTAGAATGTCATGTTTCCCAATAAGCGTTTTACAGGTTTTTAAACCTAACTCTCGTAGTTGTAGTGTTTTTTATCACGGTCTATTTGAAAAAAAAGTATTGCTTCTGGCCTTTCGCTTGGGGAGGGTGGCATTAATTGTATATCGCGAGACGCGTGTTAGGGTTGCATGCGTTCCTGCTTTCAGCCCTCCCTTCTTTCTATCCTAAGTTCATCTGTCTTTTCATCACGCCGTGTATAAAATGAAATTAATGGAAGTATTAATTTAGGTCATTACGCGGTGTGCCTAGCTCAAGGTTTTCTTAGAAATGCAGTACAAGTTTTATTGTAGAAAGCGTGTAGTGATGCAGTAGGCTTTACTATCAACGTGAAACGTTACAATTTGCAGACGAAGTAGAAAACAAGGGGGATTTTTTGTACGCCATTGTGACAGCACTGTACTTTTACCACTTCTCTTTCCTTTTATTGAATTTATGTGTTAGGCTTTACATTTTCCTTTTAATTTATATATGTGGATGTAGAATTTCACGACAAATTCTCCCCACTTAAAACAGACGTTATACGTCAGTCTATAATTCTATATACACATAGAGAAATTTAATATTATTCCTGGTGCTTTCTTTGATTTTCACCGCACGGATGGCGGCTTAGAAAATCTGCATCAACGTTTCTCTGATTTTATTTTGATCATGGATTAATGCAGGTGGGTCAATTCAAAGTAAGCACTACTGACGAAGGTTGCCTCAGACCTCTGCAATCCAAGAATCCATTTCAGATATGTTACTGTACAGCTGCAAGTGTTACGGCTTGTCTTACTACTGCTTAGCAATCAATATTCACCATTCCTTTTCTCTGAGTCTGCTCAACGACATGTCCAGAGAAGATTAGATGTTCCTCAAATTGTATGTTATGAGGAGTTGATCTATATGGTGCTATCTGAGTTGTGTAGTGGATCCAATACTTTCCTGATCAGCCTTAATAAACACTCGGACTATCTTCAATTCAAAAAGGCAGCAATGGAGACACTCTGCTCCTCCGAAATGTTCACAGCCAACAATTTGTCTGATCTCAGGCGTGATGGAATGTGGAAACACCCTTCTAATAATATATTTATAATGTTCTATAATGTTCCACTCAAATGGAGGCCATATTCACCAACTATAGTTCCGCCTACCGACAATCTAGTGAATTAAGATAATATGTGGGGAAATGAGTTTCTGCATCAGAAATCAATTCGCCCTTAGCATTGCTATAAGATGTGTGGGTTATCTCCATCCAGGGTCCGAACAATACTTTCCCTTGGACGGTGTAGGGTCGGGTGACTACCAATGTCACCAGTGCCCTTTTAATGCTAAGTTAATAGCCATAGTGTGAAGCGCTGTGAGCATTTTCCGAATTGCTCACTCGTCCACTGCCCACTGTTCGTATGTTAACAATTTGTTTCGGTTTTAACTTAGGCGGATCATCTTCAATGTCAATGTCAGCCAGCTCCCTAAATGCGGCTTCAAACTGTTCCTGGGTTGACTGGTCTGAATTTCTATTTTCTCTGGATGCCTTTCTCAGAGTTGCGAATCTAAATATTTTTGGTGAACACTGTTGGGGGGAAGGTGGATACCTATCCTCTATGTCAACCTTATTATTGTTATTTTCCTTGGTAATGTTAGGCCCATATGTCTCAGAATGCTTGGCTGGCATCTGATTATGATTTTCCCAACTTGGGGACTGTACCTTGCTACATTTTTCACAGGCCCCCACAAATTGTGCAATATCAGCAGCTACTTGGGGCCAGTAGAATTTTTCTGATGTCCTTTGACGGGTAGTCCCATTTCTTTGGTGTCCTCCGTCTGGTACAACATGAGCTTGTGCCATCACTTTTTCCCTGTAGGGGGTTGGTAATACCAATTGTCCCTGTTCTTTGGATCCGGCTCTAGCTTTCCTGAAGAGCAATCCTTCCTTCAAATAAAATTGTCCTTTCTTAGGGTGTGCATGGCTTGTTGGCAATTTACCAAAGCAAGGTTTTAATGATTTGTCCTTTGCCTGGGCCTTTCTCATCTGCTTATGAGAGTAAACTAGTGGTGGTTCCTCCTCCGTTCTACTAGGGGTCGACCTGACCTGAAGCGTGGCCATTACCACCGGTTGTACAGGGCTTCCTAGAAAAACATATTTACTTCCTAACACCAGCGGGTAATTAGGATCGTCACACACGGCTGCTCTAATCACTCCTTCCACGTACCTTGTCTCTACATTGATCTCGGCTACGGGAAGTGTCATGGTGGATATTCCCTTTACGGCCCCTTGTATCTCCACTTTCTCTGTGGTATACTGTTCAGGGTGCACTAGGGTTGCACTCACAACTGAGTCATATTCTAAACCTGAATCGTAAAGGCACCTAACCTTGGCCCCATTACATGTCACTTCTTCACAGATGGGGGGATGTTGAAGATTTATATGATTCTCTGTCAGTTTCTTCTTCCCCTTGTCCACTGTTATCATGCATGCCGCGTGATATGGAGGAACTTTCCTACCACATTCACTAGTATTATGATTATGCATCCTGCATATTTGACAATATTTTCCTTCCTGTCTGAAGGGTTTCCTGTTATCATATTTCCTTTCATTGAATTGTGGGGTTTTATTTTTATAGTCATTTCGTGGCCTATCAAACTGGTGCTTACCTTTGTTTTGATCTCTATGATCAAATTCATTAAAGTTTTGTGGTGCCTGATAATTGTCTACCTGCCTCTTCTTATTACCTGTTACCTCTGCCTGAGCTGCTTGATACCTTTCAGCAACATTTAGTAGCTCACCCAGCCTCTCTGCACCTTGTTCCATGAGAAACTTTCTCAGTTCTGGAGCCATGGACTCTCTTAATTGTTCTATAAGGATCATTTCCTTAAGATCTTGGGTTTTCCCCAGAGAAGTCCATTTCTCCAAGTATGTCTCTATCCGTGCAGAGAACTGGTGATAGGTTTCACCTGACAGTAGTTTAGCATTCCTAAATTTTTTTCCTATAAAATTCTGCGTTCTTTTCATATCTTAACAAAAGAGCCTGCTTTAGCATGTCATAATTTTCTTGATCACCTCTGCTCATTTTGGCAAAAACTTCATAAGCTGCCCCACGAAGCCCTTGAGATAACTTTAAGCTCCACCTTTCTCTCTCTAACCCATACGTGGTAGCTAATAGTTCATATCTATTTAGATAGCTCTCAATATCATCGTCTTTCTCAACAAAATGATCTAAATGAAAGTTCATAGCTGAGGTTGAGGCTCCCTGACTAGCAGTAGCATCGGAGGTAAAGGGACTGGCACCATTTTCAGGAGCATGGCCTTGAAACTCAAACTCCCTTAGTCGTAACTCATGTTCCCTTTGTAATCTCTTCTCCTCCTTTTCTGCTTCCCTCTCTGCAGCCAATCGCTTGTCTTCCCTTTCTGCAGCCAATTTCTTCTCTTCTCTTTCTGCAGCCAATTTCTTCTCTTCTCTTTCTGCAGCCAATTTCTTCTCTTCTCTTTCTGCAGTCAATCTTCTTTCTTCTGCTTCCAATTTCTTAGCCTCAGCCTCAATCTGCAACCTCTTAGTCTCAGCCTCAGCCTCAAATTGTAACCTCTTAATTTCCTTTTCAGCCTCTAACTTTCTTTCGGCCTCTTTTTCTAATCTTCTTTCTTCCCGTTCAATATATTTGTCACATTCAGCAGTGACATAAGCAATCATAATTTGCCCGTCCATTCCTAACTCTTTTGCAGTCTGCACAGCAGCAGATCGAAATTTGGCCAGGTCCGCCATTTTCTAACAGGTAAATGTATAAAATATTTAACTAAACAATTTTATCTATGACTAATTAACTAAGGACAACCACAGGCACTGAGAGCTCAACCTTATTTATTTCCACCCAAGGATACCTCTTAAATTTTTGTTATTCCCAATATATATATATAATAGGAGAAAGTTCAATATCCCGGGAGCGAGACCCCAATATATGTGGTAAAATGGGATGTTATAAATATTTATAGGGGACTTAGTGTACTGACTGAGATCAGCTGTGAAGGTATCTGTATCTAATAAGTGTGGTGTATTACAGATGACCTTACTTGCTACCACATATTATACCTCAGTCAGAATTATTCTGGAATATTGTGATGACTACGTTAAATGTCTAGGGTTATGGAAATGATGAAGTGTAAGTCACAACAACAACAAACAGATAAACAATTTAATTTATTCCACAACACTTTACAACACTGTGACACTCACACACATATAACACTCTATAAGACTATCTTAAATGAGTCAAGTGTTTCAGTTTAAAAATATATGTATTAATTCTTTCAGTAATGGGTATCCTGATTCAACTACACAGTGAACCAGGAATCACAATCAAATGTAATTACGAGTATTATTTACACAGTTTATATATATGAACTTTGTATTGACAGAGTTTATTATTATTATTCGATGTGTGTAATTTGTGCAGTAGTAATATGAGGTAATACTGGTTCTGTTCAAGCTTGGTTGTTGTTTTTCATCATGACTTCAAGTGTTTGATTATCGGGGAAATAGTATTGGGAAACTTTCACAGTTCCTGTCATTTGAACCAATTAAGTGTTCCTCTGTGGTTAAAAAAATGTCAATTTTTGAGGGGGCACATAATGTTGAGCTACTCTGGCCACAGAAGCTTATCTTTCGTGATGGTGGCAGGGAAAGACTCCTCTGCTCGATTGCTTCCTGTGTTCTGGAGACACCTCACTGGTCGCTACCTGGACCCAGGAGTATGCTGTCAGCCTCTGGATTCAGCAAAACCCAGACCAGGTGCTGCTTCAATAACTAGGACCACAGTCCCTGAAACAAGAAGGTTGTACCTCCTACTTCAGATCTAATTTATAATCTATTTCTACACTGAACACAATACAGAACAAACACTGAGTTCAGAGCGGTAGGCCAACTGCTATCTTCATCTGAAACAATTTACACCAGTATTCTCCTCCTAAATGGTTACTACGCCTCTGCAATTCCAGCCTTAGTTCCTTCTAGTCAATAAGATAGGTGTCAGTGTACTGTTTGGCAATTCCATGCAGTTTTACTTTTCTCCGACACCTCCTGTTCAGGTTGGAGCAATATTTAGGCCTTGCCTCATGTTTGCTACCGAACCACACACATATACAGACATAAATTATCAATTTACATTCAATTTTCATTAAAAGATATTGAATATATCAAGCTTACCACAATTCATGGAAATATTACACAGATACGTTGACTGGCGATGAATAATGGCACAAATTATGGCACAAATTCTGATCCGCCTCTGTCCCAGGCTTTTATTTAGAAAATTATGATCTGGCTCTCCACGCACTGGTTCTTAGTAAGTTTATTTTAAAGTGTGGCACTGACCTGACGCTCCTAATTGACTATATTGGCGGGTCTAACCAATCGGGCCATGTTTACACAGCTTTTCAAAAAAGGTACTCCTACTCACGTTTCCCTAACAACAAAGAATTAGTATTTGTAGCCCGGCTAATCGTGTTTAGCCTTACATTTACTTCTATCCAATCAAATAGGATTTTACATGGTGGCCCATTTCCCGTAAAATAGTGGTTCCAAAACATGCGACTGTGCGATTATTATTTGGTGTTGTCTGACACCCTCACTCTTTTCTTTTGGCTATAATTTGTTAATTCCTAGACTATTTGCGTAACACTTAACATATTCTTTGTCAGCAAGTCCTAAGGAACCCAAATATATAAGTTTTAATGGAGCTAAGTGGCTGCGTTCAAAATATGCATTTTCTAGGATAGTCGTGTACTTTTTATTTTTTTATGTTTAGAACCGCCACCTGTCCTGCCTTTTCGACTGTTCTGTCATACTAATGTCAGGATTTCAGACATAAAACAGTAGAATGTCATGTTTCCCAATAAGCGTTTTAGAGGTTTTTAAACCTAACTCTCGTAGTTGTAGTGTTTTTTATCACGGTCTATTTGAAAAAAAGTATTGCTTCTGGCCTTTCGCTTGGGGAGGGTGGCATTAATTGTATATCGCGAGACGCGTGTTAGGGTTGCATGCGTTCCTGCTTTCAGCCCTCCCTTCTTTCTATCCTAAGTTCATCTGTCTTTTCATCACGCCGTGTATAAAATGAAATTAATGGAAGTATTAATTTAGGTCATTACGCGGTGTGCCTAGCTCAAGGTTTTCTTAGAAATGCAGTACAAGTTTTATTGTAGAAAGCGTGTAGTGATGCAGTAGGCTTTACTATCAACGTGAAACGTTACAATTTGCAGACGAAGTAGAAAACAAGGGGGATTTTTGTACGCCATTGTGACAGCACTGTACTTTTGCCACTTCTCTTTCCTTTTATTGAATTTATGTGTTAGGCTTTACATTTTCCTTTTAATTTATATATGTGGATGTAGAATTTTACGACACACGTTCTTTCCGGAATCCACACTGACTTTCAGGTAAAAGACCTTTGTCAAGATGAGCCGTAAGGCGATTCAAAAGTATTCTGGCGAATATCTTCCCAGCGATTGATAAAAGAGAGATGCCTCGATGATTGTTACAGTCTTGGCGATTCCCTTTGCGTTTATATAGATGTATAATTGACGCATCTTTGAGATCGTGTGGGATGGTTTCACTCTGCCACATTTGCTGGAAGATCATGTGAAGTTTCTCTATCAGAACTGCAACGCCATCTTTATAAACCTCAACAGGAATTGAATCAGAGCCGGGGGTCTTTCCACTAGACAGTTGACGAATCGCTTTCTTAGTTTCCTTCAGAGTTGGTACATCATTTAATGCTTCATTTATAGGAATTTGGGGCAGGCGGATGATGGCTTCGTCGTTAATAAATGATGGCTGGTTCAGAATATTAATAAAATGTTCAGCACAGCGTTGGAGCATTTTTTCCTTGTCTGTAATTAGTGTTTTTTCCATCTGCATTAAGGAGGGGAAATGATCCTGATGATGTTGGACCATAGACCGCTTTGAGTGCAAGGTAAACATTTTTCAAGTCATGGCTGTCAGCAAAGCCTTGGAGCTCATCTGCTTTATTACTCAGCCATGAATCCCGCATCTGGCGTAGTTTATGTTGGACGATTCTACGCATGTTGTTGAAAGCGTCTTTCTTGGATGTAGATTTTGGATCATTTAAATATGCTTTATGGAGATGGTGTTTCTCAGCCAACATCTGCTTTATATCATCTGAGTTCTCATCAAACCAGTCATTTTGTTTCTTGATGGAAGGACCCAGGACCTCTGTAGCAGTGTTGTAGATCTGCTCACTTAGGGCTGCCCAATTTGTTTCCATACTTTGGCCGTCTAGCGAGATAGATTTGAGACGGTCTTCTAAGGTGTCAGTAAATGACTGTTTGATTTTTGTCTTCTTTAGTTTGGTGACATCCAGCCTCCTTTGAGTTTCTTCCCCTGAGGGCGACTGGCTGGTTGGATACGAATTTTAAGTTTAGATACAATGAGGCGATGATGAGTCCAACATTCGGCACCACACATGGACTTGGTCACCCGGACATCTTGCCTGTCCTTCTTCCTAACAATTACATAGTCAATTAAGTGCCAATGCTTTGAGCGAGGGTGCATCCAGGAGGTCCTGTTGCGGGTAGGAAGTCGAAAAATGGTGTTGGTGACAAGGAGGTCATGTTCTGCGCAAGTCTGGAGAAGAAGTCCATTGCTGTTACAGCGACCCACGCCGTACCTTCCAATAGTGCCATTCCAGGAGATGTTATCTGAGCCTACTCTTGCATTAAAGTCACCAAGAATGATGAGCTTATCTGCTTTAGGAACTGATGCAATGACTGCATGTAGTTCTTCGTAAAACTTATCTTTGACGTCATCCTGGTTTGTCATAGTTGGTGCATACGCGCTAATGATGGTGGCATGTTTTCTTCCATAGAACAGGGGGATCTTGACCGTCATCAGTCGGTCATTTATTTCCTTTCGGGGCCCCGCTAACTTGCTGACAATTGCTGTTTTGATTGCAAATCCAACCCCTGCTTCTCGTCTTTCTTCAGTTCCTCTTCCACTCCAAAAGAATGTATAACCTGAATTGTTACGGTAGATTAATTGACATTGTCTGCTAGAGGTTAGCAGCATGCGATTTTAGGGGTTACAACGTTTAATGTAATGTAAAAGTTTTATTAGCCTAGTGAACGCTGTGACGTTTCAGCGTTGGTAGTCACGCACCGTGACCAAGAGACGGGACCCTTTCTTGAATGACCGTCGAACGGAGAAGACGTGTCTTTATATTCTTATAGTGTCGGGCATGGAATGCCACACAGTTATATTGTATTTTGTTATGGACATGGGTCAGTCCACTGTTATGATGAAGAAAGATGAAGTTACAGGTTAGTAATTGACTAAACCTTGTCGAGATGAATTAACAGTCCGTTTTAGTTATACTAGTGCCAGACGCATAATCTCACTGTCGGTCGTTGGGATTACCAACCACGCGTGCATATAGTTATGTCGTTCTGCCTACAGTAATTCAGATGTACGAGACAAAGGACTGATATGCAAGATAGCTAACTCAACATAGGATTCTAAATTATATTTGTGATGTAATTCATGATCAACGTCCGATGTCTACAGAATGTATAATAAATTGTTTGTTTGGACTCTAGACATGACTTATCCCGTCTATGAACATTTGGGAGATTCAATTATTACTATCATGGTTTTCAAAGTATTTAAACCCACATTCGCGTAACTAACATCGAAGGCACGATGCAAAAATGATGAACTGTAAAACAAGTCACCACGATTGACTATCAAGCTTTCAACAATCCGTTGGGCTAATTTTCCGACCGCAGCAGAATTGGTGGCCA
This sequence comes from Oreohelix idahoensis, assembly GCA_024509875.1. Lineage (NCBI taxonomy): Eukaryota > Metazoa > Mollusca > Gastropoda > Stylommatophora > Oreohelicidae > Oreohelix > Oreohelix idahoensis. The sequence goes on along the minus strand of JAMPIV010001971.1, from coordinate 78,275 downwards.
ATGTGGGGATCGAAAGAAAAAGGAAAATTTTTCTTGTTTACATACTTTCACAAACTGTTTACGATTACAAGAAAGTCACATGATTTGCATAAATACGACGTTAAACACATGACTACGAAATGCCAATCTGACGTCACTACATCATGCGTAGATGCCGCGCTTCGAAAGTACAACCGTCAACGCATTCCAGGTTTGATGAAGATTTAAATGATCAAGAAGACCAGACGATGGAATACGGTTATCAGCCAACAAGGAGCAAACAGTACTAGGCATGAATCTAGTCCGTTGATGAACTTGACATCGCCGGTGCCTTTTAAAGATAAGTCTAGACTTAGGACGGTTGTCATTCATATAGCACAATACTAAGTCCATTTCTCTGTGCAGGCATGTCCACTCTATTTGTTATATATCTATGTTATATCTGTTTTTTCCGTTGATGTTGTCCCTTATTCGTGGGTATGGATGGGCGGCGGATTGAAATCAATTCTATGGCTCCTTGGATGCCACGAACTGATTTTAATTGTTCTTAAGGCCGTTAGTTAATTGCATTTTTACGAAGAACCCATCAATGGCTTTCCGATGATTTTTGTTCGTTCGTATTTGCAATTAATTGACCTTGCATGTTAGGTGTCTAGTCGTGTTATAACTGGGGTATTCTAGTGTATTTAGTTCTAATTTTTATTCATTTCTGTAACAATGTTTGTAACCTATTGTGTTTTTTCTGACCTTACTATCATTCAGTTTATATTTTTTGTACAACCGTTAATGAGTCCATGTATACGTCACTAATTTTTGTGTACGCAGGTTAATTTTCTATTCAGTTCATTCTTTGATCTCTCACTTCCGGTCTAGTCAACTTAGTTATAAATGCATTTTTATTGTGAAAATGTCTTTGTCGTATGGTAATACTGTTCTGTAATCCTTGGTTAACAAATTGTGTTGTTTGTCTTCATTTCATCCATTTATAAGATAATATTAATACTATAATTTATTCATTAATAAGAGTGTAGATTAATATGATTAAATTTTTATGAGTTTTAAGGAGGAATTAGGGACTTTGCACCAATTTGCAGTGGTGGTCCAAGAAATGGGCAATGCACTTTATAGCTCATGATTATGACATAATATACAATAATTAATTATTATAAATTTATAACATATTAAGACATATTAAATGTTATTTAGTACACTTTTCCAGTACTAAAAGATTAACTTAGCACATATCATTGATTGAATAATATAATTATTGAGGAATAATACCAATAATTGTTAGGTGCATGATAGCAATTCAGCATCATAAATTAATAAGGGTATAATACATTGGTCTAATGTAATGAGTATATATTATTTATATATTATTGATATACACTATTTGATGACAAAATAGTTGTGGGACTTACAACTAATGACATTAAGGAGATTATAGTTGGTTATATTGAGTGACAATACTTTGTTGCATATATGATTTGATTGACTAAGAGAGTCAGAGATATATATATATATTTACCATGCGTACATTAGAGTATTACATGAATATGGCACGTTTTTATTATGGTTTGCAGGGTGAAGATTTAAAAATATCTGCTATGAGATTCTTTATTGTAGATGAATGGGAAGAAAAAGGAAAGGCATATAATGAAGAAGAAATGGGAGTTGAGATAAGGCGTATTGAGGAACTGGAAGAAACTAAAAAGATATTTGCATTAGAGGATAAAAAAAATATGTGTCCATTAGAGGAGAAGAAGGTTGATGAGAAAAGAGAATTCGTAGAAACTGAAGAAAATATGAGAATACTGGAGGAAAAGGGTGTTGGCTACCCAACAGCTGCCTCTGCCCCACACTCATTAGTCAACGGGTTCAAACGACTGTTGGCTATTGCTGTTGAGACAGATTACACATTCAACGAAGCAGAAAGGACCAAGAAGTTCTTAAAGGACTTAAACATGACAGTTTTGGATAAAAATTTAGCAAATCTTGATTTGACTAATCAAGAACTCATGAAAGATGTTGGTAATTCTGACGAGAATGGTGTTGATATTGAATTAGATAAGGGTAATACCGTGTTAGTGACTGATGATTATACACATACGGCTCAGAATCATGGGCTGAAATCTGAGGTTTCATTTTGGAGATTAAAGGTTAATGCACAAGAGGTGGTAATTCAGGATATGAAGAGTTCTTACATGGTGTTGGAGAATAAAATGAAAAAATTGAACTCGAGAATCATGAATTTAGACGAATTATCAGTCAACATGAAAAATTAACTAATGACAATTTCGCTAAACTCGATACATTGCTCCTTAAAGAGAATAATAGATATTTTGAACTAGAAAAGAGAATGCAAAAGCAGATTAATGCACTTTCAACAAAGCTGAATGCAGTTAATTCATTAGTTATTCATGATGAGGAACAATATAAGCAATTCTGTCTAAACAGGGGAATGAAGACGAAGATTGATATAGGAAAAAGGGAAAATGCGAGTGTATCATTTGATGACAATAATATGATAGATAGATGTCATACAGATAATGATAACATTTATGAATTGTGTCTTAGACAGAAAAAAAAAGTTGGATGCTGTTGGTTCAGAGGATGAAAGAGTGACTACATTAGAAGCTTTACTCCTGAAGGAGAAAGATAGATATGCAGAATTGGAAAATGAGACACAACAACAAATTTACGATCTTGCTACGGCAGTGAACACATTTGATTCCTTACTAGCTAGTGAGAAGCAGATAACATTTAACTTAGATAAGTTAAATAAGAAGCAGAGGCAGGAGATTACATTCCTGACTTCTGAAAATAATAAACTAAGAATGAGGATTGATTGTCTACTAGACGTACTGGCAGGTAAAAAAATATTGATGAACAATAAAGGGAATAAACGTACTTTACGACATGACTCAAAGTACGAAAAATGATACTAAGGTATCAATACACCCAGTGGTGATTAGAAGATCATTTCGAGGGAGATATACTTTTCTTCGTCAGGATACTACTGCCAATCCTGAAAATAAATGTTGGCGACAGGATCAGATTACAACTGATCCTAAGAAAACTGTTGACTTTGTCAACATTGACAACGATGTTACGAAGAAGAATAATGGTGGAGTTAGGAAGAACAGGGATAATGAAGTTAAGACAAATAAGTCTAACAGCAAAGTTTTTACTTTGCCCAGCAAGGACATGTCTACGACATGTAGGAAACTTAATACCTTTGGTAATAATAGGTGTCATCCTCGGTCCAGTCAGGATGATACATCATCTAATAAAAAGACAGTGTCGGTGTTGAGGGGGAAGGTTAATTCTTTGACAAAGAATACATATCATCATTGTCCACTATTTCGTGACAATGATACTACATATATTGGGAAAAGTGCGTATTCTCGCACAGTGTTAGTGCGAAATCTGCCACAGGATACTACCTGGCAGGCACTTAGAAATTTCTTTGATTATACAGCACACGTTAAGTTTGTTCGTCTTCTGCCATCATGCAATGGGCAGAATAGACAGGCGATGGTTACATTTCGTAACAATCGAGACGCTCGTTGGGTAATCGAGCGTGATAATGGTGTTTATTTTCATCACCGTTATCTAAACTTACAATTAGTACCTGATTCTGCGTCACGCAGATAATGGTATACGCTCACACTTTGATCTTATTTCTTGATGACTCAGCATTGTCAGTCATCATTTCTTATCTTTCTTAATCATCTATCCTAATATAGATTGATTTATTGATTTTTTCTTCTCGAAAAACATTTTTTATTCTTAACATCTTTAAATTTGTACACGTTTTCTGTCTTATTTGTTTTTACCATGCCTACAAGAGACAGTAAGGTGGTTAAATGTTTTAACTATGCTCAGCCCAATGCAGCATAAGTTCATTTGTCATCTTGGTTAAAATAAGACATGTCAGTGAAGGTGACATGGACTGGTGAGTTTAATAGAATATTTCGGTAAATAATTGATATTTTTTCACACCCACCTATTTTGAGACTACCTGATGCTTCCAAAAAGTTTATACTCCTTATAGATGCGAGTAATTACGGAATTGGCGCATGTTTGCTCCAATATCATGACGACGTCCTCCATCCCACACTGTACGTCTCACGGAAACTGAAGCCACCAGAAATCAAGTACTCAACAGTTGATAGAGAATTACTATCCGTCATTTGGGCGATCACAAAGCTCGAAAAATTCCTTTTCCAGTACTAAAAGATTAACTTAGCACATATCATTGATTGAATAATATAATTATTGAGGAATAATACCAATAATTGTTAGGTGCATGATAGCAATTCAGCATCATAAATTAATAAGGGTATAATACATTGGTCTAATGTAATGAGTATATATTAATAATAATAATAATAAATTCTTTAAGCGCCAAACACGGCGCATAAGGCAGAAACCAGTGCTCTCCAGGTTGTTCGTTGTGACGCCACTCCTCTTAGCTCTTGCACATTATTTAGGCCCAACTTCTTCCTTCTCTTATTATTGTTCTTCTGAGTGTTTCTTTTGGTCTTCCTTTTTTCCGCTTACCCTCAGGAACCCAAGTGAGCGCCTGTAGTGGTATTCTGTTGTTTTGCATTCGTAGGACATGACCGATATATGACCATCGTCTTTTCCTTATATAGTCGGAGACATATTTCTGCCTAGAGTCTTCTCTTATTTGTCGATTAGTCTTGAATTCTTTCCAACTGATGTTCATGAGTTTTCTAAGACATTTGTTCTCGAATGTATTCAGCTTGTTCTCCAATGATTTTGTTATTTTCCAACTCTCACAGCCGTATGTTAACACTGAGATAACATTTGAATTAAACAGACGAAGCTTGGTATGTATATTCAATGATCGTAATTTCCAAATGTTAGATAATCTATTGAAGGCGCTAGCTGCCAAAGCAATTCTAGTATGGATTTCTCTTGTTGTGTCACCATCCTGAGTCATTTTACTGCCTAAATAATTGAAACTTTCAACTTTCTGTAGTTTTTTCCCCGTTCAAGATGATATCAAAGGTCTCGTTAGAAAAGTTCATAGCTTTAGTTTTAGAGGCATTTATTTGGAGACCAATTTTAAACCGAGAGATGACACAAATTATTTATTGCTTCTTGGGATTGTCTTGGTGTTGAACTTAAGAATGCTACATCATCTGCGAAATCCAGGTCCCCCAGGAATTTTCCATTTGTCCATTTTATACCCAATTGTTCATTGTGGGTATAGTTTCTCATAACCCAATCAATAGCTATTCCAAAAAGTAGTGGTGACATAATACAGCCTTGTTTCACCCCCTGTTTCTACTGTAAACCATTCTGTATTCCCTTTATTTGTTCTAACACAACATCTTGCATTGTCATATAGCGCTTTGATTATATTCACATATTTTTTGTTGGAAAACCATAGATTGTAATATCTTCCACAATGATGGGCGGTGTAGACTATCAAAGGCTTTTTGAAAATCGACGAAGGTGATAATAAGTGGCGATTGCCTTTCCACTGATTCTTCTATAATTGTTCTTAGTGTGAATATTTGATCAATACATGATCGTTTCGGCCTGAAACCCGCTTGTTCTTCTCTGATCTTTTCGTCAGCATGCAATTTAAGTCTTTCTAACATCATGCAACATAATAATTTTTCCAGGTACTGATAATAGAGATATACCACGCCAGTTATTACAGTCTGATAGATCACCTTTCTTCGGTAACTTTACAATAATACTGTCTTTCCATTGTTGTGGTGGTTGTTCTTCTCTCCATACTTCATTTATAATATCTAAAATTCTCAAGAGGTTGTTGTCATTAACTGCTTTAATCATTTCCCCTGAAATTTCGTCAACTCCAGCAGCTTTAAAATTTTTTAATCTTTTAACGGCTTGTTTGATCTCGTCCAGCGTGAATTCATCACAAGTTATTGGCAAAGTGGTTGTGGATGTTTCATTATATTATTTATATATTATTGATATACACTATTTGATGACAAAATAGTTGTGGGACTTACAACTAATGACATTAAGGAGATTATAGTTGGTTATATTGAGTGACAATACTTTGTTGCATATATGATTTGATTGACTAAGAGAGTCAGAGATATATATATATTTACCATGCGTACATTAGAGTATTACATGAATATGGCACGTTTTTATTATGGTTTGCAGGGTGAAGATTTAAAAATATCTGCTATGAGATTCTTTATTGTAGATGAATGGGAAGAAAAAGGAAAGGCATATAATGAAGAAGAAATGGGAGTTGAGATAAGGCGTATTGAGGAACTGGAAGAAACTAAAAAGATATTTGCGTATGTGCTAATAGTGCAATGTCATCTGCATATTCCAGATCTTCCAATGCAGAAAATGCAGTCCATCCCGTTGCTCTTGGACTGCCCTCTGTTGTCCGGCGCATCACCCAGTCTATGACTGTTAAAAACAGAGTGGTTGATAAGGGACATCCCTGTCGTACTCCTGTCTTCACCTCAAAGGCTAGGTTGCCCTGCCCAACGCCACACGCAAAGTTGGCATATAGGCTTTTTATGATTGACACTATGCAGCTTGGAATTCCACAAGCCCTCAGTACTTTCAATAAACTGTCCCTATGAATACTGTCAAAAGCCCCCTCAAAATCAACGAAATTAATGCCACTCTGAGCACTGCTCTATAATGTTCCTGAGGGTAAATATATGATCTACACATCTTCTGTTCTTTCTAAATCCTGCCTGCTCCTTCTCAGTTTGTGGTCTACTGCTTTCAGACTGCAATAATTGGAGAGGAATCACTCTTCTCTCAGTTCCCAGCAAAATACTAGGCAGGATAATTATACAGAGAATTTCAAAGGCAGTAGACTACAAACTGAGGAAAGAACAAGCAGGATTTAGAAAGAACAGAAGATGTTTAGACCATATATTCACTCTCAGGAACATTATAGAGCAGTGCTCAGAATGGCAAAGACAGCTTTACATAAATTTTGTTGATTTTGAAAAGGCTTTTGACAGCATACATAGGGACAGTTTATGGAAAATACTGAGGGCTTATGGAATTCCAAGCTGCATAGTGTCAATCATAAAAAGCCTCTATGCCAACTTTACGTGTAGTGTTGGGAAGAGCAACCTAACCTTTGAGGTGAAGACAGGAGTACGACAGGGATGCCCCTTATCAACCACTCTATTTTTAACAGTCATAGACTGGGTGATGCGCCAGACAACAGAGGGCAGTCCAAGAGGAATAAGATGGACTACATTTTCTACATTGGAAGATCTGGAATATGCAGATGACATTGCACTGCCGGCACATTCACATCAACACATCCAGGAAAAAAACGGATAGACTTAATCAATTTAGCCAGCAGGTGGGCTTGAACATCAATTTAAAGAAGTCTGAGGTCATGACGCTCAATGTGAGCAACCCTGAGCCCATATCAGTAAGGAATCAGCAACTGGTACAGACAGATACCTTCACATGCCTAGGAAGCATAGTAACACCAGACGGTGGGGCAGGCAAAGACATCAACATCAGAATGAATAAGGCAAGAACAGCCTTCTTTAGCCTAAATAACATCTGGAAGTCCTCCCAATACAGCACAAGCACAAAATTAAGATTATACCAGAGTTGCGTGCTTTCTGTGCTTCTCTATGGTGCGGAATGCTGGAGAGTCACAGAGAAGGATATGTCAAAATTGTCCTCTTTTCACACAACATGCCTAAGAAAAATTCACCGCATCTTTTGGCCGAATACCATCACCAACCAAGATCTGCTTACTCGTAGCAAGCAAGAGGACATGCATACCATCATAGCTGGCAGACGCTGGAGCTGGGTTGGTCATGTCCTCAGAAGAGACCCCGATGCCATCACAAGAACAGCTATGCTTTGGACCCCTGAAGGAAAGCGAAAGAGAGGCCGACCAAAAACAACTTGGCGGAGGACTGTGGAGGCTAAGATGCAAAGAATGAACCAGAGTTGGGGCACTGTACGAAGGATGGCCACCGACCGTGCAAAGTGGAATCAATTTGTTGTTGCCCTACAAGACGCCACTAGGCGTGATGGCCACTGACTGCTTTGACGGTCGGTGGTTAAGGATCGAAGAAGAAGAAGATAGGTAAACAAGGCACCCACTCACTCACATGCTGTAGTCAGTAATTGTAGAAACTGCTGGAACTTTCAACCATTTATTTACGAGACACAGTGACATCAACAGTTACAGTCAAATGGACGAGAATCAAGGACATCATATATATTGGAAATGACTGGCAAAACATCTGGCATATAAAGCTTGAACCACTCATCTATAAGGACGTTATCGACAATGGTCTGTCCTTTAACAACTGTTCATATGTGGTAATAAATAGGAACATCGAACATCATCAGTTTTGTATAGCTCGTAGGTATGATGCTAATAACGCTGGTTTGACAACATATTCTTTTTCCTACTGTAGCTCAGGGCCCCTGACTGAACGCGTCAGGTAGTCCTTTAACAAATATAGTTGCTTAATGTCTGTGAACTTGTAAATAAAGTCAAGACTTCATCTGGCTTCACCCGCCAGGCACTTCTTCTTCTGCTCAAAGTTATAGGCTGTAATGACGGGCCTTATAATGGTTGATAAACAACTGTACATTTTTTTCATAGGCATGTATTATCTTCCATGCTGAAACATACCGCCGTCATGCGGGTTTCATATCAATATACGTTCATTGTGCTTCTGTAAAGTACTTCAACGAATAGACCTAATTGGCTACGTCAAGCACACATAATGGACTCTGGATCACAAGAACTGTGAGCGCTACTCACAGGTTCATACTAAATGTTCTGCAAACTTTGCATAATAATTAAGTTATTTTACCTTGGACAGAATTCCGAGAAATACACAAATAACACCTGTCACCCCTAATCAACCTGTGTCAGGGAGTTAACATACAGTTCTGTACCTTCGATTATCAAAAGTATTAAAAAGATTTACATCTTCTGGAACCGTCAAAAATGACGGCAACAGACTACCACCCCCTCCGGATTAAAAAAAATGAAACTTTTTTTTTTGAAATACATCAATGAGCGAGATGCAACAAGCTCATAACGCATGAATGATGCGCCGATGAAAGGATCAATATAATATAACGACATAATGTCAGACCCAATCAACGCAAAATAGCGCGTCTAGAGAGAACAAAAGTTCACCTCACAAAATAAGAGAAAATATTTTCTCCAAGCAAAATATATCCGGAAGGTACCATCAAATAAATATCTGGCGATGCTAAAAAAAAATCACATATAAAAAAAAATTGCAATGTTATAGTGATGCGAATCATAACATACCGGCCGTAAACATTTCTTCAAACGCCAACGCCCGGGTTTGAACCATGAACACCTGGTCGCCGAAGCCATTACACCAGCGCGGCTCCCATATAAATCTATAAAAGTATCATGTTATATAATGACTATCATCTAATGGATGGACATAATCAAAATTTGTAAAGTTATTCTATATACATATGACAATTCAAGTGTATACTCTAACAAATAGAAGATGGTATCCACCAAGTATAAATCAATTGTGTATGTCGTAGATCATGTAAGCAGCATCTTGATTCTCAAAAGCACTCCGTACCTGGTACTAGTTTGCACTGAGAAAAATATAAATAACACAATTAGCAACATGCTATAATATACTATAATTACTAATACATGTTACATGTGGCCGCATTAATTTTTTCGACCTTTATATTATGTCAACTCAACCTTCTCCATTACACTAAAGATGGTAATAGAGAAAGAAAACAATTAATTTACCACTCTAAGTTGACAACAAATGTGTTAATATATATAGGTATAGTGAAGAGACATATGTCTAGCAGTGTATCAGGAAAAACTAGGACACAAGACTTAAGTGGACTCATGTGGGCATCTAGACAGTATGTCTTCCATCACATTATCCAGACCACTGATAGCTCGCACCGTGAAATGAAAAGGTTGAAGAGCAATAGCATATCGAGTAGATCTCGAGCTCTTCAAATTCTTACACTGAATAGCTGTAAGAGCTTTTTGGTCTGTTTCCACAATGAAATGCGCACCAAGAAAGAATCTTTGTAATTTAAGGATTGACCAAACCATAGCCAACAAGTCACGGTCTAAAACCGAGTAATTCCTTTCTGCCGCTTTCAGTTTCCTAGAAATATACATTACAGGATGCAGAGTTCCTGAATACTCTTACATTAGTCCCGCTCCGATCCCTGTGGATGAGGCGTCACTACGAAGAACAAAAGTCTTATCAGCAATAGGTAGTCTTAAGATAGGTGGGGATGAGAAGAAATTCTTAATCTGATCCAATGAAGATTGACATTCTTGAGACCAGCGCACCATGTTAGGAGACCCTTTCTTCAATAGGGTTGAGAGTGGTGCCATGATAGAGGATAGATTCTTAATGAATCTTCCGTAGAATTGTATTAATCCCAAAAGACTATGTACTTGTTTCTTTGTTTTAGGCACAGAGATATTTAATATCTTAGAAATGTTTTGGTCCTCTGTCTTCAATAGACCATGACCAACTCGATGACCCAGGAAAGAAATTTCGCTAAACCCAACAAAGGCTTTAGAGGGTTTTGCAGTCAAATTATGCTCGCGTAGAGTTGACAGTAATTCATTTAACCCCAAATAGTGATCTTCCCAAGTATTACTGAAAAGACAGATGTCATCTAAGTATGCAATGACATCTGAACGATATGAGAGAATTCGACGCATCATGCGTACGAAAGTAGCCGGGGCGTTCATAAGCCCGAAAGGCGTAAAATTCCACTGAAACAAACCCCTAGGTGTTGAGAAAGCAGTGAGAGGTTTGGCGTGTTCAGTTAACGGAACTTGCCAATAGCCTTTTGACAAGTCAAGTTTAGTAAAGAATCGAGAGTTAGAAAGTCTAATAAGTAGATCTTCTAATAAAGGCATAGGTTCAGCATCGAACTTCGTAACTTGGTTTAATTTGCGATAATCTACGCAAAGGCGTATGTTATTGTCTTTCTTTCGAACAGTAACCATGGACGAAGAGTATGCTGAGGTGGATGGTTCAATTATCTTTAATTGTATCATTTCATCCAATTCTTTCTCGACTTGTGCTTGAAAATGAATAGGAATAGGATATGGCCTTACTCTGATCGGATTATGATCAGTAAGTATAATGTCATGCTCAATGACATGTGTGTGTCCAGGAATGTCGGTAAGGACATCCTGAAATACTTGTAGCGTAGAAGATATTTGTCGCTGTTCTTCAAAAGACAAATTAGAAGAAAACAGTAACGTTTCTCCATGATTCCGTAGAAGTAAGTGGAATCATAGGAAGAGGTGGATTAACATCCGAAAAAGTAGTTTCCTCATCCTGTATAACCGACAGGGATGAGATATGACCTTATTGGACTGGAGAATCGTCCGTCGCCTGAAAAATAGGCTGCAAATAGTCTGGTCTATCATGATATTCCGTAAGCATATTTATATGGAAGGTTTTATGCCTTCCATCAATATCGACAATATAATCGACATCGGAAATCTTCGAGACTATAGTATATGGACCTTTCCATGTAATAAGCAGTCTGTTCTCCCTAGAAGGAAGTAAAACAAATGCTTTGTCTCCAGGACAAAGTTGACGTAGGCGTCTCTTCTTATTAGCAAATAGCCGTGCCTTTTCCTTAGCAAATTCGGATGATGAAGTTGCTAGCTTGCATGCTTCAATAATTTTTTTTCTGAGAGCAATGACATACTCATATGAAGATTGTGTGTCATTGTCGATATTATCAGCAGTTATAAGATCATGCAGCAAAGACATAGGTCGCAGACCAAAGACAAATTCAAAAGAAGAAAATCCTGTATGTTCGTTGGGGACCTCCCTATAGGCAAAGAGAGCCGCTGGTAGGACCATGTCCCAATCCTGAAGATGATCCTCAGTTATCTTCCCCAGTAAGTTCTTGAGTGTTCTATTAAGACGCTCAACTAACCCATTAGACATTGGGTGATAAATACTACTCAGAGATCTTTTAATGTGCAGAGTAGACATTACCTGCGACATTGTCTCTGATATCAATTGTGTGCCATGGTCTGACAATATTTCCCCAGGAAAACCTAAACGAGAAAATATAAGCCAAAGAGCGTCTGCGATATCAGCAGTGGAAATGCTCTTAAGAGGAATAGCCTCTGGCCAACGCGTGCACATATCAACGCACGTAAGGATAAATTGATGTCCTCTGGCCGATTTAGTCTTAAAAGGGCCAATGATATCTATGGCCATTTTCTGAAACGGCCGAATAGGAATGTCTGCTGCCTGAATAGGCGCAGCATGCCGTGGACCTCTAGACTTTACCTCTTGACATATTTTGCAAGACCGGCAATAAATTCGTATGTCTTTATTGACAAATGGCCAAACGAAAGATCCCAGAACTCCCGATTTAGTTCGGGAAAAACCCATGTGTCCAGCACACTGAGAATCGTGTGCATGTTGAAGAATTAAAGCTCTCATACTTTTAAGCACGAGAATTTGAGAATGCATAGTCGCGTCTGAGTGATGTACCATATGCACTAGTATACCATTCTTCATAGTGATATATGATTTGCAATTTGTATTCTGATTCGGATCACCGTTTTTAGCGAGAAGAAAGAATTTCTTTAAAGAAGGGTCTTTTTCTTGTAGTTTCACAAACGAGTCATGCGAAATCTCCAAGTGATCATCTTGGCTAACTACTTCATTAACTTCAGTAGATGAAGTTTAAGGAATAAGAGCTTGTGCTCTTGTTACCACTGCATTGGCTGTTTGCATATTCCGTTCTTCCCAGGCAGTAATTTGTTGCGGGGTGCATTCCTTAACCGCGTGAATACGACCGATTATAAGATCCGCAATAGGGTTAGGTAGAAGACACGCGTGGACATCTCCCATAAAGAAAGGAGTAGCAATGTGAATAATAGCGGTCGAGTACTTTTCAACTGTGCCACCAAATGTTACACATTTAACTATTTTCCCTGTGGCACAGCGAGGATCTATAAGAGATTGCTTAACCCCAATAGTAGTGCACCCAGATTCAAATAGTAATGAGACTGGGTTACGTTACGGTGGTTTTATTAGCATCGTCTGCTAGAGGTTAGCAGCGTGCAGTCTTAGGGGTGACCACATTTAATATAATGTAAATAATTGTTAGTTTATTGAACGCGATACACACGATCGATTATGACGTGGTAGCGTCGGTAAGGTCACGCTGGGCGACTAGGTTACCGGACCCTTTTTTATTGACCGTCAAACTGAATAGACGTGTCCTCTAATCCTTCTAGTGGTAGGCATGATATTGCCGCACATATGTTACTGCAGTACGGACATGGGTCAGTCCAAGAATATTAAGAAGAAAGGAATTTTATGGAGGTTAGTAAATTAACTAAATTCAAGGAAGGAAGAAATAGCAGTCCATATTCGTTTATCTTGTCAGACGCATAATCTCACTGTCGGCCGTTGGGTGCTTCAACCGCGAGTACATATAGTTATGACGTTCTGACTATAGTATTGCATATTACTGGACAAGGACTGTGATGCATGGATAGCATCTATGATGTAGGATTTAATATATACTTTCATGTTCAGCTTGAGTGGATTTGTTTCTTCATGTGTAACCTGTAATAAATATATACGGACTCAACCCAAATGAATTATCAATTTAATCAAGTTGCTGAGTTCAAACCTTATGACAGGCAGAATGTTATTGACCCACACTCGCGTAAATTACCAACAACAGCACGATCAAGAATTAATGAATCAATGACCAGAACTAAAGAGGCCCTATTGAACAAATAAGAAAAATAGCCTTCAACAACTACAACGAACGACGGCAACAACTGGTAGGCCATTGCTGGGGAACGAAAGAAAAAATTTTTCGTTTTGTTCGCAAACTTTCACGAACTGTTTACAATTACAAGAAAATCACATGATTTGCATAAATATGACGTGACACGCATGACCACGAAATGTCAACCTGACGTCACATAATCATGTGTAGATCGCCCACTTTGAAAGGACAAAGTCAGCGCAGTCCAGTTTTTTATGAAGAATACAAGATCTCAGTAGACCAAAAGATGGAAATCAGTTATGTACCAACGAGGAGCAAACAGTTCGAGACATGAGTCTAAACCGTTGGTGAAAATCGCATCGAGCGGAGCGTTAAACAGATAAGTTTAATGTGACTTTTGTCAGTTATAAGACACAATACTGAGTCCATGTCACTTCTGCTTTCATAGGCATGTCTAAATCTTTTCATATATATATATGTATTATTTATGTTCCACCGTATGTGTTGTTACTTATTCGTGGGCAGTAGGAGGGGATCAGAACTGAACCTTATGGCTTTTCGAATGTCAAGGTCAGTCCTGATTGTTCAATAGGGCTGTTAATTAATTGCATTTAGTGAAGAACCCATCGATGACTTTCCGATGATTTTGTTCGTTCGTGCCTGCCATTATTTGACCTTATCCGTTAGCTGTGCAGTGTTGTAAATTAATGGTGTATTGGATCACATTCAGTTGTATTTTATTCAGTTTTGTATCATGTTTGTAACCTATCTCGTCATTCCTGACCTAACTATTTTTTATTTATGAATATGTGTATTTTAAGGTTTGTCTATGAGTCCATGTATACGTCATTATTTCTTGTGTACGTAGATTAATTCTCCATTCGGTTTTCTCCTTGACCTCTCATTACTTCCGGTTTATTCTGCTTAGTTTATAAATGCATTTTTATTATGAAAATGTCTTTGTCGTATTGTAGTACTGTTCTGTAAGCCTTGGTTAACTAATCGTTTTGTTTGTCTTCATCTCATACATTATTCATATAATACTAATATTATCATTTGTTTAATAATAATCTTGTAATTGAATTTAATTAAATTTTAAGAAAATTTAGTGATGACTCAGGGACTTTGCATCAATGTGCAGTAGTGTTTCAACACACTGGTGATGCACTTTTGATATGATGACTAGGGCATAATAATATAATAGATATTGATAATTAAATATAAATTTATGGTCTGTCTTGAATATGACAGACATATTATATGTTCATTAGTACATTTTCCCAGTACTACATTCTGACTTAGCACATAAAATTAATTAAATAAAATAATTATATTGGGACAATACCCATAATTATTAAATACTAATATTAAGTGCATGATATAATTTCAGCATCTTAAATAAATAAATATCATAACCATTTATGATATATATTAGTGGGTACATATAATATTGTTACAAAATATTATATTTATTGATGAAACTTACAAATAAAAGTTCAATAATATTATAATTATTTAGAGTGACTATTCATACGTTGAATAAGTACAATAATTACTTAGATTTTATTGCTGATTATTACAGATCAATAATTACTTACAATATTAACGTCAAGATGCTTACCTTAGACCATTTTATTAAAAATGGGAAAGATTTTAATATGAAAGGACAGGAACTACGTGAATATGCGGAACAACAACTTGCGAAATATAAAACAGAAATAGAGGAACTTGAAAGAAAAGAAGCAGACCGTGAGATGAAAGAAATTGAAAAGGAAAATAGATTAAGAGATATTGCTAGACGAGAAAAAGAAGAACTTAGACAAGAGGAAGAGAATAAAATGAGACGAGAGGAAATTGCACGGCAACAAGAAAAGGAGTTAATACAAATGCGTATGGCTGAATTAAACTTAAAAGCTCAAGTAGCTGCAAATATAAATAATACTGATACGCAGAATACTTCTTCATCCAACCAAAATAAGGTCACTTATTATTTCAAGCTACCACTATTCAAGTTACACACACGTTGATGATTTATCAGCATGGCTATCACGCTTTGAGGATATATGCAAATTCAATAACCTTAACAAAACTGCATGGGCACTCAAACTCAAGGAATTTCTGGATGGCGAACCCGCAAGTGCAGCACAAAATATTGATCCAACATTAGCCACAGACTATGAGGCCATTAAGACCTTATTATTGCGTCGGTTCCACTTGAACGAAGAGGTCTGTAGATTACGTTTTAAAAGTATTTTGCCAGATAATAATGACTTTACAGGTTTTATTGCGAACATACGCAATACATTTAACAGATGGGTTGAACTTGCAGATGTCAACAAATCATATGACAAGTTAGTTGATCTATTACTAAGGGATAAAGTGTTATCCTCTGTCAGCCCACCGTTCTTTGCCTATTTGCAAGAACGTAAACCAGATACTATCGAGGAGTTGGAAAAATTTCATTAAATTATTGTACTGCGCATCCGAATGCGAACATTTCCAGCTCTTTGATAAGGGAACCTCTACCTGTTGCTTCTAATATGGCACACTACAATCATAACAAACCAAGAACACACAGTGTAGACAGAAGTAGGTTCAAAGGAAATTATGACGTTAATTTTCATAAGGGACGTAATAGTTTTAACAATGACTTTAATAGAGGAAGACCACAAAATAGAAATTATTCACCTCAGTCCAGATACAACTATAGTCAACGTAACTCAAGTCAGAATCGTTCCTATAACTATAATAATGGTAACAATTGGAGCAACAATAATCATAGCTCGAGACATCGAGATAACAGTTACAATAGGGAACAACGGGATAATTCAAATGATTATTCTCGTCATCGTTCTCATTCTCGTAGATCGTCAAATTATAATCATAATACAGGGGCAGCAGTTACGAATACTACAACCCCTGGGGTTCAGAGTTCACATATTGATAATACAATACCGTCTTCGTCTACATGCTGTGCAATAAATTATAACGTGGCAAATAGTTGCCCAGAATGTAATCTTATATTTCACTAGGCAAAAGAGACGGTTCTGAACTGTGGACACATTCTCCCATAAGTCGGTCTGGCAGTCAATGACGGAACAGGCTCACTGATTTTCAACAGGGGAATTGTTAATGGATCCATCGTCTCAGTGTTAAGAGATTCTAGATCTACAACGATCGGAGTCCGTCAGTCACTTGTTCATCCCAGTTGTGTGCAACTGGAGAGCATGTCAGATGCATGACTTTCGGAGGAACAATAGACTTTTATCCAACTGCCCTTATACATGTTAATACACCTTTTTTCACAGGCAACGTTAAAGTATGCATATTAAAGAACCCAATTGCAGACCTTATGGTAGGTCGCATACATGGCAGTAAGGATTGCACACCAGAAGAGATTATTGAATGGGAAAGAAATAATCTATGCATTGGAAATGCAGTAACAACCAGAGCACAGACGAAACTATTAGAGACTATGGACACTGATAAAAAGGAAAAAGACAAACATGACAATATTGATGTTCAGTCTTCGATTGACCGAGCGTCCTTTGCTGCAAAACAGAAGGAAGACAGATCATTGAAATTTTTTTTTGCTCTGGTCAACAAAGTTGACAATCTTACTTTGAACAATAATAATAACCATTGGTTTATTATTAAGAATGATATATTATTAAGATGTTTTATGGATAAAACTCAAGTAAGACAACAGGTCATGGTACCTTTTGCTTTTAGACGGTACATACTTCAACACGCACATGATTCTAAGTGCACAGGTCACATGGGATATACTCGGACACGTTCTTGAGTATTATCTTCATTTTTTTGGCCGGGAGTGTCACGAGATATTTACAGTACGTACGCTCCTGTACTATATGCCAGGAAGTGAAACACGAGGAGCCTTTCACACGGCGCCTATTCAGGCTTGTGACATATCTGTGAGACCCTTTGACAAGATGGCCATTGATATTATTGGTCCACTTTTACCATCAGCCAGAGGACATAGATTTGTTCTCACGTGCATCGATTTATGCACACGATGGCCAGAAGCCATTCCATTGAAGACCACCACTACCACAGATGTAGCTGATGCACTACACCTGATCTTTTCTAGAGTAGGTTTTCCTAGGAAGCTGTTATCAGATCATGGATCTCAATTTATATCTGAAACTATGACAGAAGTAATGAAGACCTGGAATATAGGTAGAAATCTCAGTAGCATTTATCACCCAATGAGTAATGGTGCAGTAGAAAGACTTAACCGCACACTCAAACAAATGTTACATAAAGTTACAGTTAACCATCCACAGGACTGGGACAGAGTACTCCCAGCTGTGTTGTTCACCTATCGAGAGGTGCCACATGAACAAACTGGCTTCTCCCCATTTCAATTAGTCTTTGGCGCTCCACCAAGAGGTCCTATGGGACTAATAAAAGACTTATTGATTGACTCGGAGATGACTCAGGATACCCAGTCATCCTATGAGTATGTGATTAATCTCCGGAATAATATTGTTGATGCCTGCAAAACGGCAACAGCTTCATCTGAGGCTGCTAAAGCGAAAGCTAGAACTTTCCAAAACAGTACTAGACGATTACGTCAATTATTTCCAGGAGATCAAGCTTATGTGTTGTTGCCACATAATGATAATAAACTACTCATCTCATGGAATGGTCCATACCAGGTAATTGATAAGATTTCTGATGTCGATTATGTCCTGGACATTAAGGGACATCACAAAATATTTCACATAAATATGCTCAAACAGTTTCATACTCGTCCTGAACATCTACAAAGCGAACCGCATCCACTTCTTGACGACTTACTGCCACGTCTATCTACCGCAACTATATTCACTAAGATAGATTTAACTAAAGGTTATTGGCAGATACCACTAACCGAAAAAGCTAAATATTACACAGCGTTTTCCACTCCGCAAGGTCTATACCAGTGGAATGTGATGCCTTTTGGGCTTGTTAACGCTCCAGCTACCTTTATTCGCATGATGCGACAAATTTTGTCAGGTAGATCAGATATCATCACATACATTGACGACATTTGCTTATTTAGTTCGTCATTTGAGGAACATTTTTCGGGACTTAAATATGTTTTGGAAACATTAAGAAAGAATAATTTAACTGCTAAACCTACAAAATTACAAGTAGCGTTTCATGAAATAACTTTTTTGGGACATATCATTGGAGCGGGATATATCCAAACACTTCCTAGTACGGTTTCTAAAATTTAAATCGTCTCCTTTCCTCAAACGAAGAAACAGGTTAGAAGCTTGTTAGGACTAGTCCAATATTACAGCAGGTTCGTACCTAACTTGTCATCTATCACGGTTGTTTTATCATCGCTATTTAAAAAAAGACAGGCCAGTGAAGGTAACATGGACTGGTGAATGTGATAAAATATTCCGTAAAATAATTGATATTTTTTCAAATCCACCTATTTTGAGACTACCTGATGCTTCCAAAAAGTTTATACTCCGTACAGATGCGAGTAATTACGGAATTGGTGCATGTTTGCTCCAATATCATGACGACGTCCTCCATCCCACACTCTACGTCTCACGGAAACTTAAGCCACCAGAAGTCAAGTACTCCACCGTCGACAGGGAGTTATTATCTGTCATATTGGCGATAACCAAACTGGAGAAATTTCTGCTGGGAGCCCCATTCGTGGTCCAGATGGATCAGAAGGCCGTGGCATCACTACGTCGTGCTAATCACAAGAGCCCGAAGCTGACAAGATATGCCATTCTCCTTCAACCTTTTGATTTCTCCATCGAGTACATTACAGGTTCAGAGAACGTCTTGGCAGATACTCTCTCTAGAAACCCTTCTGATGTCAATTCATAAACGATAATACTCTTCGCAGAAACTTACCCAAGCGACATGGTACTATTGTTGCATTTTCAACATAGAAATGAACCATTGACTACAAACCCAGTATCTGCTTACTAGATACATACGTTATACGAAATGTACGACATCAAATGACAATGTGTTCTTGTTTACGCCGGGACTTTGGTTGGTGTCCATTCAGGATGAAACTATTTGACAATTTCGGAAACTATAAGTGAAAAACCTATCGAACTAATTCGGTATATGACTTGAACTATTGGACGTTAAGAAGTTCTATATTTATTCTGAATCAGAACATTTCAACAGTTTCTCTAATGGAAATTCACAAGGATCAAGACTACGGATGGATCGTCATATCCAATGTTAATTAATTTTAATTTAGTCATTGAAGTAATGGAAATTAAAATGAAATGTGAGATAAAGATTTTTAAAAAAAAAATGAAATATGAAAAAAATGAAAGAAAGAAAAGAAAGCTCGCACAATTCTTATATAATATTCTTAGAATTACATAATCATGTTGCATATTTAATAATTATGTTGACACATTACATACTAGTTTATTATTTAGTTAGTTAAGTTAGATAGGTATTAACCACTTAACACAGATAATTAATATCAAACACACATAACTAAGTTAAATTTATACACTATTTTCGTTCTCTACTTTACTTCTCATTTGGTTTTTTCTCTCTTTTCTTTTCTCATAACATCGTCTCTCATTTTCTTGCATTAGATTTTTAATAACTTGATCCCTAATACACACTTAATATAATTAACTAGTTTAATTTTAATTAGTTAGATTAGTCTTGGCATGACATATCATTACGACAGACTCTAACTTAATTGAGTAATTAAATATTAACATTAGACAGTTTCTTTTATCTAATATAACATTTATGTATAACATGATCGTTAGTATATTATATGACTGTTAGTTAGTCGACATGACCACGACACTGTTCTAGTCAGAACATCGTAGGCCATATGTCGCATTTTTGTTAAATTTTTTCGGAATTATTCATTCAGATAGGTTATAAAAAAAAAATCTATCGATTTTTTTCCCCCAGTGTACAGGGAATTGTTACGGTGGTTTTTTTAGCATCGTCTGCTAGAGGTTAGCAGCGTGCAGTCTTAGGGGTGACCACATTTAATATAATTTAAATAATTGTTAGTTTATTGAACGCGATACACACGACCGATCATGACGTGGTAGCGTCGGTAAGGTCACGCTGGGTGACTAGGTTTCCGGACCCTTTTGTATTGACCGTCGAACTGAATAGACGTGTCCTCTAATCCTTCTAGTGGTAGGCATGATATTGCCTCACATATGTTACTGCAGTACGGACATGGGTCAGTCCAAGAATATTAAGAAGAGAGGAATTTTATGGAGGTTAGTAAATTAACTAAATTCAAGGAAGGAAGAAATAGCATTCCATATTCGTTTATCTTGTCAGACGCATAATCTCACTGTCGGCCGTTGGGTGCTTCAACCGCGCGTACTATATAGTTATGACGTTCTGACTATAGTATTGCATATTACTGGACAAGGACTGCGATGCATGGATAGCATCTATGATGTAGGATTTATATATACTTTCATGTTCAGCTTGAGTGGATTTGTTTCTTCATGTGTAACCTGTAATAAATATATACGGACTCAACCCAAATGAATTATCAATTTAATCAAGTTGCTGAGTTCAAACTTTATGACAGGCAGAATGTTATTGACCCACACTCGCGTAAATTACCAACAACAGCACGATCAAGAATTAATGAATCAATGACCAGAACTAAAGAGGCCCTATTGAACAAATAAGAAAAATAGCCTTCAACAACTACAACGAACGACGGCAACAGGTTACCATCCACGAGACCTCTATGCAAGCAAGATAAGCGATCTTCTCCCGTCATGCGCAATTGCAGCAGGGAGAGCGGGCAGAGGGTGACCACAACTTAAAGTAGTTACCGTGGTCGGTTCAAATAATGTTGAGCATTGGGTGCATTTAGATGCTCTCCCAAAGTCAAAAGCTGCACAAGTGACAGCATTAGAATTTTTATTCTCGTTCACCTGATTATTGACACCATGAGACTCTTGTTGTACCGAGTTTCCCTGGTGATGTGATCTCTTTTTATTGTACTGAGATCTACCACGATTATTATTCCCTCTGAAATTATCATAGTTTGATCTACCTTGACCACCGCTCTGGTTCGAATCCAGTTTCCATAATCACTATTGTCATTACCCCAATGATCATAGTGTTTACCTGTTTGGTTTCGATGCCCCCGCGAAGGATAGCCTTGAAAGTGTCTATAGTGACTACCTCTCCGCAAGTTTCCATAATTATAGGACCCAAAATAACGAGGACTATCAGATCGCTTCCAGCTCTTTGAAGAAGACCCATTATGTGATGGGTTACCCTGATTCTGATCATAATTACGATTGCTCTGCTTATTGAAGTTGTGTTGAGCCCCTTGGAATTTATTCATAAAGTTAGGGCCATATGGTGCTGCAGAAGCAACCGGCAATTCTTCTTTCACCCTAGCATTGCTAACAGTAGCATGGCGATGTGCAGTTACATACTGGCAACAGTATTCTTCCATGTCTTTTATGTCTTTAGGTTTACGCTCATGAATAAAAGCAAGGAAAGACTCATTGACAGATGACAACTTTATATCGAAGTAATAAGTCCATAAGGGCTTCATATGTTTTTTCTGTTTTAGACAGCTTAATCCAACGTGTGAATGTAAGACGAATCTTAGTAATGAAGTCAGAGAACTCTACTCCAGTTTCTGGTAGCATTGTCTTAAAACGAAGACGATAATCTTCTTCTTTTAATTGATATCTCTTAAGTAATGTTGCCCTGACAACATCATAATTAGTTCTATCAGTCTCCTCTACTGCCATTACAGTACTCAATGGTTCACCTGAAAGTAAATCCATCAGTTGTCCGATATATTGTTCCTTATCTACCTTATGCGTTACGCATGTTAATTGAAATCTATCCAGGTAGAAGGTTATGTCGTCCTTTAGAGGGTTGAAAGGAGGTAATTTGACCTTATATGTATTCTCCTTTATCTTACCCGAAGTTGATTGAGGAGCACTCATATTCATCACCTTTAATTTCTCCAACTCCAAAGCTAATAGTTTTTCCTCATGTTCCATTTGTGCTTTCTTTTCCTCAGCAGCAGCTTGAAGTTTTCTCTCTTCAGCA
This sequence comes from Oreohelix idahoensis, assembly GCA_024509875.1. Lineage (NCBI taxonomy): Eukaryota > Metazoa > Mollusca > Gastropoda > Stylommatophora > Oreohelicidae > Oreohelix > Oreohelix idahoensis. Next base: position 55,403 of record JAMPIV010001971.1, on the reverse strand, counting down.
GCAGCAGCAGCTTGAAGTTTTCTCTCCTCAGCAGCAGCCTCAGCTTGAAGTTTTCTCTCCTCAGCAGCAGCTTGAAGTTTTCTCTCTTCGGCAGCAGCTTGAAATTTCCTCTCTTCAGCAGCAGCAGCAGCTTGAAGTTTTCTCTCCTCAGCAGCAGCAGCAGCTTCTCAGTCTAATCTTTTATTTTCAGCTTCAGCAGCAGCTTGAAGTTTTCTCTCTTCAGCTTCTCTTTGTTGCTGTATTCTTCTATCTTCAGCTTCTCTGTCCTACTGCATTTGCATCCTTTTCTCTTCAGCCTTCTGTGCCTTGGCATATTGAGCAAGTGCAAACTATTCCAATTTCTCACCAGTTTTGCCAAGGGATTTCCCTTGCTCAATAAAGACATCTAATGTAGACATTCTGTCTAATAATATGAGATCAGACCTGAAAAATTGAATAAATTACCGTATCCCAACCTCAATGGGAGACAAGTCTGCAATCCTAGACTTATATACTCACTTCACTTTATCTATCCCAATCTCCGTGGGAGACAAGTCTTTTAATCAAAATCTTGTATAATCACCTTGTTTCTTTATAATAATATGATCATAAATAACCTTTATCTGAAAAGTGCATCATATCAACAATAATAGTCCATGACCAAGTATATATATATAGACTGTGTATGATGAACAAGTAGACGGTAACAATACAAAGACAAGAATGTATAACAACCGAAAACGTTCGCAGAAGTCAAATGATAAATAAAGCTTAACTAAATCTAATGTTGTAAAAAATTACAATGATAACTGCGAAAAATCAAAACAGATCACAACACTGTTATAAACAAAAAGGGTGTATATAAATAAATGAAAGGAAGGAGAGGCGGACAGATACAAACAAAACAAATCAAAAATCAAAGAATGGGGAAAAAAAATAACGAAAATTACACTAACACATCTCGTCACAGCTAAGAAAAAAAAAATGAAAAGTAGCAACACACGTCGCTCGCAATTCCCGCTGTGGGAAATATGCGCAGTCCCTACAGAAAACGCTCTCGATAGAACCTCTGTCACGTGGTATCTTCTAACGGAGTCACCTGCCCAACCAGCCCGCGAAACACACACTAACACAACATGTAAACAAAGAACATGTAAACAAAGAATGCATTAATAAAGTTTGTTTTAAGAAGGCTCAGTTATACACAATATAACGGTACATAGTTTCCGAAAAAACAAACCGCCACTTATCTTGGATATAATCCTGGCCTTAGTCAACAATGGTGTCTGACAATATACAGCAATGCGAAGAAGCTCCACCGTTGACAATTACAGTGATGAGAGTTGTCAACAACAGCTGAACTTGTATGTAAACATGAGTCGTGATCGTTCACAATGAAGGTCATCGAACAGTTTCAAACTGTTGAAGGTGTGTTGCTGTTATGTGCTGAACAGTATAAATGATCTTGTCCAGTTTCCAATGTTTAGTTCATCATCAAATAATGTCCTCAATCAGTCCAATGGACAGCTTTAGACCCACTGATCTGGCCTACCACAAATGTTAAGGTGGGATTTATGTTATGTTATGGAGGAACGTAACAATATCTTTTCTGTGTACTGTTGTAGTCAGTCCGACCTGGGACAAACAGCTTTGGTATGCGTGATTAGCTCACCGGGCGTTGAGGGGCTAACAGGGTGTCATGTTGACATCCGAACATCAGACATTTCTTGTATGTGAGGAACTCGAAGTTTGTATGGTTGACAAGTGATGTGGGTGTGTACAGACACGAATGCGTTTAGGCTCTTTGATAGGTAAACAAGGCACCCACTCACTCACATGCATTAGTCAGTAATTGTAGAAACTGCTGGAACTTTCAACCATTTATTTACGAGACACAGTGACATCAACAGTTACAGTCAAATGGACGAGAATCAAGGACATCATATATATTGGAAATGACTGGCAAAATATCTGGCATATAAAGCTTGAACCACTCATCTATAAGGACGTTATCGACAATGGTCTGTCCTTTAACAACTGTTCATATGTGGTAATAAATAGGAACATCGAACATCATCTGTTTTGTATAGCTCGTAGGTATGATGCTAATAACGCTGGCTTGATAACATATTATTTTTCCTACTGAAGCTCAGGGCCCCTGACTGAACGCGTCAGGTAGTCCTTTAACAAATATAGTTGCTTAATATAGAAGTCTGTGAACTTGTAAATAAAGTCAAGACTTCATCTGGCTTCACCCGCCAGGCACTTCTTCTTCTACTCAAAGTTATAGGCCGTAATGACGGGCCTTATAATGGTTGATAAACAACTGTACATTTTTTTCATAGGCATGTATTCTCTTCCATGCTGAAACATACCGCCGTCATGCGGGTTTCATATCAATATACGTTCATTGTGCTTCTGTAAAGTACTTCAACGAATAGAACTAATTGGCTACGTCAAGCACACATAATGGACTCTGGATCACAAGAACTGTGAGCGCTACTCACAGGTTCATACTAAATGTTCTGCAAACTTTGCATAATAATTAAGTTATTTTACCTTGGACAGAATTCCGAGAAATACACAAATAACCCGGTCGTCATTCCAGACGAACAGAATAACTCTGGGGAGAATCACTAAGATCGCAAGACTATCTTTCCCCCAGATAATGCAGAGAAGAAACAACGGACATCTTCGTCCGGCAGAAACTAGCTCATCACTCCCCGACGGAAGTCTACTCGGTTCGCGCTAAAAACTAGCGCATGCGTAGACAGAACAGATTTGAGAACAGTTAACTACCCCGTCTTAAGAAAGAATAAACACAGGGAAGGTAACCCCTAATTAACCTGTGTCAGGGAGTTAACATACAGTTCTGTACCTTCGATTATCAAAAGTATTAAATAGATTTAAATCTTCTGGAACCGTCAAAAATGACGGCAACAACCTCGTTTTCCACTGATGAATTTAGTTATTTTGTATACTGTGCCATGTTCATCTCTCAGCGCTGCCCCTTCCGCCTGTCTCGCAAGATCGTCTAGGAAATTCCCCCTGTTGGTTCGGGTCTGACGTTTAACTTCCTTGTCCAGCCGACTGTACTGTTCGCTATATAGTTGCCTTAACCTGGGAGACAACGCTTTTATTTTCCCTCCCCTCATTTCCTCTCTCATCGCTGTTGTGTTTAAAGTTTCTGGTGTTATCCAGTCTTGCCTCTTCCTTTCCTGGAATCCCAAGCACGATTTGCCGCCTTCCTTATATATGGTTGAAATGATGTTGAAATTCTGGTCTATATCATCAGTCAATGTCTTTTCCTGACCCTTGACAAATTGATATCCTTGCTTTATATCCGCCGCAAAAGCTTTTCCGGCAAGGGGGTCCTTCAATCTGCTGATGTCAAACCTTTTCTGTGTAGTTACAGTTGGTCCAGCCGTTCTTAGTTTTACTTTCAGTTTTGCTACCACCAAATGGTGATCACCTCCCACATCTGCACCTCTTCCCACCCTCACATCCTGCAATGCATGTCTCCATCCACCATTAATCACGATGTGGTCCATCTGGTCTCTGTCCCGACCATTTGGTGATTCCCATGTTAATTTGTGAATTTCCTTGTGTGGGAAAAGTGTTCCTCCAATGACCAGGTTGTTAATGCTACAGAAACTTATTAATTTATCCCCATTTTCGTCTGCTGTTCCGCTGCCACACCTTCCCATTACTCCCTCATTATATGTATTGTGTGTTCCAACTTTCGCATTGAGGTCTCCCATTACTATGACAAGATCATAACTCGGTGTGTCCTCCGTTTCTTTCTGCAGTTGTTGATAGAATACATCCCTGACCTCTTCATCGCTGTCATTCGTTGGTGCGTAGCATTGCACTATTGTAGTGTTGGTGAATCTCCCTCTCAATCCTATTCCAATCAGTCTGCCGTTGATGGGTTTCCATTTTAGTCCTCGGTCCTTCAAAGATTGTCTAATGTTGTCCTCCCAGTAGACTCTGGGTCGTCCTGGGGGAGGGGGGGGGGTCTGGATCCCTGGCTCTTTGTTTCCCAAGCTTGTCGTGGCAGCCGATCGTATCCCATTCTGCAGACATGGCCAAACCATCTTAGTTGGGACTGTTCTACTAGGTTGCCAGTCTTGGATGTTTAATTATGATTTTTCGTCAATGTTAGCTCCTTTATGTATCCTGCCCATCATTGAGTGTTATCCTGACCCATTAATAATGTCCGTTCCTTTGATTTCAGGCAGCAAGTTTCTGTTTGTGTCCTTCTGTCATTTAACTCATTTATTTCCTTGTAAACAGATTACTTTTATTATCTGTGCTGCACTTCGTGCTCTCTGCACTTCCAGTTTAGCCATGATTCTTTTGCTGTCTTACATTTGTTTATTATTTCTATATTTAGTTTATCATATTCTTCTTTGGGACCGAAGACGCAGCAAACGAGATGAATGCAGTCAGCGACCCATAGCTTGACTGCTTGCGTCAGGGTCAGCGAACCAGAGCTGACCGAGACCCTACTCCACCTCTAAGTGGTCGTCCTGGAAACAGGCTGCATCCCTGCAGTCTGGCCGAGAGAGTAGGGATCGAAAAGGGAAGGCAAACCCGGTCCCAAAAATGCAATGCTGAAATCGGATGTGTCGGGCCGAAAGGCGCAAATATCGCAGCTTGCTGTAAACGGTGACACAACGTAACAAATGTCCTTTTCAGGACGAACGCAGAAGAAGAAGAAGACATTCTTCTTTGGATTGTTTTCTCTTTCTTCTCGCATCCACACAAAAGCCAAACAGTTCATTGTTTCATTGTGATCAGTTCTGCATTAGGATGAACACAAAAACATGTACTGATATGTGTCTTAGTAATTTTTTTGAAACAATATCATAGTAATTCTATAATATTGTTCTGAACATGCTGATAGACAAGATGTTGAAAGTGTTGAGATGAAATATGATCTGCCACAACCTAAATGAGATTGATATGTATCCTGACATGTTGACAACTGTTGTGAGATGTTGTCAAATTATTTTTTACGAATCTGCCACAATTTGTTCATTGCTTGTCAAATATGTCTGAGAAATGGCTGCTTGAACTAGAAAAAGGAGATGTTAGTTATAAGAGAAATCCATACTGCTTTGGCAATGCTCGCCTTCAATAGATTATCAACTTTTGCGATTTTGAAATACATGACAGAATTCAAGAAAAACATCTGTGAGAGAAATAAAACAAATCATTTTACGAGAAACAAATGCCCATACCAGTGGAATCAAGACCGACTTTTTCTCCGATATCCCGATGCCCACTGGCAAAACAACAGAATACCACTGGCGCTCATTGGGTTCCTTGGTCAAAAATGTCCAAAAGAAACACTCAGAAGAACAATGAGGGAGTCTTTGAATGGCTGCTTGAACTTTGAAAACAACCTGGAGATAATTCAATGTTCTGTTGAACTGAACTCATACATTTGTTGCATAACTGTTGCAAAAGACTGCATTTCCCTAGGCATGCATGTGAGGAAGAAGCACACAGAAGATTATATCAACACTAGGGAGCCGCGCTGGTGTAGTGGTTACCGCACTGCGTTGGCGATCGGGGATCCAGGTTCAAGCCCGGGCGAGGACATTTGAATGAATGTTGTAGACCGGGCCTTGGACTGGATTAATTCGAGCCCTGGCAAAGACATTTGAAGTAGTGTCATCGACCAGGGACTGGCGGCTCCTGAGCCGACCGGGCTCTAATGGGTACCCTCCGAAGACGGCGATTATCTGCCTGAATGGTGAGTGGACACCTGTTAGTGTATAGGGGGAAAAGGGATACTCATGTAAAAATCAGTCTGAGGTAAGATATACTAACCGGAGATTCTCGCCTCGAGTAATAGCGGGCGTACGTTAAAAAAAAAAAATTAACACTAGATGACTATACACGTACATTGGTAGATGATAAGAGTATTAGAAGATTATAAGAGCGTTATTGCCGTCTGTTGTGAAAAGGACGAAGATTCATCCATTGCATGTATGTGAATGCAAGATGCAATGAAGTTGTTTGTAGCACTAGTTTTCTTCTACCGTGAGGTGTAGAGGTTTGGGAGAGAAAGCGCAGATTATCCTATCGTCTGGCTTCCTCCTGGCCTGGTTCCATTCTAATCCTTGGTCCTTCAAAGATTGTCTAATGTTGTCCTCCCAGTAGACTCTGGGTCGTCCTGGGGGGTCTGGATCCCTGGCTCTTTGTTTCCCAAGCTTGTCGTGGTAGCCGATCTTATCCCATTCTGCAGACATGGCCAAACCATCTTAGTTGGGACTGTTCTACTAGGTTGCCAGTCTTGGATGTTTAATTATGATTTTTCGTCATCATATAGCTCCTTTATGTATCCTGCCCATCATTGAGTGTTATCCTGACCCATTAATAATGTCCGTTCCTTTGATTTCAGGCAGCAAGTTTCTGTTTGTGTCCTTCTGTCTGTTATCTCATTTATTTGCTTGTAAACAGATTACTTTTATTATCTGTGCTGCACTTCGGGCTCTCTGCACTTCCAGTTTAGCCATGATTCTTTTGCTGTCTTACATTAGTTTATTATTTCTATATTTAGTTTATCATATTCTTCTTTGGGACCGAAGACGCAGCAGACGAGATAAATGCAGTCAGCGACCCATAGCTTGACTGCTTGCGTCAGGGTTAGCGAACCAGAGCTGACCGAGACCCTACTCCACCTCCAAGTGGTCGTCCTGGAAACAGGCTGCATCACTGCAGTCTGGCCGAGAGAGTAGGGATCGAAAAGGGAAGGCAAACCCGGTTCCAAAAATGCAATTCTGAAATCGGATGTGTCGGGCCGAAAGGCGCAAATATCGCAGCTTGCTGTAAACGGCGACACAACGTAACAAATGTCCTTTTCAGGACAAACGCAGAAGAAGAAGAAGACATTCTTCTTTGGGTTGTTTTCTCTTTCTTCTCGCATCCACATAAAAGCCAAACAGTTCATTGTTTCATTGTGATCAGTTCTGCATTAGGATGAACACAAAAACATGTACTGATATGTGTCTTAGTAATTTTTTTAGAACAATATCAAAGTTATTCTATGATATTGTTCTGAACATGCTGATAAACAAGATGAGTATGACTGTGAAAGTTGTGAGATGTTAAATATTCGATCTGCCACAATTTCCTAAATATGAGAAGTTGCATATGTTGTTATCCTGCATCTCCTTTGACAACTGCATTAAATAGTGACAGAATCAAGAAAAATCTGTCAGAATTAAAACAAATATTTTACAATGCTCTACCTGGAATCAACCGCTTTTCCATATTCCATGCCCACTGGGCCCAGCTTCCTGTTCATTGCATTGTCAACATATGTCTGAGGAGTCTTTGAATGGCTGCTTGAACTTTGAGAAAAAGGAGATAATGCAAATAGTAGTGCATTTTTTAGATAAACACATTTAAGGAGAACCCTTACAGTAGAAATTCGTTACAAGCTATTCTGTTAGTGGTTTCTGTTATTGTTGATTGTTTGTGGTGGGTGTTGTGGTAAAAAAAAAAAGGGTGACATTCGACAATGTGGAAACCATAGAGGCATATCCCTTCTCAGTGTCCCTGGTAAAATCTACTCTAGAATCCTAGAGCAGAGACTCCGACGCCTAGCTGAGCCACAATTGGATGAGGTCCAGTGCGGATTCCGAGCAAACCGAAGTACTCAAGACCTAATCTTCACACTCAGACAGCTGAGTGAAAAGGCCCTTGAGTATAAGAGTGAGATCCATCTTTGTTTCATAGATCTGGAAAAGGCGTTTGACAGGGTCCCCTGGAGCAAACTTTGGGACTGTTTGGCAAGGAAGAATATTCCATCACCTCTGATTCATGCTATACAGAGCTTCTACAAGTCTTGCAGAAATTATGTGAGGACAGCAAACCATAAGTCAGAAGAGTTCAGGACCACCACTGGTGTAAGACAAGGTGATATCCTATCACCTTACCTCTTCATACTCCTTATGGACGATGTCATCAAGGCATGTAAGGAGAGAACAAGAAAGTATTCAGTAGGGTACTGGAAGATGAGACAGGTCTATATTTCGGAGCTGGCATTTGCTGATGATGTTGCCCTGATCGCTAAATCAGAGGCACATCTCCAATCCAACCTGCAAGTCTGGAAGGAAGAGCTGGAGAAGAGAGGGATGGTCATAAGCAGCTCTAAAACAAAATCCATGGTGATATCACGAGAAGAAAGAAAACATCAGATTAAGTTGGGAGAACAGGTCCTGGAGCAGGTCGACCACTTTAAATATCTCGGAACTATTATAGACCGAAAGGGAGGCATCAAAGAAGAGTTGGTCACTCGAAAAGCAGCGGCTGGGAGACTTTTTCAGGCCATAAATCGTGGATTCCTCAGCAAGAAAGAGGTTGGTAAGAAAACGAAGATGGCTGTATACTGCTCCACCTATGTCCCAGTCTTGACATATGGATGCGAGTCGTGGGCAATGACTAGAACCCACAAAAGCCAGATCCAAACCTCAGAAATGAGGTATCTGAGGAAAGTGGTTGAAGTAACAAGAAGAGACATGGTCCGCAACCAGACGATCCGTCAAGGCCTAAAATCCCATCCGCTGCAGACCCAAATAGAACAGTCCCAACTAAGATGGTTTGGCCATGTCTGCAGAATGGGAGAAGATCGGCTACCACGACAGCATGGGAAACAAAGAGCCAGGGATCCAGACCTCCAGGACGACCCAGAGTCCGCTGGGACGACAACATTAGACAATCTTTGAAGGACCGAGGACTAGAATGGAACCAGGCCAGGAAGAAGACAGCTGATAGAATGGTCTGGCGCTCTCTCTTCCAAACCTCTACACCTCACGGTAGAAGGGGAACGACTAAGTAAGCAAGTAAGTAAGTAAGTTGTGGTGTAGTACCACTGACAAGGTCGATGTCAGTAATGTCGGGCTTACTGTTAGTGGCCGACAGGTGTGTAAATATAATGGGCGAATGTCGTGAGTTCTTTCGGTTTGTAAATATCTGATGTAAACCCACACAACAGTAACGTTAGGTCAGGAAATAGACCAACTAGTTTTCAACTTATACACAGTTTATTTACGACATTAACGTTGACATCATGGATAACAGATCACAGCAAATCACAAGGAATGGTGGCAGGTATAATCCATAGAGAAATCGATCACATAAACAGCAATTCAGCACACATCGTAATAATATACAATCCATCAGAAACTTGAGTGCATCAGCAGCAACTCATCATAAATGGTAATAATATACAATCCATCAGAAACTTGAGTGCATCAACAGCAACTCATCATAAATGGTAATAAAATACAATCCATCAGAAACTTGAGTGCATCAACAGCAACTCATCATAAATGGTAATAATATACAATCCCTCAGAAAATAACTCTGGACACACTAGCGAGACTATTAAAAACCGTCTCGAAGCTCTGCCAGATACCCGATCCCCGAAATTATAGTTTCTCAAAACAAATCAGTACATCTTCACTCAAGCGCTAACTAACAGCTTGACATGTGAGCCCAGCTCACCCGTATCTCTCCCCCAACTACTACTAAGAACATTTAAACACTTTCTTTATGTTTAAAAAACTAACACATACTCAGTTGAGCTATGTTCAAGCACACAAATAAAAAAATCATCTCATAACTTTAAACGTGCTTACTAGCGTGTCTATAAAAAATCAGACCCTTACGTAAGAATCCCAAAACACTTAACTCCCACTCGAAAACATGACTTAACACTCAGCAAAGCTTCAATGTTCTATTGAACTGAACTCATACATTTGTTGCATAACTGTTGCAAAAGACTGCATTTCCCTAGGCATGCATGTGAAGAAGAAGCACACAGAAGATTATATCCACACTAGGGAGCCGCGCTGGTGTAGTGCTTACCACACTGCGTTGGCGATCGGGTGATCCAGGTTCAAGCCCGGGCGAGGACATTTGAATGAATGTTGTAGACCGGGCCTTGGACTGGATTAAAACGAGCCCTGGCGAAGACATTTGAAGTAGTGTCATCGACCAGGGACTGTCGGCTCCTGAGCCGCCCCAGCTCTAATGGGTACCCTCCGAAGACGGCGATTATCTGCCTGAATGACGAGTGGACACCTGTTAGTGTATAGGGGGAAAAGGGATACTCACGTAAAAATCAGTCTGAGGTTAGATATACTAACCGGAGATTCTCGCCTCGAGTAATAGCGGACGTACGTTAAAAAAAAACAAATCAACACTAGATTATTATACACGTACATTGGAAGATGATAAGAGTATTAGAAGATTATAAGAGCGTTATTGTCGTTTGTGGTGAAAAGGACGAAGATTCATCCATTGCATGTATGTGAATGCAAGATGCAAAGAAGTTATTTGTAGCACTAGTTTTCTTCTACCGTGAGGGGTAGAGGTTTGGGAGAGAGAGCGCCAGACAATCCTATCGGCTGTCTTTCTCCTGGCCTGGTTCCATTCTAGTCCTCGGTCCTTCAAAGATTATCTAATGCTGTCCTCCCAGCGGACTCTGGGTCGTCCCGAAGGTCCGGATCCCTGGCTCTTAGTTTCCCATGCTTATCGTGGTAACTGATCTTCTCCCATTCTGCAGACATGGCCAAACCATCTTAGTTGGGACTATTCTAATTGGATCTGCGGGGGTTGGGTTTTTAGGCCTTGACGTATCGCCTGGTTGCGGAACATGTCTCTTCCTGTTACTTCAACCACCTTTCTCAGATACCTCATTACTGAGGTTTGGATCTGGCTTTTGTGGTTGTAGTCATTGCCCATGACTTTCATCCATATGTCTAGACTGGGACATGGGTGGAGCGGTATGCAGCCATCTGTCTTCTTACCAACTTCTCTTTTGCTGAGGAATCCTTGATTTATGGCTTGAAAAAGTCTCCCAGCTGCTGCTCTTCAGGTAGCCAACTCTTCTTTGATACCTCCCTTCCAGTCTATGACAGCTCAGAGGTATTTAAAGTGGTTCACCTGCTCTAGGACCTGTTCTCCCAGCTTAATGTAATGCTTCTTTCCTCTCGTGATATCACAATGGTTTTTGTTTTAGAGCTGCTTATGACCACCCCTCTCTTCTCCAGATCTTCCTTCCATACTTGCAGGTTAGATTGAAGATGTGCCTCTGATTAAGCAATCAGGGCAATATCATCAGCAAATGCTAGCTGTTGAATTTAACTTTAGCCATTCCTATTCTCTTCTTGATTTCTGTTTCGCATCTTCCATCTTCTGTTTTTATATGAATTCTTAAATAAATAAATAATGAAGGAAACCTTGAGTCCTGTGAACAGTAAATAATAATTTTTTCAAGAGTTCACCCATCCGTGACTTTAACCTAACGTCTATTCTGTGTTATTCATCTTCCACTACACATTACTGGGCACAAGTATTTCGGCCTTTATTTGGTCTATACTTGCTGATAGGCTGGACAAGGAAGTTAAACGTCAAACCCGTGCTAACAAAAGGACATTTCTGGATGACCTTGCAAGACAGGCAGAAGAGGCAGTACTGAGAAATGAACAAAGCACAGTATACAAAATAACTAAAATCTTCAGTGGAAAACGAGGTGCAAACAATATTACATTAGTAAGAGATGAGCAAGGAAATCTCATCACAACAGTAGAGGGACAGGAAACAAGATGGGCAAAGCATTTCAGAGAAACTCTGAATAAGGAACCACCAGAGACACAATTGAATGTTCCTGAGGCTGAAAATGATCTAGATGTTAATACAGACATCCCACGAAAAGAAGAAATCATCACAGCAATCAAAGGGTTAAAGAATGGAAAAGCTCCTGGTCATGATAACTTAAATGCAGAGCTATTTAAGACAGACCCAGAGCTAGCAGCAGAACTATTAGAACCACTATTTGCACAAGTCTGGAAAACAGGGACAACACCAACAGAGTGGGAAAAAAGGAATAATTGTCAAATTGCCCAAGAAGGGAGATCATGCAGACTGCAATAATTGGAGAGGAATAACTCTTCTCTCAGTTCCCAGCAAAATACTAGGCAGGATAATTATACAGAGAATCTCAAAAGCAGTAGACCACAAACCGAGGAAAGAACAAGCAGGATTTAGAAAGAACAGAAGGTGTGTAGATCATATATTTACCCTCAGGAACATTATAGAGCAGTGCTCAGAATGGCAAAGACAGTTGTACATTAATTTCGTTGATTTTGAAAAGGCTTTTGACAGTATACATAGGGACAGTTTATGGAAAATACTGAAGGCTTATGGAATTCCAAGCTGCATAGTGTCAATCATAAAAAGCCGTTATGCCAACTTTACGTGCAGCATTGGGCAGAGCAACCTAACCTTTGAAGTGAAGACAGGAGTACGACAGGGATGCCCCTTATCAACCACTCTATGTTTAACAGTCATAGCATGGGTGATGCGTCAGACAACAGAGGGCAATCCAAGAGGAATAAGATGGACTACATTTTCTACATTGGAAGATCTGGAATATGCAGATGACATTGCACTGCTAGCACATTCACATCAACACATCCAGGAAAAAACGGATAGACCTAATAAGTATAGCCAGCAGGTGGGCTTGAACATCAACCTAAAGAAGACAGAGGTCATGACGCTCAATGTGAGCAACCCTGAGCCCATACCAGTAAGGAATCAGCAACTGGAACAGACAGATCCCTTCACATACCTAGGATGCATAGTAACACCAGACGGCGGAGCAAGCAAAGACATCAACAACAGAATGAACAAAGCAAGAACAGCCTTTTTTAGTCTAAACAACATCTGGAAGTCCTCTCAGTACAGCACAAGCATAAAATTAGAATTATATCAGAGCTGTGTGCTTTCTGTGCTTCTCTATGGCGCGGAGAGCTGGAGAGTTACAGAGAAGGAAATGTCGAAATTGTCCTCTTTTCACACAACATGCCTAAGAAAAATTATCCGAATCTTTTGGCCGAATATCATCACCAACCAAGATCTGCTTACTCGGAGCAAGCAAGAGGACATGCACACCATTATAGCTGGCAGACGCTGGAGCTGGGTTGGCTATGTCCTCAGAAGAGACCTGATAAAGTTGTTATTTTATTCCCGTTAATGATGTCCACCAAAAGATAATTATAAGTGGATGGAAGCAGACATCATCATCATCAGTTGATAAACTCTTAATACAAGACCCTTGCCCTGAGCAAGAGTTGATAAAGTCCTCTGGTGTTCTGATTACTGAAGCTCGCTCGAACATCACCAGAGTTAAATACTGTGTTGTTGTGTTGCTCGTGGTTCGAGTATGGAATGTCAACTTGACCTACGCAGTGGTGTGTAGACATAGATGGAGTGTATAATGTGCGAATGATAGGAAGGGTTCGTGGTGTTGACAAATGTTCTTTTCTTACACTCATGTATGGCTGGAAGTCATCGACACCAACGACTGTGTACCTTTACTAAAGTTTAATTGGACGTATACACTCGACAGCACAGATAGTGACAAATCACAGGTTGGCATAATACATCATGGTACAGTGGATAACTGGTCTTGCAATGTTATGTTACATGGGCACTCATGTAGAATAATATTATAAAGGACTGTCAGTAGCCAAGCATTCAGTATTGCCCATATATATATATCAACTGAGTTTACTGACAAAGCACGTCAGATTATAAACAATATCCAAGATAGCTTCTACCTCATCTCGTCTAGCGAAGATTCTTTAACATAAGGTTCAGCACAGTTTTTTCATATAATAATATTGAACCGCTAGCAATGGGTTCTCATGTGTAGCAGTGATCTCTGGACTAATCAAGCGATAATACGGGCATCCCTTTTCTCTTCTTGAAAGTCACTACATGTTTTGGTTCCAAGATGGCTTCACTCGTGAGCTGTCACTCACGTTTGGATACAGATAATGAATCTGTCCTAAAGTTAGTCATTCATTAAATCTTTCATTGCTCTGTAGATTTGATCATGAACACTTGACTGCAATCTACAGGATATAGTGCTGCTAGGAATCGAAGTCGTTTTCATCGAGTCAAATATATTCTCTTAGACATTCAAATCGTACCTATCGAAAATGGTGGCTTCGTACGAGAGTTCATAAGAGTGTCTATTATTACCTTGGTATCAGAAATATGATTCTGCCATTCCTTGGCAATACGAATAAACACTGGGGTAAAGCATACACGATAGGTCTAGACGACTATCACTTTTACCACAAATACTGAGATCACTTTTTCCCCGGCGACAAGCCGACATAGAAAACACAGTCCCTATCAGGACGAAGCCAAATCACACCACACTCTAGCGACACATCCGCCGAATAGCCTTTGACCTCCCTAGAGACAACAGAACATATATTTCGACTTAGATATGTAAAGATATACAAATATAAGACAGACTCGTCCTACTCAGACAAACAATACACACAAATTCAGGCCATAGATATTCTGAAGCAAGAACAATCTATTACTACCCAAACAAAGAATAAATCGCAGAAAACTGGATTTATCCGCGGAGTTCGATCGAAAGAGCCGACACAACTTTCAAGGGAAGTAACTCAATAATGACTTTCCCTTAAGCACTATTTTGTTTACAAAATATTTGCGAACATAACAAGATACCAATGTATAATATTGTAAGATATCAAAGACTGCACGTAACAAGACCCCGATGCCATCACAAGAACAGCTATGCTATGGACCCCTGAAGGAAAACGAAAGAGAGGCCGACCAAAAACAACTTGGCGGAGGACTGTGGAGGCTGAGATGCAAAGAATGAACCAGAGTTGGGGCACTGTACGAAAGATGGCCGCCGACCGAGCAAAGTGGATCAATTTGTTGTTGCCCTACAAGACGCCATCAGGCGTAATGGCCACTGACTGCTTTGACGGTCGGCGGCTAAGGATCAAAGAAGAAGACTTGCCGATAGGAAAGTTATATTAGTGATTGCATCTTTAAACTGTCTGGGTCAGTGTCAATCAGAGAACGCTCGAAAGCCTGAGACGAACGGGGGAAACGCCGGGCGGCTAGAATCTCGATTTTCTCCGGAGATCATAAAAAGTGTGAAAATCTCACACGACCCCTTTAAGTTCCATTCCAGTTAGATATTTACAGACCTTTGAGAAATGCATTTTTATCACTCGTTTGCCAGACATTGACAGAAGCACTAGCATAGTGAAATCTTGTTTGATTCTCTCTGGATTTTCAACTTATTGCAGTGAATTCTATTCTGTGCTAAACGGTATAATATATTTGTTTTAAAGTGATCAGTGGTCTAGTTCATTCATCTTATTTCACTGGATTTTGTGATTAATTTAAAGCTATTAAGTTAAACTTATCTCAAATAGTTCCAGTTGAAAATGTAATGATATATCTATTATATTATTTCCAAAGATGATAGATACTTAAATGCTTAAAGTAACATTTAAAGACGCGAAGGAATTTGTAACTAAATTTAATTGAGTTAAGTTCTATATATATATATATATATGTATGTGTTTTAACTATTAAACTCGCGGGGAGTTCTTCTTGAATTTATATGATTAAAGACGCGAGTGTATAAATAGTTAACTGTAAATTTATCGCGCTTTAGAATGTTATTTGATTTTTCGGTATGATTACATGTTTTATCTTTCATATAGGGTGTATCACAACCTTTGCGATCCTAGCAAGAAAAACCTGGAATAGAGTCTCCCAGACTCAGTTCTTAAACCCCTCCAGAACTTGTTGAGACTGTTTAAATTTTAATCTTTGAGGCGATCCTATGTTGGGGATTCCGTTATCTAAATTATAAGAAAGAAAGCACACCCAAAGACAAATTTAACACATCATCAAGCAAATTAAGTTGTAACTGGAAGAAGAACAATTGCCAGAGCTTTTTATTAGTTTACTGCTACTGAGAGAGAGTACATATTTACCTGAACTGTGACTGTGCCTAGTTTTTCCTCACTGGATTTAAACCATACCGCACTGGTCAGTTGTTGTCATCTCGTTTAAGAAGTTTCACCACCAGCGGCGAAATCTAAGCAAACCATACCCCATTCTCACCTTATCTAACTGTGACAGTGCCATCCCATAGACTCTTCTTATAGAATAAAACACAAGAACACTTATGTTTCACGTCCGGCGATAAGTGAGAATATTTGCTACCAGCCAACCTCGCTACATCTGGGGCTGGACATCGAAGTAACAGACACTTTCACATGTCAAGTGTTAATTGATGGTTTTTGTATAATTCTATGGAGTGCCTGATTCCAAGATCGGTAAGTCTGTGTGAGAGTTTGTGTGTTGGCCAGCACGAGCGCGCATGACTGAATGAGTTTTATGTGCAACTATTTTAATTGCTGTACCTGGTAGACACATTGTTATTTTATTCCTTGTATTGTTCACTTTATAAGTGGGATTTCTTAACTCCGTTATTTCCCCTTCCTAAACTGATTAGTAGAAGGAAAACCAGTTAAGGATAATAGGACTAGTTTCCTAATCCCTCTTTTCAGGATAGATTAATCCACGATTGGGTTAACTTATCTATTTCTGTTAACTACCTGTCATTTGGACTGGGTTCCTTTTCATTTGTCTGTACAAGAGGGAAGGGCATATGGTATATCATTCTTCATCTCCCTCCCAATCATGTCATTTGTATTTTATTTCTGTAAACTATGATTTTTGCCTGTCAAATGATTAATGTTGTGATTTGATTCTTAGTGATAAATAAACAGTTTAAACCTTCTAGTATTGTGTTGGAAGGCCCAAGCCAACAATTACCCCATATCTGTTATATTCGTAGTTTGTATTCACGTGCGTCGGTGTGTTTGAAGCACCAAATCGGTGTGAGCGCAGGTGTGGGTCTGGAAACTGGCAAATAATTGTTTGACCAGGAGAGTTTGAGGAGAAGATTGAGAGGAACGATTGTCGTAAAAGAGTATGTCCTTACTCTCCCCAGCACTCTGTGAATCAACTATTTACTTTCTAACCCTTATCTATCACAGAGCCTTCACCATCACTCTACACTCTAAACGGGACGACTAGTTCATAGAATTCTCTCAAATAAATTTACGACATACTCCTCCTAGTAGTCATCCTAGCGTCTTACTGCAATCCTGCTACTGTCTTGCAGCAGTCCTCCTAGTGTCTTACTACAGTCCTCCTGGTAGTCGTCCAAGTGTCTTACTACCGTCCTGCTACTGTCTTACAGCTGTCCTCCTAGTGTCTTACTGCAGTCCTGCTACTGTCTTACAGCTGTCCTCCTAGTGTCTTACTGCAGTCCTGCTACTGTCTTACAGCTGTCCTCCTACTGTCTTATTACACTCCTCCTAGTAGTTATCCTAGCGTCTTACTGCAGTCCTGCTACTGTCTTACAGCAGTCGTTCTATTGTCTTACTACAGTCCACCTGGTAGTCATCCTAATGTCTTATTACAGTCCTGCTACTGTTTTACAGCTGTCCTACTAGCGTCTTACTACAGTCCTCATGGTAGTCATCCTATTGTCTTACTACAGTCCTGCTAATGTCTTAAGGATGTCGTCTAGTGTCTAATTATAGTCCTCCTGATAGTCATCATAGTGTCTTACTGCAGTTCTGCTCCTGTCTTACAGCAGTCTTCCAAGTGTTTTACTACAGTCCTCCTGGTAGTCATCCTAGTGTCTTACTACAGTCCTGCTACTGTTGTATAGTATTCCTAGTAGTGTCTTATTACACTCTTCCTAGTAGTCATTGTTGTGTCCCTTTGTTGCGTGACTTTGTTGGCTTGAAGGTCTTTCTTGGTTGCTTGACATTTTATACAGTTCTAATAAAAGTGTTCATTATTTCCGGCCACGTTTTTATTTGTTTCTCTTTATCATTTGACTTATTTCTTTGGAGAGATATCGTGCTGGTATATGAAGGTGACGAATGTTGGGTAAAACTGATCAAACTTCAACGATAGTTAGTTGATAAGTCCGTAGGTGGTAAGAGTCCACAAGATACATTTTATTTACGATACGAAATCCACAAGACATAGTATTAATCAATGATACATAATGTTCATGCAAAATATAAGAGCGTCTCCTGTATTTACTTCATCAGTCGTCACAACTTCTGGCTTATTTACTCACGATTCCGTATGTCGGTAATCCGGTAATGAATAACCAAAGTTGGTCGATAATTATAATTTGGATACTTATTAATTATATACTCCCTGCAAATCTTCTTGAAACGTAGAATGATTCATCCATCAAAATGAGACGTTATTTGTATCCATAACAAGTCGGCAGACCTTGTTGCCTTAGAATAGAAAGAGCTCTTCACAATTACTATCATTAACGGGAGCGTTGAAAAGTCACGTCTGACTAGGACGGAATTCAGGATACAAAGTGTACAATTATAATGTCGTCACGTGTTAGCATACCAACGCAACATGTCATCATAAATCTAGGCAACACTACAAATTCGCGTTCAATACCGTGAAGTGCGAAACATAATATATATTAATAGCATTTCAAACCCCTTAATGCGTAACTTTAAAAGAGCTCACTAAAAAAGTGGCTAACATCATAAACCCTGTCGTAACAGTCATCCTAGCGTCTTACTGCAGTCCTGCTACTGTCACAGTAGTCCTCCTAGTGTCTTACTACAGTCCTCCTGGTGTCTTACTACAGTCCTCCTGGTAGTCATCCTAGTGTCTTACTACAGTCCTGCTACTGTCTTACAGCTGTCCTCCTAGTGTCTTATTACACTCCTCCTAGTAGTCATCCTAGCGTCTTACTGCAGTCCTGCTACTGTCTTACAGCTGTCCTCCTAGTGTCTTGTGGCACTCCTCCTGGTAGTCATCCCAGTGTCTTACTGCAGTCCTGCTACTGTCTTACAGCTTTCCTACTAGTGTCTTACTACATTCCTCCTGGTAGTCATCCTAGTGTCTTACTACAGTCCTTCTACTGTCTTACATCAATCCTCCTAGTGTCTGTTAAAGTACGAATATTATTAATGTATTTGTTAGGTTGTCACACATAGGCTATTGCCATTTTTGTTGCTGTAATATGTCTCTTTGTGGTAACTCATGTTTTGCAAGGGTTTTAACTTATATTGAATGCCGTATATTTAATACGTCACCAGTTGTTAATGACGTAACGCGTTTTGCACTAATTTATGCTTACGGCGAATATTCTTGGCCTTTCGTTATTTCTAGTCTTCGTGGTAAGACGTGTTTTTTATCAAACTCCAAGTATTATGGAGGAAGAGATCTAAGTGGAATATTTTTACGTCGAAGGCCGCCACTATATCATATAAGATGATTCAGAACTTGTCGAGAAGTACCATATATTACTGAAGTATATAATTCCAATATTTTCCATTCATGTCGTCTGGTCCACATTACTTAGGTGGTATGCACCTCTAGTACAGCGGCCAGAACTGAATGGTTGAGACGAGACAGATGAAGGATTCTTTATATGATGTATGTATTACATAAATGCCATACTTATGATGTTGTTGTTCCCAAAGTTAAATAAATTGAAGAAGATATATTGTGGACCCTCTACACGTCGACTTGTGTTTCTTCGGCCAATGATGTACTGTACGATCATACCCGTCTCCATTCATGTTTGTCAGTACGATACATGTACATTTTATGATTCAATATTCTGATCAATTCTTCTACAACAAGAACAACCACCCGTAACAAAATCTCTGGTCGCCAGTGTGTGGAACGAAGGATCAAGAAGAAGATCGGCGTTTCAAGACATTTTTTCTGCAAGATTTTCCATTTCGAATTGTATAACAGTTCAACGTTGACACTGAGCTGCATAATTCAGTATGTACTGCGCATGATTGCCGGCTTTGAACTGTCAACGTTCGTCATGATGTCTGCAATATTCGTTTCTATTCAAGTCCACTACCAGATGTTCGTCTTTATTTGATGTTCATGGCCACTGCTTGCTGTGACATTGTAATCTACACGTCATTGTTGCAACAGTATACAGGCAGCGCTGCATTTTTTCCTTCAAGCGAGAATCTGCAGGAGTGCGGTTTTTCAGATGTGGCCTGTATTTTTTAATGCCAGTGTGTCCAGTTATGTGCTGGTAAATCCTTCTACCATTTTTTTAATATATATATTTCTATTCATGTTCCAATGTCTTTGCGGGAAGGTTGGGTGGAGATCCAATGTTAGCGAATACATGTCATTGTAAGATGACAGCACATTGTAAGAAATTGTAGTCTGTAGGAAATTTTATAAATCTCATTCAGTAGTATTCCCGGTTCGAGCAACCTCACCGATGATTCTGACTACAGATTGTCTTTTAAAATAATTCATGCTAGTTGTGAAGTTTCGTCTATTTGTTTGTAAATGCATTATTGGTCTGTTGCTATTTTCCTTATTTGCTGACTGTTTTGTTCATACTGTTTTCTCATCTGCCTTTCACTTGGTTTATACAATTTAACAGTTTATACCTTGTATGGGTCCTATGTTGTCCTTCCTTAGCAGTGAGATTGTTCCATTTGCTGTTTTTCCTTTTGTTTCCCATTAGAATTTTTTTTCCTTGCTACTAGTGTTTTACTGTTTGTCCATATTCTGTTCTTGTGCTATTGCTTGCTATATAATTGTTTTTTCCTTGCATCATATTTTTTTTCCTTCTTCGCTACATTGGTATTACATAATTTGCATTGCTGTTGTTGATATACACTATTGCCACAATTTTTGCTTACATCGGACTGTAAAGCAACAAGCCATTATATTATAATTCGACTAAGTGAGTCACATAATTAATTAATATGGCTGAGAAAAGGCGTCTTGAAGATTTGGAGGAGACGAAGAGAACGATTGAGTTGGAGGAGAAGAGGCTTATTGCAGAAGAGAGAAAAATGCACCATGATAGAGAAATAGAAAAGAGAAAAATGCAACATGATAGAGAAATGGAGAAGAGAAAAACTTTTACATTGGCCCACGAAGAAAGAATCATGCTTTTTCGTTTGGAAGAATTGAAATTAAAAGGTCCGAATAGTACAAATGGTACTTCAGATGTTCCTAATTCCTCGGGTAAAAATAATGGTTCTGCTAAATTTCGCTTACCCATATTTAATCCCAGTTATGATGACATTTCGTGCTTCTTGAGCCGCTATGAAAGTTTCTGTGAACACAATAAATTGGTAAACAGTATTGTACGGCACATCCTGGTGCTTGCATTAGTAATAATTCTATTAAAGAATCACTACCTGTTGCTTCAGCCACAACCTGGAACAACAATTCTTTCAGACATAGATCTAATAGCATTGATAGGAACTTTGTGCCAGAGAGGTACAATGATGAAAATTTCAACAGGAATAGGAATTTCAACAGAGATGGAAGTTTGAACAGAGGTAGACAACAATTTAGAAATCAATCACCTCAGGATAGAACCAATTCCCACCAACAAAACACAAATTGGATAAGGCATGACAATTTTCATCCTTCTAATAGAAATTGGAATAATAATGGTTCCAACAATTTCAATTTCCCAAAAAGAAATAACTCACAAAAATACAGAAATCAGGGTAATTCTTTTGATCGCCAGGGACAACGATCACGTTCTCGTGCTCCTATAAATCCAGATCACAATGCTGGTTCAGCACTTACTGTAGATACTCTCCTTTTTAATCAGGACAAGGTTGTTATGAATCAATCAGCTGCATGTTGTGGTTTTGATTTTGAGGTTGCCTCACATTGCCAAGATTATCTCACTCTTTTTCAGACATATAGTACTTCGATATTGAAGTGTGGTCACCCGTTACCTGCTGTTACATGTTTGTCAGCCCATGATGGCACTGACACTTTACTATTTCACAAGGGATTATTGAATAATACCCAAGTGTCTGTGCTCCGTGACTCGGGATCTACTACTGTTGGGATCAGACAGTCTCTTGTGCATCCTTCCTGTGCTACTGGTGGTTTTGTAAAATGTATTACTTTTGGTGGTACTGTTGAATTCTATCCCACAGCCATTGTTGTCATTCATACACCATTTTTTTCAGGAAAGGTTAAGGTATGCCTTTTAAGGAACCCTATTGCTGATTTAACGGTTGATCGTATCCACGGGAGCAGAGATTGCTCACCAGAGAAAATTGAACAGTGGGAACGACAACACAGGTTGGCTGCGAACTCAGTCATTACTCATACTCGTTTACTTGACAGGGGTTATCATACTTGTGGCACTGTGTATTCAAGTTTTGGTGTTTGTACCATTATGGAAAATGATGAGTTTGCTCCTCATGACGATGATCACAGTGATATCATATCTGATCTTCCTGTCGGTGAGGACTTTCAGTCCAAGTTTGCGGAAGTTGTCACACAATTTGACAATGATGTACCTAAGCACCAGGACACATCTGTCACAAACCTAATTTTGCCTAAACATCTTTTTCATATACTTATGGCCTATGACCTCTGGGATACTACTGTCAGCTCTCATGACATGCAACCATGTAATTGGGAGATCATTTTTTAATAATTTCTCACAGTTTCTTCATAGAATATTATTGGTTACTTTGGTCATTCTTACTTTTAGTACAATAGCTTTTGCTAATGACAGTAGTCATTTGACACTGATGGATCGTTCCACCAATGAAATGACTATACATCTCATTTCACTTCCATTGATGACTCAGCATGTTCAGTCATCATTTCATATCATACCATGTCCTTTGATCATTATAACATATTTCCTTTCAGCTTATCTTGGCAGGAACGCTTCTTATATCCTTTACCCTTAGGCCTGTTATCTTTCTTTGCCTATAGTTCTTATATTATCCCTTTACATGGCGATATTTGCTATGATAGTTTTCATCGTGCTCAGCCAATACAGCATGATGTACCTTTCCTATTAGTCACTATGTGCTCCCGTGACTACAATCATCATCGTCTCTTTTTCATTACGATGTCGTTTTCGCCCAGCACACTTTTTCGTGCTGATGACGCGTGTCGTGGGTTCGTCCCCACTTTTTTGGTATTTTGTCTCGATCACGCACCATATTTGTGCGTAATCTACCACATAGTGTCTCTCAGGTTTTGATCATATCCACACCTTTTACGAAAACACAAGTTCATTGTTTATTAGGTCTGGTACAATTTTCCAGTATATTCGTCCCTAATCTTTCTGCTACCGCTACTGACTTATCCTTTCTTTTAAGGAAGGGTTTACCAAATCACGTCCATTGGACACAAGATTGCCTTGCTACGTTTAATCACATATTGAGTGTATTTTCTAATCCTCCTATTTTGAGGTTGCCAAACATAAATCGTATTTATTATCTCCGCACAGATGCTGGCTCTTAAGGATTGGGCGCTAGTTTGATGCAGGTATTTGGTGGTGTGCTGCGTCCCACTTTGCATATCTCCAGCAAGCTCTCTGATACCGAACGACGTTATCCGGTGTTGGAGCGTAAATTATTGGCTGTCGTTTGGGTCATTCAGAAACTGGAACGCTACATTCTCGGTGCACCCTTTATTATACAGGCTGACGAGAAGTCGGTGGCTGCTCTCAAGCATGCTAATCACAAGAACGCCAAACTTGCCCGCCTCGCCATTTTAATGCAACCATTCCAGTTTGACATACAAGCTATCCCGTGATCATCTAATGTGGTGGCTGACGTCTTATCCCGATGTGCTCAGACAGAACCTGATGCGATGAACTAACACCGCTATAAAACTTATCTCCAGCACACTATCTACAGGTCCTTGAAGCAGTTGAACAGACGAACACACTGTAATGTATAACTTTTATTCATCTCGAATGTTGATAAGCAGCTTATCGCAGGCACCAAATGCATCCTTTAAAATGACAGTTAATGTTTTCTGAGTAGTGTTTGGACAATCCTTACGCGCTGTAGCAGCATTTCTTGCTCGTACATTGGGGTAACTGATTCATGTTCCGATCTTGCTACAATCTACCTGCACACTCTGATCACACATCGTTGAAACGAGTCTCTAAGAACTTTTTCTTACGATATACATGAACATTGCATGAACAATAGTGTTGTGGTGGCTTTGCTGAATTTCACACTGTTTTGTGTTTCCTATGGACAATACTCGCTATGTCCCTGTGTTCACAAAGACTTGCTGATTTAAGGAACATTTTTCGTACTAGAGATCTGTAGTCACATGACATTACAGTTATCTTCGCTATAACTTACAAATATTTTTAATTGGGACTGTGATCCCATCATTTGACACGTAACATTTCCATGTAGTTTAATTTATTTGTGGATTTTCATATGTGATTTGCCTTAAGCTTGAGTTTTTCATTACTTTCACTAAGGAAGATAAGTATAATTTTTTTTCCACATGCTCTTATCAGTTACTTTTCTTTTCTCATGCCTTGATTGTCTCCTTGTACACTTGTGCATACTTTTTGTTCCTTGACATTTATCTTCATTATTGTTGAATAATTGATGTGATCGACTTTCCTTTTCTTTTCTTGACTTATGACGGATGTCTTTCTGTTTTGCATCATTACTTCCATTAGTACAAATGCATACAGACTTTGACTCACATTATTTACACTGATTGACTATTGACGATATTATGTGATCAATTCTGGCCGTATTTCCGGTTCCGTATCTTGACTTATTTTATGTCGTATATCTAATATATTACCAAAAAACATTAAATTCTTTGATTTTGTTTAACCCCACCGACAGGGTTATTGTTAAAGAACGAATATTAATGTATATGGTAGGTTGTCACACATTGGCTATTGCCATTTATTTTGCGGTAATATGTCTCTCTGTGGTAACTCATGTTTTGCAAGGGTTTTAACTTATATTTAATGCTGTATATTTAATACGTCACCAGTTGTTAATGACGTAACGCGTTTCACACTAATTTCTGCTAACAGCGAATATTCTTGGCCTTTCGTTATTTCTAGTCTTCATGGTAAGACGTGTTTTTAATCAAGCAACAAGTAGTAGTGATGAAGAGATCTAAGTGGCATATTACTACTTCGAATGCCGCCATTATATTATATAAGATGATTCAGAACTTGTAGAGAAGTTCCAGGATTCTTTCTATGATGTGTGTATTACATAAATGCCATACCTATGATGTTGCTGTTCCTGAAGTTAAATAAATTGAAGAAGATATATTGTGGACCCTCTACACGTCGACTTGTGTTTCTTCGGCCAATGATGTACTGTACGATCATACCCGTCTCCATTCACGTTTGTCAGTATGATGCATGTACATTTTATGATTCAATTTTCTGATCAATTCTTCTACAACAAGAACAAACCACCCGTAACAGTGTCTTGCTACAGTACTCCTGGTAGTCATCCTAGTGTCTTACTACAGTCCTGCTGATGTCTTACAGCTGTCCTCCTAGTGTCGTACTACAGTCCTCCTGGTAGTCATCCTAGTGTCTTACTGCAGTCCTGCTACTGTCTTACAGCTGTTCTCCTAGTGTCTTACTACAGTCTTCCTGGTAGTCATCCTAGCGTCTTTCTGCAGTCCTGCTACTGTCTTACAGCAGTCCTCCTAGTGTCTTACTACAGTCCTCTTGGTGATCATCCTAGTGTCTTACTGCAGTCCTGCTACTGTCTTACAGTAGTCCTCCTAGTATCTTACTACAGTACTCCTGGTAGTCATCCTAGTGTCTTACTACAGTCCTGTTACTGTCTTACAGCAGTCCTCCTAGTGTCTTACTACAGTCCTTCTGGTAGTCATCCTAGCGTCTTACTGCAGTCCGCTACTGTTTTACAGCAGTCCTTCTAGTGTCTTAATACAGTCCTCCTGGTAGTCATCCTAGCGACTTACTACAGTCCTGCAACTGTCTTACAGCAGTCCTGCTAGTGTTGTGATGTGGGCTTTATTTATTTCTTTAAAGGTGTATAAATATTATTCCCTGAAGTACCTTACCTGTCCCTCCTGTCTTCGCACTAAATGGTAACAAGATAATTGCTAAAAGTATCTATTTCACTCATCCGTGCAGATCACTTGCCGGTTTTAACAGAACAGTTTGTTGTTGGGCAGAAAAAGAGTGACGCCGTGCAATGCTAAAGAATGATATATGTATTTAAAGGATCACTTGTGTAATAAAGTAAAACAATTTGTTATGTAAAAAAAAAAATGCCGTGCTCGAACATTTAATTGTGTCATTAATGCATTACTGTGTCCACATCTCTCAAGCGGTAATATCACAATGATTGTCGCCGAATATTCCGCAGTGAATATTCACTTATTTACCTTTAGCAGTGTTTCGTGCTTTAGTAAATAAATTAGTAAATAAATAAATAAAGGTAATTAGCAGGTACTCGTTGGACATAAAGGATGACACTAGACAACATAAAAGAAAATATAAGTGGACTCGGGAATCGAACCTAGGACCAACCAAACGGCGCCATCGCCTTGCTGTGACAGTACATCGTGAAAGGACGCTCAACCAATTTTGCACCCCTAAAAAAAGTGCATTATTGGCTGAGGTCATTCTCATGACACTCACACAACTATGGTATATATGACACGTGGACGACACAGACAGTTTAAAGAAGCAATCACTAATATAACTTTCGTATCCGCAAGTATAGACCAAATAAAGGTCGAAATACTTGTGTCCAGTAATGTGTAGTGGAAGACGAATAACACCGAATAGACGGGTAGGTTTTAACTAGGCACGGATGGGTGAACTCTTAAATAACCTTTTTTCGATTTTTTTTCAAAACCATCCATTGTACTCCACGTCTTACCGCAGTTCCCCTCAACTTCCTCGATTTTATATAAATAATGGAGGAAACTTCGAGCCCTGTGAACAGTTCGTGCTTTAGCAGTGTTTCCCGCATTAGCTGAATGTTCCGTGCCGGAGTGTTTTAACTTTATTGGATACGCCAATCGAGCACATAATTCCGAGCCGACTGCATCAGAATATAAGAATATAAACCAATAAAACGGTACTGAATCAGTTCTACAAATAACGGTTCACATGAAACAATGGACGTTTCGGGTTTTACCCTTCGTCAGCCACAGTTACAAACAGGTGACTGTTAGGGTTCGGCTGCTATGGTTCTCCAATGTTAGGATGGCGAAGTCTCTGGTCTAGGGTATTAGTTGATTTAGTATTTGTGAGAACTCATCACGGCATTCCTTCATGCCGGTACCACTTTTTAATGCAGCCTTTCAAATTACACTTTCTGTCTCCAACGATAAAGAATCCGTCAAGGCCAGGTTGGACTTTAAGACAACATCAATTTATTACGTTACAAGCTCCATATTATCTCGAACAATAAGAACATGGCATGACCTAGCCTGTCTTTGACAAACGTCTCTAGTCAGTTGACTACGGACAAGATGTCTTCGACATCTTGCTGCAATCTTTATTAAAATAGTTCCACACTCATTCCTTTGATATACAGCATTCGCTTGTCCTAAAATATTCATTCAGCATAGACTCCTTGAAGCAGATGGACGATCTATCTGTAATAAATCTTTATAACTCTATAGTAAGAGCACACATCTAGGAGCTGGACAAAATGCGTCCTTTCACACACAGTGAAACACATCGAATGGCCCCGAAGTATTGCTCACTTCTGCTAAGTGAAGCCGGCCGAGCCGTCTGCAAAACTTCTGCAAAAGACCATGACGTACTTCCGGGCGTAGCCCAGGAAACGTATATCAACAAGCCTTGTCGAATACGATAGATATGTTATGAATTTAATCATAACAGTGACAAGGACATGAATTACAAATAGGTACTACAAAAACATACGATGATGAGAAACATACACCAAATTTATTTATTTATTTGCATCAGAATAGGTGTCCATCGCCGGTCGAGGTCGTTTGTGCATCACATGGTCATGATACCCCAGATGAACAGACGTGACAACAACAACATTACAATTCACGACATATTACTTGACCCGATGCGCAAAACACTGCTAATCCGCGAGACACTGCTAAAGGGAAATAACTCTAAAATACCCATATTCTGTGCGGAGCGTTCAGCGACAATCATTGGGAAATTACCTCTCAAGCTTTATTCCTTAATTTACAGACAAATTACATTACAGTAGAACTCCATTTATCCGAACCCCAATTATCCGAACATCCAATTATCCGAACACTTTTTCGAGAAAAAAAAATCAGGCGCCACCAGTCATGTTAGACTTTATTTTTGAATCTTTTGATGCTGCAAGCTTCAAATGTGTGCGAGCAATTTGTAGAGGATGGAATGGGCTAATGGTCGGTCGCTTACGTACAGGAAGTCAGTTAGATCATAAAGTCAGTTAATATCTGGTTTACCAATCTAGTGTACGTGTGCGTTCTAGGCAGAACACTGGCTAAACAGACAGTTCAACTTAAAATAATTGTGTCTGCTACTACAGCAGAATAATTTTGGTGTGCAAGTATTTCTCTGTGCGATATGGCATCTTCCAGAAGGCCTAAAGCATATAAAAGGAACCGCAATGTTTTGTCACTTGAAACGAAAACAGAAATTATCAAGAGACTAGGAAAAGGTGAAACTGTGTCTTCACTTGCGAGGATTTTCAATGTTGGGAAAGCTACCGTCTCTGACATCAAAAGTAACAAGGATAAAATTATGAGTTTTGCATCGAAATTGGATAGTGAAAATGGGTCGAAGAAACGTAAACCATGAGACATGCGAAAGATTTGAAATTGGAAGAGGCTTTGTATATATGGTTTGTGCAAAGAAGAAGCAAAGGGGAAACTATCTCTGGTTCTCTATTGTGTGAAAAGGCACTTCAGTTCAACAATCAACTTGATTGTCCTCCTGACTTTAAGGCTAGCCAGGGATGGTTAAGAAACTTTGAATCTCGTCATGGCATACGAGAATTGGAGATCCAAGGGGAATCCTTATCTAGCGATGCAACTGCCGCTGAAAATTTTAAAGAAACATTCTTGGCTTTTTTGGAAGAAGAAAGTTATTCACTCGATGTGTATAATGCCGATGAGACTGGCTTATG
Source organism: Oreohelix idahoensis (assembly GCA_024509875.1). Taxonomy (NCBI): domain Eukaryota; kingdom Metazoa; phylum Mollusca; class Gastropoda; order Stylommatophora; family Oreohelicidae; genus Oreohelix; species Oreohelix idahoensis. The sequence goes on along the minus strand of JAMPIV010001971.1, from coordinate 26,550 downwards.
CTGGAAATCATTGCCTCAAAAATCACTTGCATCTCAGCGCTAAGCAGCTTCCCCTGTGTTTAAAAAGTGCAAAGAGAGAGTAACAATTTTGGTAGCCGCGAATGCCAGTGGAAGTCATTGTTTACCGGTGCTAATGATCGGTAAAGCCAAAAAACCACGTTGTTTAAAGAATGTGACATGTCTCCCATTGTGCTACAAAGCACAGAAGAGTGCTTGGATGAATAGTGAAATATTTCTTGATTGGTATACAAATCAGTTCATCTCAAATGTGAAGAGGTTGAGAGAACAAGAAAAGAAAACTGGAAAAGTAATTCTTCTACTGGACTATGCACCATCTCATCCAGAGACGGATACATTGAATGCAGTTGATGCAAATTTTAAAGTAATTTTTCTGCCTCCTAATGTAACAGCACTGATTCAACCAATGGATCAGGGTGTTATAGCAAAGCTTAAAAAGATGTACAAGAAGGAAGTCCTGCGTTGTTTATTGTTGGCTGAAGATGAAGAAAGTGTGGTGGCGTTTTCCTAAAAGCTTAATCTCAAAGACTGCTGATATATGTTAGCTGATGCTTGGACCACCCTGTCACAAGATAATCTCAACAAGGCTTGGAATAGATTGCTTGGGAAAAAATGAGGAAATGAAACTACTGTAGTGGACACAAATGATGATTGTATAAATGAAGTTGTGGAACTGTTTCAAGCAATGCCCGGATTTTCGGCCTGTGACAAAGATGATGCACACATGTGGCTAGAAGATGATAATGATTCTGGTTTTCAGTTTTTGAATGACGAAGAAATTTTGTCTTTTGTGCAAGAAGAAAACCAAATACATGTAGTGACCGATGATGAAGACACCTCAGAAGTACATGATGTACTTGTAGATTATGAAGAAAATCCAAAACGTTGACCAAGTCCTGAAGAGGCCTTTATAGCACTAGAAACAGCGATGGCTTGGTACGAGCAAGAAGATGACAGCTGTCCTACACAGCTTCTGCTGTTGAAGAGAATGCGGGACTTAGCAGCCAAAAGGAGACTATCCAGTTTGGTGCAAAAGAGGATTCCTCATTATTTTAAATAGTGGGCTACATCTGTGCAAGTACGTGTATACGTAAGTTGCGCCTGGTTTTGAATCGTTTGTAATGTTATTTTGAAAACATTTCTCTTTCTTAAAAAAAATAATTAATACAAGTAGTACATGCACTGCAGTGTAATGAAAGATTTTGGTGATACAGTGATCTAATACAGTGTGGGTATTATTATTACAGTACAAGTAAATATGTTTTATAGTGTAATTTCCTTGTGATGGTTAATTATTTTTAGAAATATGTGTACATGTACTCGATACATTATGTAATCCAATTATCCGAACATTTGATTATCCGAACGATGCTCGGTCCCATGGGGTTCGGATAAATGGAGTTCTACTGTATTACCTTCCCATTCCAGAACTGCTGCGACTGTGAACTGCAGTCCCTAATTCCATGCCAACCCTCCCCAATCTCCGATTCATAGCATTGTCCACGTAAGTTCCAGGCATGCTAAAAGAGACACACATAGCATACAGAACAATTATTAAAATAGTTAGGTTATTTTAAAAGTGGGCCTACTTTACTCCGGAGTGTCTACCCGTTTTTTGTGTGTTAAGTTTCATCGACCAACAATTGTTGGAATGTGTGTTCGTGTTTAAGTTTCCTGGTGTATAGTTTCATGTCATTATTCCCACCATTGCTATGACAGCTTCTTTTTTTTTTTTTTAATCTGTCCTTTACATCACAATGGATACTTTCAAAATTATGAAAAGTTTCACTTTTGCTGTCTTAAAAGTGAGACCAACAGGTAATAATCGCTGGTATTAATAATAAAAACATAAAAAGAGTTATGAAAACCACTTCAGCCAACATGATCAGAACAAGAAAATTGGTTCTTTGATTTAGCCACACAGATTGTGTATCGTTTGTTTGTTTTGTTTTTTTAAACACGAACTAATATACATTGAACTTGATCACGTGTCAGGTTAGAAATGCTTAAACAATAATGTGTTGCTTATAGTGCCAAACTTGGTATATGATATGTTTCGTATTTTATAATTGATTTATATAAGTTGTTTTTGTACATGGGCATGAAAATACTGAGCGTAAGTACTGGATCAGTCTGAACCTTTAATGTAAAACCATAATTCCCGCAAAACAGTGGATGTGAATGTATATAGTGCAACGACTTGTCAACTGTCGCCACTACTCAAACATCAGGATATCAGTATGGAAACTAAACAACAGCTGATACATAGTACATTCTTACCAACTATTAACTGACAGTGTCAAACATTGTCCCTGATTAAAGCACATCCTGTGAGATGACGTGCTCAATTAAGAAAAACCATTATCGTTACCAGGAGATACAGGATGAGAAATGATGACAGGAAAATTGTAGGAACAACGTCGAGCATCAAGTATTATAGAGCGACAGAAAATTAAGTGCTTTGACCATCTCATGAGAATGGCGCCCGGATCAGTTATCACTACGTGCCTACGACAGTAGATTTAGTTTTTAGGACCAGAAAAACAAAATAATCAAGAGTCAGATGGATTAGATAACATCACAGAAATCCGACAACAGGAAAGGCTCACAGCAGCTAATGCGACAGACTTGGCCCAAGAACGCAAAAGCCAGCTCCCCACTATGATTCACGGCAACAGGGGGCCGAGCAAAATAAAAGTAAATTGATTTCTGCTGCAGACAGCTCAGTGTTTGTTACTGATCACCTGTTGGGAAAGAACGATATATCCACAACTGTATTCATGTCGAACATATTCACTGTTTCACAGCAAACATTCCCATTTTTGCATTATTATACATATGTGTTAAAAATTAATGTTAACAAATAACCGTACCTGCTTAGTTCAAATGTCCTTAATGCACTAACAATGGTAATTTTAAGAGTGAGGGAATATCATCATGTAGAACAAGTTGCTACCGACACAAGTGCTGCTTGAGCCCGTGAATGTTTTGGTGTAAGCTTCATGTAATGGGGCGGTGGGCATCAAGTAAGGGGGCGGTGGACAGCTGTATGGTGGAAGCTTCAAGTAATGGGGCGGTGGGCAGCTGTATGATGCAAGCTTCAAGTAAGGGGGCGATGGACAGCTGTATGGTGCAAGCTTCAAGTAAGGGGACGGTCTACAGCTGTATGGTGGAAGCTTCAAGTAATGGGGCGGTGGGCAGCTGTATGGTGCAAGCTTCACGTAAGGGGGCGGTGGACAGCTGTATGGTGCAAGCTTCAAGTAAGGGGGCGGTGGACAGCTGTATGGTGCAAGCTTCAAGTAAGGGGACGGTCTACAGCTGTATGGTGGAAGCTTCAAGTAATGGGGCGGTGGACAGCTGTATGGTGCAAGTTTCAAGTAAGGGGCGGTGGGCAGCTGTATGATGGAAGCTTCAAGTAATGGGGCTGTGGGCAGCTGTATGGTGCAAGCTTCAAGTAAGGGGGCGGTGGGAAGCTGCAGTGGAGGCTCCATCCATGGGGATCCGAATGGGAAATGATGATAATATTTATGATGATTCATTCATTCCTTTATGACCCTTCAGTTCTGCAACAGACATAGGTCATCAACAATCTTCTGCCCAGTCCTCCAGTCACGTGAATCTTCTACTTCTTCGTACTCTTTCAGACGTCTACTTGAATATTTTCAAAGAAAACAGTGTGTAGCTTGAGGCTATGACTGGTGACGGTCATATATGCTTTCTCTGCTGCTCATACAAGGTATATTGGGCATCTTTGAAGCAGATGTTTAGCAGTGATTTTATTGGTGCCACATTTACACTCATCAGTAGTTCCTGTCTTTAAATTGTTGAATAGATGCTATCTTAATCTGTTGTGGCCCGTGCAGAGTCTGAAAATTACCACTCGTTCGCATCTGCTGAGATGGTAATATGAATCATTTCGTGTGTTGCCTAGATGCTCTGCAGCCCATTTTTTTCGCTATCTGATTCTGAAAAAACTCTTTGCCACTTCGAAAGTTATGTTTGTATCAGGTTGAGGTAGCTCTCCACATTCTTATGCCAATCTGTCAGTCTCTTCACTGCCGGGGATGTTACAATGAGATGGGATCCATTGTATCAAAACTCTTTTTAATCGTTGACATAGTTTGTGGAGCACTACTATAACGTCATCCAGGTCTGCATCATTATGACTCCTCAGCGCGTGCAATCAACTCGAGGTATCTCCGTGACTTCCTCATCATTTTCATTTCTGTCTCCATTTCTCTTCTCCGTGTATTTTTCGGTCTCCTTTTGCCTCTCTTACTCGTGGGATTCCAGAATAATGACTACCTGGCAATGCTATCAACTGGTATTCTCAATGTGTGTCCTCAATGTGTATCCTCAATGTGTATCCTCAATGTGTATCCTATTGTTACGAAATGCGTCATATTTCATTTGTTTAATTTTTCTTTCTTTCTCTCCTCTCCGTCAGTGTTGCTCTACCAATCTTTCCCCATCTTCTCCCTCGCTTCTTATCGTATTTTTTCGCTTCATCAAGCGATATTATCTTGTCATATCTCGTCACCCAACCCAGTTGACCTGACCGCATGACATGTTATCCTTTGTTCACGGGGGAAGGCATCGCTCAACAGATGGAACAATAAAGATTAAGTCTACATTTAGCGATATCTGCATTGTTTAAGCCAAACGAACGAGTGATAGATAACAGGTATCTTCTTTTCACCGGCCGGCTCTTGGCGACAAACCTAAATTTGTGTCGGAGAACGAAGATAATGAATATTTGATTCGTGGACATAACTTTCAGAAGATTGAAACAAGACAGGGAGCCGCGCTGGTGTAATGGATACAACGTTGTACTGGCGACCAGGTGTTCATGGTTCAAACCCGGCCGTCGGGGTTTGAAGAAATGTTTACGACCGGAAATTTGACTGAATAATCTGAACGGCTCCTGCACATAAATCCCGTGTGGATGGGAAGGAGCGAAGCTCCTGACCGGGTTGGAAGGAAAGTCCACTGACCCCCCAGCCTCGCAATGACATGTCATTGGGCCGAAAGAGCTGGAAAGCTCGAGTGCCGCTGGTTATAGAAAAAAAAAAAAAAACAAGACAATGTTGTCTCTGGTTTTTCTATCTGGAAAACAAATGGCATTTAAAGATAATGTGTTAATTTTGTAAGTATGACGTTCCGTGTCTAGCTGGAAAGGATTGGATCACAAGGAAATGATATTTCACTTCCGATGATGTCATAACATGGGCAAGACACTCTGGAATTGCCACATAAACTAGTGTCTTTATGATAAATTATGATTGCCCAACAGAAATTCTGCTAAAACTGTATGGTTAATGCCCCGAACTGGATAATTATTTTGGGATTTGAACTACAACTACAAATACATGTAAATTTAGCAGTGGGAAATCATTTTCTTTGGTATTTGACAGGAAAATTATAATTTTATCGCACAGCAGCATTGAAATCTCATGGAAGTTTACAAGAGAAAAAGTTAACTCAGGCGCGGACCTCAGAGAAAACAAGGATTAGATCTGAGATTAGGTATGTAAGCCAGTCTCAGGCACAGTTCCTGACTTCTCGAAATTACTTCAAGATCTGACAGAGCTGAGAAGATATCCAGAGGGCTGGCTCTTCTAGTTAGAAGTCTTAACCCACAACACAACAAGATAACCGAGAAGCTACAACTGACCGTTACTGTGAGCGACTTGTAGATCGAAGCTTCAGACAGCCGCAGACTTCGAAGTACCACTGTATCTGAGGGTATGTCTGTATAGATCTTACAGAATATCTTAGTGAATTAATGTACATTTAAAATTGATAAATATTTAAAATTAATGTTATACTTAACATAAATTCTAATTTATATATCTTGCCTTGTGCGCGAAGGAAGATGGCTTCCACCACTACATGACCTCAATCCTGGACAGCATTGGCTCAGCTATAAGTCCTTGTTAGAACTGACCAACGCTAGCAATAAACGTTTATAGTCCTATTTGGAGTTTTGCTTTTGGGTGCTGAGCTCAGAATTCGTCTTCTCTTTTTCTTTCTTGTTTTTTATTTCGGCACATTTTGTCAATGTATTGTAAGGGAAACAATTTTGCTAACTTTGACATAACGTTAAGTCAATGGGGAGTATTCATGATTGGGTTTGGAAAATGTCTTTAATTGATGTCAAAATTCGTAAATGGTAGTACGACGTACCCCCTTTTGACTGACTTAATCACAGCCTCAAATGTTATCGAAATGAGTAGCCTGATCTACAGAGGCCAGTCAGCATCAGAAGGGTGTCTTGGTTATAAACCACAAATACCATGGCATGGTCATATTTTGCAGTTCAATTAGGGGTGAAAAACGTGATACAATAGTTGAAATAGTGAACTGTTTAACAGTGGACCAACACTGTTCCTGGCATAAGCATAGCATCTTTAATGTCGAGATTATGCAACGACCGAGGGAAGTCAGTTATTACAAAGTATCAAATAAGTTAAGTACAACTTATCGTGAAAACATTAACCAAGACACCCAAGCCAATAACATGATGTAAATGATCAAAGTGATAATATAAATTTCTTTTTTTCAATTAGCCTATGTGTAATCTTGTAGGATATTGATATACCGTACCAAGGTGCTTATGTTTTACAATGCACCGTTAACCAATAAAGTGCATTGACTTCTTTATAATTTCAGTTTTAACTTTGTTGTGTGGTCAAAGAAATATTAATAATTTAAAATTGGTAGGGAATAATAATAATATTTTGCTGAATCACTTTCAGTTGGGGGCTCCTAAAATACGAGTCAAAACTTGTTGGAGATTATCAATTACCGTGTTGCCTGTGTACCGTAAAACTGATTTCATATCATTCTATTTTTTAAATTTATATATTTGAGATTACCAATTGAACGCTTTATGATTCTAAAATTATAAGTAGTACTTACTTTTCTGCAAAGTAAATCTCGTGCGCTACGAATGTTTTGCCCAAATGAGCCAACTTGTTAATTATAGCAGCAGGATGCAGAAGAATTCTTGTATAACCTTCCAATATTTGTTTCAGTTTTGTTTTCCGAGAACAATACTATTGTAGTGCAATCTATTTTAAAACCTGCAAGGTAAGTTTGTCAACGCTGTGGAAGTTGAAATAATATACTGTGTTGAATATGTACTTTCGAAATGAAGCAAATGATAATAGGGACCGAAGACGCAGCAAACGAGATGAATGAAGTCGTGATAATAAACGCTGCGGTTAAGAAAACACCACAATACGCTGATTTTTTGGGTGTACTGGTGAACGGGCTGTGACTGAGGGGTGTCAGGAACAGAATTTCGGCTATCGCAGTGGCTAGACTCGTCGGCTTCGCTCAGGCGTGTCCTTAGTTGTGATGTGCGACGGAACGAACAGAATAATTTGTCTTCTCTTTGTTACTTTCACAAGTGCCTCCACGGCCGGCGGAGTTGTGGATTTTAAAGTTGCTACCATAAGTGAAATGGGTTCATTTTCGATACAAGACAACAGGAGGCTGAGACGCTTGGGAGTCATGACCCAAGTGGGCCCGCCCCCCCCTTCCCCTTAGAGTGTAAAGGAGTAATCGGGCCGAAACACTTGTCGGACGGGGGGACTTCTTCTGATGATCAGATTGCTTCCTGTTGTATCGCTCTGTAAAGAGTTTCCTATCATTGACTGCTTTCGTCAGGGTCAGCGAACGAGAGCTGACTAAGACCCTACTCCACCTCCAAGTGGTGGTCCTGGAAACCGGCTGCATCACTGCCGTCTGGCAGAGAGAGTAGGGATCGAAGAGGGAAGGCAAACTCGGTCCCAAAAAATGCTGTGCTAAGTCGGATGTGTCGGCCGAAAGGCGCAAATATCGCAGCTCCGCTGTGAACGGACACAACGCAACCAACCTCCTTTTCAGGACGAACGAGGAAGTGGAAGATATGACAATAAAATTGTTAAGGCAGCCCCGTAGAAGATACAGCCGTAGGGGTGTGAAGTGTTGGAGACTTGGCTATACTAGGTTCAGCTTCGAGAGGTGGGGGGTGACCAGTTTCCTTCCTCGCTGCCTCTTTCTTCCCTAACTCAAGAGCAGGCAGGTACCGATTTACAGCTGGGTAGACTGGAATGTGTGACGCCACTGTGTTTCGAATCTGATACCATTACCACGAAAGGTCAGCGATCTAATCATTCTGTCAATCGGACGCTCCTATGAAAATATGACAAACCGATCATTAATTTATTGATCTGAGGTGTCGTCATTTAAAAATAAAATAAAATGTTGCCTCTTTTTTATCGAGGAGCGCTCCGTTCAACCTAGACATAGAGTCCGTTGGTTATATTAGGGCGCATGTCCAATACAAAAGACCGTGCGGTCGGGGTTTTTTCCATCATGTTAAACGAAGTGAACTCTCCACATGTAAGCCTACCTTGCCGTTGGTTGGAGAGCTTGAGTGCCCCAATGATCCCGGGAGCTATGCCGGCGGGAGTTTTACTCCTGGCAGGGTCACCCAAGCCGGACAGGTCCTTGGTGAGGGGCCAGACTAAATGGGCTGAGGAGTGGGTGGAACCCTATAGGTGTAGATGCAGAACCCACAGGCGAGTGGTACATGCTCTGGTCTGCACCAGTCTACTCCCACTTCATGGGTTAAATGCTTTCTTGCCTCATTCTTCACTGTTTGTCGTCTATCGGGAGTAGTTTGGGACCCCTTACAGTGTAGGCGCAGTACCCACCAGCAAGTGGACTATGCTCTGGCCAGCATCAACCCAAACCCCAGGCATGGGTTAAATCTCGGGTAGATGAAGCTTGTAAGCCTTGGAAGGCAGTTCGTCTAGGAGAAGGAAAACTCTGATTTTAAACCACCTGCTGCCACAGTCAAGGGCTAAGGAATGCAACCCTACAGAAACGCTTGTTGAAATCGGATGCACTGGGCTACATGCTCAACAAAACAGTGCAACGTACTTCGCCTAATGAAGATGTCACGAATACAATTTAAGCGTTGTGGTGCTCATCCCGTGGAGTCCCGCCAGGCGGCGAGAGTGCCGGACCCCCCGCCTCGAAGGGGTCCAACCAATACTACTGGTGGTCACCTTCCCCTGAATTGTGGAGTCAAGTGTGGTGGATTTAGATGTTATGACTTGTTGTTGTTATGTATTTCTTTTGTACTGAATGAGGTCAGCTGTGAAGGCCCCTGAATCTAGCAATTATTAGGGGGAGTTTTCAGAGTGCCTTTCTGCTACCACCTTATGATCTCATTCAGACTTATTCTTGACTAGTATGTCTGATAGCTACGTATAATGTCTAGGGTAATGTAAGGTGTGTTGTAATAATATGACAACAAATACACCTAAGAACTCGATGAAAAGTATTTAACAACACCCAGAGTTAAGTTTAAATGTGAACTAATTTTTTACAATTTATTGTTCCAGTATCACAATTTTGTGTATACTGGAATTGAAATTCAAAATGATCAATCAAAATATTTACATCAAAATGATTCAATTTATAACTGTATATATTATTGTTCACAAATTTAATTACATGTGTCAATCTGGGACAATGTCACTGTACTATAGCTCCTATGAATGGGTACTGTTAGGAAGAACGTCTAAGTTCATCACAATCTGAATATTTATTAAACACTTGGGAAATGAGAGCAATTTTTGGGTTGATATATCAAATGCCTGCAGACACTGGCTTAACTTTGTGGCTTCTGATGTGCAGGATGATGTATAGTCACACCACCAGCTTCCAATAATAAGTCAGGCCTCTGATCTTGAAATACAGGGAGGCACACAGTTGATTCTGCCTCACTTCTTTATAATGCAGAGGAATATTCAGATATCTGTTGACCTGGGCTCACTTCGATTTAATGATGAAACCCTGGAACAATATAAATGCGGCCTACATCACCCTCTGATATACTCTCTCTTTCCCTAACTAAACATTTTAATTCATTCAGATTCAGCATGGTAACTACACAATTAGTTAACGTTCTTAATTGGTTTGTTACCCCATTCATGGTCAAATAAACTTCAAACTACAGTTTGACACTTTCCTTGACAAAGGAAACATTTTAAGTTACTAATATCAAGTCATGTACAAAGACGGTGACTTGCTGAAGAAGACGGCCAGTGGTTTGCCTGGTCTTATGTCACAGTACTGTTCAACAATTTCCCCATTACTATTTAATTTTAATTTCTCCCAAAGTGTCAGAAAACCTGTCGGGCTTTTCTACAACCTGTTACTATATTTCTTAACAACTCTGTGAAACAACACAAAGTTTGATGTTGGCTTCACTCTAGATAATCTTTTCTCCACATAATTTTCATACAAATTCAATAATATATACATAATGATAATAATAATGATAATATACAGGTTTTCTTTTTTACCGCATCAGAGAAATATTAAACACTAATAGTTTGAATTGAGATATTATGGTCAACTCCAGATGTCTTGCTGGTGCAGAACAGCTAAGCCAAGACAGTACTTTTATCTTGCTTTTAAACAACTTTAGTGTCAAAAATCTATATCACAAGTGGCCACGAATACTACTATCCATTAGTTTTATTCTTCCCTTAGTATATTAGGCTACAGCCAATCAGGTACCGGTTAGCTTTTAGCGTCCTTATATTCAAACTCGAACTAAATTTTCAAATCTAGGACTAACTTCCCCCTTATCCCCACCACAGGGCAAACTGAGAAAGGTTCAAGTCTGCTCGTCCATCTGTCTTCGTCAATATCTCGGTTAATTCCTAACAGTTTATAATTCTGACCAATAACACTGACAAACAACATTTTTCTTTCTTATATAAGAATAAGTGTTCTTAGGTCAATTTCTTGCGCTGATTTCAAATCTGAAATCCGTTTATCTCTATCACGTCGGGTTCTTAAGATATTTGTGAATAAATATATTTTTGGGAAACCGTTATTTGCTCCGTTTCATTTTTACTATAAAACTTATTAAAAATTAATAAAAAGCAACATAATTCTACTTTTTATACTGCTAAAAGATGCATGACATATGTTACGCGATTTTTCAAATAGTTACTGTATTTTGAAATAATTCTGAGCAAAATATGGCTTCTAGAAGTTGTAGAAATTCGGCTGATCTGTTCTGTTACGCGTGCGGATATTCTACCGATCGTGTTGACCAGAAAAACTTTACACCCTTACTAAAGATAGCATATGAACTTTATTTCGATTCGAAAGTTGATGATGCAAATAAATCTTGGAAGCGAAATGCGATTTGTTCGATACATTGGCAGGTTGGTTACGAAAATCGCCGAAGCATAAGTCGATGCCTTTTGGCGTGCCAGTAATATGGCGTGAACATACAAATCACACTACTGATTGTTACTTCTGCTTGACAAATATCCATGGTTTCACTTTTCAAACTAGAAAGTCTGTGGTTTATCCAAATATTGAATCGGTTTCGAAACTAGTGCCTCATGATCCAATCACGTGTCCGATCCAAGTACCACCAGAACAATATCCGTTGGACGTAAATGAACCATCAGAAAGTGATAGTTTACCTGCTTTAGAAACTAATTCTGACTCAGATTACATACCGGTGAATGATGGTGTTTACTTAATTAACCATTCAGAACTTTCAGATCTAATACGTGATCTCGCTCTTACCAAAGGACAAGCGGAATTACTCGGTTCGCGACTCAAAGAATGGAATCTTTTAGCGCCCAATACTCCGATATCTAAATTTCGTCATAGACACAGAGAACTTGTTCAATACTTTGAGATGGATGATGACATTTGCTATTGCAAAGATGTAAACGGTCATGAGCACATAGTCAACGAATGGCGATTTTTCATCGATTCTTCCAAGACTAGTCTAAAAGCCGTGTTATTGCATAACAGAAATTTTTTTTCATCAATTCCAGTCGCCTACTCTGTTCATATGAAAGAAACTTATGACAATATGGCTATACGTTTGGAAAAAATAAAGTACAATGACTACCAATGGCGGATTTGTGGAGACCTAAAGGTCATTGCAATTCTTACGGGCATGCAGACTGGGTATACTAAATTTTGTTGCTTCCGATGTGAATGGGACAGCCGCAACAGACAGGAACATTATGCAAGAAAGGTGTGGCCTATCCGGGATCGTATGCAGCTCGGGCATAAAAATGTAATACGCGAGCCATTAGTTAACAAAGACACCTTCATTTTACCACTGTTACATATAAAGTTGGGGCTCATGAAGAATTTTGTAAAAGCATTAGATAAAACGAGCAAAGCTTTCACTTATCTTCGAGAAAAGTTTCCGCAAGTTAGCGATGCAAAGATAAAGGAAGGTATCTTTGTAGGACCTCAGATTAGGAAAGTTATTGCAGACAAACAATTCGAGAACTTGTTACATGGTAGTGAACTTCGCGCATGGATGGCATTCAAATCGATCGTCGATAACTTTCTGGAAAATCACAAATCTGTCGACTATGTTGCATATTATTAAGCAGTGCATAGATGCATACATAATTATGGGCTGTAACATGTCCCTCAAAATCCATTTGCTCGATTCGCATCTTAACTTTTTCCCTGACAACCTTGGCGAAGTCAGCGATGAACATGGAGAACGATTCCATCAAGATATCGCCGTAATGGAGTCACGTTATCAAGGACGGTGGAGTGTGACCATGCTTGCCGATTATTGTTGGATGCTTCATCGCGATGTACCACACGTCATTCACCGACGAAAGTCGACTGCAAAGAAATTCAAGCCTACATAACTGTTATACTTCTTGTACGAATGATGTTGTAATACTGTATGTGTTGTTAAAAAACTTCAATTGCGTATTTCTAGAGATCCCGACCTGATAGAGAAAAACGGTTTGCAGATTTAAAAACAGCGCATTAAAATTAACCAGAAAAACATAGAAATGTTAGAGAAAGAAAAAAAAAGTTTTTTTTTGTTAGTCAGTGTAATTAGTGATCCTGTTGTTACCTGTCACACAGTGATTAAATTTTTATTCTTGTATTCATTATATTCAATATTATCGTTTTTATTCTTCATTTCCTCAACTAACATATTTTTCTATCTTGCCAATTCAAATTTGTAAACACTAACTCCTAGTACCACCAACTATGCTCCTTCCCTTCCCCGTTCCATACTGTATTTTTTTCAAAATTTTCCACGTTAATCGTAATTATTTTTCTTTTCTTTAAACTGCCGCTCTCATTCATTACGAGATAAGGCTTGTAGTAATACGTCACAAAAGCAACAAAGTGCTGTCTGTACGCTACATTAGCCCTACTTTTACGCTAGAGATACGTGTGAGTACGGGTTTTTGGGCTGTCTCGCATCCGATCATTGTGGTAATATACATTCGCATCTGCGTTACAGAAAAAGGGGTTTTTCTATCGTATTTTTGAAACAAGCTACGATTATGGCTGTATACCGCTCCACCTATGTCCCAGTCTTGACATATGGATGCGAGTCATGGGCAATGACTACAACCCATAAAAGCCAGATCCAAACCTCAGAAATGAGGTATCTGAGGAAGGTGGTTGAAGTAACAAGAAGAGACATGGTACGCAACCAGACGATACGTCAAGGCCTAAAATGCCACCCCCTACAGACCCAAGTAGAACAGTCCCAACTAAGATGGTTTGGCCATGTCTGCAGAATGGGAGAAGATCGGCTACCACGACAAGCATGGGAAACAAAGAGCCAAGGATCCAGACCCCGAGGACGACCCAGAGTCCGCTGGGAGGACAACATTAAACAATCTTTGAAGGACCGAGGACTAGAATGGAACCAGGCCAGGAGGAAGACAGCGGATAGAATGGTCTGGCGCTCTCTCTTCCAAACCTCTACACCTCACGGTAGAAGGGGAACGACTAAGTAAGTAAGTAAGTAAGTAAGCTACGATATCGGCTTGCACTATCGTCTGCTCGGCTCGCGGCGACCAAGCAGAACCAAACGCGTGTCGAAGAGTAGCATTTTTTTCTCTCCCTCTTATGCTTCCTTTTATTCTTTCACCGTTTCTGTCTTACTATCGTCTCGGAACAACTAGGCTTGGTTTTGTGTCAAAATATGTTACGTTAGTGTCCCAAGGTCGAGACATAAAATCTTAGCACTGACTTGCGGCGTAGGAGATAACGTTCTCCATAACTTCGCTATTTTATTCCTATGTTATTTTACACTTATAAACACTATATATATATTTCGAGCGGTGAAATCTCGGACATCATCACATCAAGGTACAGAGGGAAAGGGCAAAAACTATTGACCAAACACCAAGAACACTCAACATTCTGCATGGAATGCAGAAGGAGTTCTCAACAAAAAAGTCCCCCTAAAAAACCGCCGTTATGAGGATCAAATAGATGTGGCTTGCATCCAAGAAACACATCTCAACAGCAACCACAGATTCTCAATAAGAGGATACCAGGCTTTCCGACTCGATCGAGAAGGACACAAAGGAGGTGTGCTATTACTTACCCGAAACGCAATACCAAGTAGCGAGGTCTCCGTGAATTTCAAAGACCAGTCAGAAATTTTAGGGGTTGATATTAAAATAAAGGACACAAACATGCGTATCTACAATTTGTATGGTCCACCGAGCAAAGACCTGTCACTTGCAAGTATGGAAATAAAGAGCTCAAGCTGCATAGTGGTCGGAGATTTCAACAGCGACTCGGAAAGATGGGGATATCCGGATACAGACAGTAAAGAAGAAGTGGAGGACTGGGAGATAGACACAAATCTTCACCTTATCAACAGGCCAGATGATAAACCCAGTTTCTACTCTAGAAGATGGCACACCACTTCCACTCCAGACCTAGCTTTTGCCACAGGGGACATCCTTCACAAAATTGGCCGACAGGTACTTGGCCAGCTAGCAGGCAGCGACCACAGACCAATAAAGCTAGTGGTTAATATGGAAAATGTTCCCCATGAAGTGAAACCATTGCCCCGATGGAATTACAAAAGAGCTGACTGGGACAGTTTTGCAGTGCTGACTGACAGCCTTTGCGAGACCATCAACACACGACACAACAGCATGAAATATATGGTTGAAAGCTTTAATAGAGCAATACTTCAAGCAGCTATTGAGACTATTCCGAGAGGGGCAAGAAAGAACTATAAACCATACTGGAATGAAGAACTGCAATAACTTGAAGATGAGGTAGTAGCAAAGGCACAAAAGAAGCTTCTGGCCATCCTAAACTGCAGCTGGAAAAGAGGAATAGTACCACAGGCATGGATAGACGCCATACTGATTCCAATACCTAAGAAAGACCAAATTCAGACAGAACCAAATGGCTACAGACCTATCAGTCTACTTAGTTGTGTTGGAAAATTGATGAAGCGCATAATAAATACTCGACTAATGTGGCATCTAGAGGAAAAACATCTCTTAGCCCCACAGCAAGCAGGATTCAGAAAACACAGATCCACTGAAGGCCAGATCACTTATATAACTCAGAAAATTGAGGACGCTTTTCAAGAAAAAAAGCACACACTGGTGGTTTGGGTGGACTTAGAAAAAGCATTTGACAAAGTGTGGAAAGACGGACTGAAAGTCAGAGTGCAAATAAGTGAAGTGTGTGGGAGAATGTTCAAATGGATCAGCCACTATCTTGAGAATAGAACTGCCAGAGTCCAACTACAAGGACAGACCAGTAGGAAGAAATGACAGACCAGTAGGAAGATGGTATTGGAGCAGGGTGTTCCCCAAGGGGGAGTCCTGTCACCCACGTTGTTCCTCACATATATAAATGACATATCAGAGAATATTCCAAGAAGAACCCACAATGCCTCCTTTGCAGACGGCTTAGCCCTGTGGATCTCAGAGGAATATATCACTACGGCAAGCATTCGGATGCAGCAAGCCCTAACATCATTGGAGGAGTGGGCCAAGGCATGGCTAGTAAAGATAAATGAAGGCAAAACATCATTCACAGTGTTTTCTCTCTAACAAACCACAGATCTCCACATTGGTACTAAATGAAAAAAATCTACATCTGGATGACAACCCAAACTACCTAGGCATTACCTTTGATCGCCGCTTGACTTGGAAAACCCAGATTGAGAAAAACAGGACAAGAGCAAGGCAGAGAATGGCAATCATGAAAAAACTTGCTGGCACGAGTTGGGGAGCAGATGGGAAAGTACTAAAGAAGCTATATACTGGGTGAGTGAGACCAGTCTTAGAATATGGCATTGCAGCATGGTCAACGGCAGCTAAGTCGAACTTTGACAAAATAAACAGAACCCAAAACCAAGCAATGAGAATCATAACAGGGGGCATGAAGTCAACGCCCATAAAAGAGTTGGAAAAGATTACTCACCTCCAACCTATGGAGGATAGAAGAGATAGCAGAGCCCAGCAACAAGCCGAGAAATTCAGGAGGCTGATAGACCATCCAATGCACCAGAGATTAAATGGACTTGGAAGGGGAAGACTGAAGCAAAGCACCTTTGTAGAGACAGTCAAAACAAAGATGAGAGCAGACCCCATTAACGCAATGTCAACAGCTACACCAATATGTACTGCACACAAGC
Organism: Oreohelix idahoensis; assembly: GCA_024509875.1. NCBI lineage: Eukaryota > Metazoa > Mollusca > Gastropoda > Stylommatophora > Oreohelicidae > Oreohelix > Oreohelix idahoensis. The sequence continues at coordinate 10,031 of JAMPIV010001971.1, read as the reverse complement.
TACCAATTTGGAAACAACAGTGCTTCCCTCAAATGATAGAAAACGTTCCTGGTATTAAGAGAAAGAACAGCCAAAATGAAACAGAAAGGAGAGTCCTAACCACAAAATATATAGAGAAACATTACCCAAGCAACACCTGGATCCATGCGTACACAGATGGATCAGCAACTAATGCAACAGAAGATGGGGGTGGAGGAGTCTTCCTGAGCTTAAGCAATGGCACACAAAAAAGATAGCAGTCGCAACAGGGAAATTTTCAACTAACTTCAGAGCAGAGGCAGAGGCCTTAAAAACTACATCAGAAATTCTAATGACAGAAGAAAGCTCAGAGAGACCAGTAGCTATCTTCTCAGATGCGCTGTCAGTGATTACAACATTGAAAAGCCAAAGTAATGCTGAACTGGATGACCTAAAAGTAACACTTCACAGACTATGTCAGCAGTACAAAAGAGTTGTGATACAGTGGATCCCTTCTCATTGCAACATCCCTGGAAATGAAGAGGCTGACAGATTGGCAAAGTAAGGGGGAAAACTTCTTCAACTTGACACAAATATAACCTATGAGGAGTCCAAGAGTTTTATCAAGCGCAGATACAGGCACAAGTGGGAAGAAGAGCATCCAGGCCACACAAAAAATGATCCTTATTACCAGCTCAGCAGAAGTGAACAAGGGGTAATCTTCAGACTTCGCACAGGTCATAACAGATTGAGATACCACCTATTCAACAAATTAAATATAGGAACTACCGATGAGTGTGACTGTGGCACCGATAAAATGACTGCCGAACATCTGCTTCAACGGTGCCCAACATATGAGGAACAGAGAAAATGCATATGGCCATCACCAGTACCATTTCTGGAGAAAATCTACGGAGATATCAACAGCCTCAGGCTGACCAGTGCTTTCTTTGAACTTACTCAAGTTGACATCTGAGAGTGAACGAAGAAGAAGAAACGAAGTGAACAGTAGTGTCTCAGGGAACAGAAAAATAACTAACGAAAATTGGTAGGAGTGAATGTATGAGCCAAATGGCGTTGACGAGATATGAAAGACGGGAAATGGAGGGGGCGCTGTGGGGGGAGGGTCCGGTGACCCCAAAACGTTTGGGAAACACTATTCAAGATTTTGCCGACGACCTGACTATTCTGTCCCATAACTGTAATCGGATGCAAGACAAAATGAAAATACTGGATGAGATGTCACAGCAATCGGGTCTGAAAATACACAGGAAGAAAACAAAGATAATGAGAATAAATGCAGGAAACGATAAGAAGACTGCTATTAAAGAAAAAACGTCACGAAAAGATATTGAATCATACACAAACCTTGGCAGCAATATAGACACAGTTGGAGGGACAGACAAGGATATCAAAATAAGAATACAAAAGTTTACAGGAGGCATTGCATTGGAAAATGTATGGAGATCAAGACAAATTAAGTCCAGCACAAAAATCAGTATCTTCAGATTCAAATGTTAAGTCATTCCTATTGTATGGCTCTGACACGCGGAGAACAACAAAAACAACAACCAAAAAGCTACAGAAGTTCATTAATGGGAGATTGCGTAAAATAGAAGGAATTCAAGTGCTATGAGAAGATGACTAATATGAAACTGATGACCAAGTACCAGTGGAACAGAAGATGAGACAAGAGATGTTGGAGATGGATAGGACACACATTGAGGAAATCTGTTGATAGGATACACACTAAGGAAATCTGTTGATAGGACACACATTGAGGAAATCTGTTGATAGCATTAACATAGATAGAACGGACGAACTTTATTTTCAAAGGGTTAAGAATTGGGCACGCAGGCCCGTCTGACATTCTGCCCTTCCTCTCTCTCTCGTCATGTATACTATATCCTTTCATCCTCACATTTACTTTAAGCATTATTAAGGCATTTATCATTATAAAAGTAATATTACATTTGCAATAATCATCATAATTAAAGTGTTTTTAAAATAAAATTTAACAAAAAATAAAATAATGATAATAATGAATTTGAAAAATAAATAAATAAATAAATAAATAAAATAAAATATAAAAAAAATTAATTTAAAAAAAATAAATTAAATTTTAAAAAACACAACAACAAAAAACAATAACAACAAGACATAAGAGTCGAATTCTTCGTACTGTAAATTAGTGATTTGAGACATATTCAGAGGTATGTTATGAGAACTTGTAAAATGTTCATACGGTGTTCAACTGAATGACTCAGGGACTTTTTTTTTTTTTTTTTTTTTTAGGTTCATCAAGATGAGGTGGGTAAACAGTTACTTTCCTCGCTGTCTTTGCGTTCCAAACTCAAGACCAGAATCAGACAAGATCGATAGTTAGATAGACATATATGAAAGCAATTAATTTGCCAAGGGTTGAAAATCGGACACAGTCCCCTCTTGCATTCTTCCATCCTCTTGCTCATCTTTTATTACTGTTACTCAACATTCTCCAGCGTACTGAAAGTATTAATTTAATAGATAGATAGATAGATAGATAGATAGATAGATAGATAGATAGATAGATAGATAGATAGATAGATAGATAGATAGATAGATAGATAGATAGATAGATAGATAGATAGATAGATAGATAGATAGATAGATAGATAGATAGATAGATAGATAGATTAGATAGATAGATAGATAGATAGATAGATAGATAGATAGATAGATAGATAGATAGATAGATAGATAGATAGATAGATAGATAGATAGATAGATAGATAGATAGATAGATAGATAGATAGATAGATAGACAGACAAAACGAACGGAGGAACGAAAGAACTTTATTTTCAAAGGGTTAAGAATTGGCCGCGTAGTGTCACCGTTGGGTTTGCCCAAAGCATTATTTTGTGCTTCAAGCACGGTTTATATGAACGGTGATTTGGTTTTAGTCAAGTAAAAGAGTGTAGAAAAATGGTTTAGGAAATATGAATGGATTTGGATACAGACTATTTGTCTTAGTTGAAGGGAGATAAAATGAGTGAAGGGGTGCTTTGAGAAAAGGGAGGAAACTCCGCATATTACGTTTGGTGGATAAAAGTCTTGAATTAGGGTTAAGCAGATTTAGTCGGTTTTCAATTGTGGTTGAGAAAATTAGCATGTAACGATTTTGTAGTAAGCTTTAAAGAAGAAAATATGGTGTTCAGTTAAAACGTCAAAGGGAGATAACGTAGAATTAAGTCCCTTGTAGGTTTTAGTGAGTTGAGGAAAAAATACACACGGGAAAAGAGTGAGAGAGAAAAAGTATGCTACTTAAGAGAATTTGTTTTATAATGTCACTAGTGAGTGTATTCACAGGAGAGATTCAGGGAATCATCTGTAAGTATTGACCTTTTATGAATTCTTATGCACTTTGATGAACATTTTCCTGACTTGCAGCAGAGAAATCACAAGACGATATGTTAGAAAAACGAGTAAATGAAATGGTACTGGGCGAGAAGTTTAAAGAAGAGAAGCAATGGAATGCCCTGGATGTACCAGAGGAATAGAAATACAAAGTACTTTTCATAAAGTTGATCAGGAGTTTTGAGGCAGATTGGGCAAAATGAAATAGAGCTTGAGGAAGCTAAAGAAGTACTTTGAGATGAGATAAGCACAAAGGGGATTAAATGCCTACATACTTTTGAGATACAGAATGTATACTTGATGTAACTATGATATGACTGCAGGTGTGCTCTATATGAAGAATTACCTGCATCTTTGAAATATATTTATATTACATGTAAATAAATAAGGATTTTGTAAGAGAACTGTAGTAAGATCCCCGATACCCCGATCAAGTAGATAAAATATTATAGATTATAAATCCAAATACTATAGAGATAAAATAGGGAAGTTGTGCTCAACGTCTTCGCCATCGCCCGCAGTCGCGCAAGTTTTGAGAAGCCTTAACGCAAAGTGAATAGTACCCTCTCTCAATATTACAAGCTTTCCTACTCCGTCCTTGAAATTAACTATAACATGTTGGTAGACAAGGCGTATCTCGTTCCAAGAAAGAATGAGAGAAAAACGGAGGAGTGACGGAGAGACTGGAAGTATAAATAGAACGACATTCGACCGTGGTTCTAGGCATCACTTACGATAACGCAAGTGCATGACTTTGCTACTAGCAGATTTTGGAAAAGCGGTGCAAAGCCACTACAAGCCACCTGCCCACCCCGTTCATTAGTAGCGCAGTTTGAATGTATAACCACTTAGATCGTGAGACGATAGTAAAAACACACAGACAGGCTCGCATTTCCTGTCTAGTTGTATTTTCTGATGAAATTCAAACGCGTTGCTGGATTTAAAGAAAAGAAAAAAATTACGGCTAACTTGGAAATTTGAAAATACCCCCTAATGTGAAGGGCTGGAGATGGCGAAAATGAAACTTAGAAGGATAGATAACGGGTGGCCCAAGGTACATCGATGCAGAATAAAATAAACGAAAGGACAGTGACAATAAAATGATAATACTTGTTTATTAGAATATCATATTCCACATTATGATATATTATCCTACCGTAGAGACAAAAGTATGTTATTTGAAGAACTGAAGAGGGAAAAATAAAGATGAAAAGTATGATAAAGAGAGAAATAAAAATATAACGACGATATGACAGACAGTCGTCTGATCAATAATTGCCTTTTCTCATTAAAAACGCTTAGATAGTAACAGAAATATTGTAAGGAAAAGACAGAGAGACAGACGCATTGATGTCCTCACTCAACTTTGCCAGTCTTGGGAGAGGGGGACGTTACATTTTTGAAAGTCTAATTTATTTTGAAAAAAGAGGCAAGTGGGCATAACATAATTTGATTGGCTGTGGTAAAATAGACTAAGGGTAGGAATAAAAACGATTTGAAGCCAGCGTTAGTTGCCACTTAAAGATAAATATTTGAAAAGTAGAGTTATCATCAGACGCAAGGCATTCATGACCATTGCCTTCGCTGTTCTGCACCAGGGGCGATCTGAGTGTGACCATTGATCGTCGGTTAACCTACAAATTGTGCATTATTTCATTGATGTGGTAAGATAAACATTTATATTAACCTTATTATTGAGATGTATATGTATTATTGAATGTGTATGCAGTATTGATGGGTAGAGGCTAAACCAGAAAGGCGCCAAACTCAACACTTTGTGTTATGCCACAAGTGCTATGGGGAAGATTACCATTTCTTTTAAAAGCCAGGCAGGTGTAGTGGTTTTTGATGTTATTGCGTGGTTGTTATGTTACCTAGTGTACTGGATGAGGTCAGCTGTGAAGGCTCCTGAAGATAACAGTTTATGTGAGTTACAGAATGCCTTTCTGCTACCACTTATGACCTCAAACAGACTTATTCTGCTATTTTGTATGTTAGCTATGTTTAATGTCTAGGGTAATGAAATGTGATGTGTAGGTAATTAAATACACAGACACACACATGTAAACACTAATTCTAATAATAATAAGCTCTATGATCAAATCAACTAACACTGGCTTTAGAATTTAAATTTTACAATTTTTTGAGAATTTATTTAGTCCTGAACCAAATTTTCTTCTGGTCAGGACGTATGAAACAATATGTATTTATCAATAAAAGTGCATATATATATTAAATAATCAAAATGAAAATTTTGTTCATAGATATATCGTTACATTGGTTAATATTAACACTAACTACAGTGTCTTTGGAAAACTAGCACTGGATGTCTAGTCGGGTGGTGTCATCATACCCGATCTCTGTTTACAATAGTCATTGTCTTTGAAATATGGAACTGAGGTATAGTTTTTATACACCAGGATTTTCTTTATTTATTTTAATGTGGAAAAATTTGATGAATCCACAGCAGGCCAGGTTTTCAACTTATCTGGCCTGTGACGATGCTGTAAAGAATTCAAGTGGCCCACTCCTCACAGTTGCTGGAGTAAAATGGTAGGCTTCTTAATCATCCACTCTTGGACCTCTTCAAAGCATCTGGCACTAGCGCAGTGCCAGACCAGAAACTCTGAAACCAAAATATTTGCCATGTGTCAACACACTGCCTATTTCACCATTTTTACACACAACAAAGCAAAAAAAATTACAAAGACCGGGTCAGATCTCTCTGACCGACTCAGCACATCTCACCCAGGCGGTATCAAATAGCACCAGTTTCCCATGACTGCATTGCATCCGAAATATGTTCATTAGTCTCCTTTTCCATCCAATAAGGTGGGTGATATGTTCCCACTGATCTCAAATATAGATCTGTCTTCTATAGTCTTGGATATGTTTTCCCATATTATTTGTTTGCCTCTAGGCCCTGGACTGTCGCTGGGGACCTAGAATAAGCACTCACTTGTCGTAATCATTTTTCATGACATGGCAGTATCAATCACTCAAAATATTAAAATAAAAAAAGGTTAATACTTTTTCCCTTACCACAATTCAAATTTGAAAACACAGTTACGTTGTACTAGCAAAACTCAGCTGAGCTGCCGGCTAGACTATGGCGTCCCACTGGTAATATATAATATTCATGGACGTCACACTTCTACATTAACGATCTGTGTATATGGACAGTCTTCAACAAAATTTCACTTGTCTCTACTTTTTTCTATAATATGAACGCTTCCGTCCAATTAGCGGACTTCCCCTCTACCGTTCAAATATTTAAACTACAATGTCCAATTTAGGTCCAGTTTCTGTCTAGTGTGTAATATATTTATGTCGGTCTGTCCGTCCGAACTTGGTTTTTCCCAAAATTACACTTGGTTTTAGACGAAACTACAAAAAAACTACACAATTTTTTCCCCACTTACGTATACGATTTCTATGCTAAGTTATTTTTAGCTTCTACCCTCCCCTGATTGCCCCTTGTCCACATGCAGTTTGTTTTTCTACGTTAGGCTCAAGGACGCGTCAAAAGTGATTTTTGTGAGAAGTATGCACAAATATCTGTCGGCTAGTCTGTATTGAACAATACAGTCTTTCGTCAATATCTTCCGTGTTATCTGTCCGTCTTTGTAATTAAAAGTATATTATTTCTCAGGTAAAGATGGGCTATCAAACTAGCTAGTTTTTATTTTCCTAAACTTATTATTAAGAAAAAACATACTTTTTTCAAGGTTAGTTTTGAAATTTGTTTTTGTACCTTCGTTCACGGCGTTTGCCGCTATATTCAAACTAAAACGACTATTTATCGTAGAACGTCCAAGATACGTCTATTTCTGACAAGAGCTAAGGTCGTTTGTCGTCCAATTCCTTACATTGTGTCAACTAGTGGCGTAATTTTTACTTTAAAAACTACAAATTGCGTCTTCTAGACTTTAGATTCAAACACGTGTTCAGACCGTCGAATTTTTTTCCCTTTTATCTCCGTTTCCACCCCGTCTAAAAGGATAGGCCGTTAGTCTGTATGTTATAACTAGTTAGTTTTCAATGGCGTTAGAAAACGCTGGCGTGGGCGGAAATGTATCAGCGTATCTTACCTATATTTTTATCCCTACATGTTATTTTACCTATTATCTTTATAAATGGAGGAATTTTAACGTTACATCACTGTAATTTCTCCACAGCAGGCTTACTTAAACTTTGGGAGAGAATGAAAAGACATAGTTGGAAACAAAATAGGACATTATTATGATTGGAAGGCCAGAAAACCACTGGCCGTCTTCAGCAAGTCACGGTGTTTTCACATGACTTCATAAAATTAACTATAATTTTCCTATGAAAGGAATGTATCAAACTGATGATTGAAATTTACCTGAGTATGAAGCTGTCACCCCATCAGATAGGAACGATAGCTATTTATATAGCCATAGAAACTCATCTTGAAACTGTTGATAATGCTTAGTTGGTTAGGGAAAGAGAGATATGTTCGAAATACTGAGGAGGTCTTAATCCTCTTATTTTCAGGGTTCCATGTTGAAACATTCAGTGAGCCATACCATACTTAATGAATCTGCACGTTCGAGGCAATAAGAATCTGATTGCCCAAAACTTTGAAGAGTGCTGTAGCAGTGTCTATACGTTGCAGCCGTGGAGACTATCGTTGTGGAAGAAAGACAACAGTGCTCCAGAACTTACAGATAAGAACCATCCACGTGTTCATGAATTTTCACTTAACATAATCTCTCCAGTATTAAATCAACACAGCGTTCTTGAGGTGATGAATATAATCGTTCCTCATAAGAGTGACTCTTTATAAAATTTAGTGCTTTACCAGGACATTCCAAGTCATAGACATTTTCATAATATAATAGACAAGTTGTCTTTTTTTAAATTCACATTAATGTAAATACAATTCCATTCTATGTTTAGTTTTAAACATTCCTGTACCTAAGAAATTGAGGTACAGGAAATTAAAATTGTAAAAAATTGTTACTCAAACTTTAACCATTGATTTGATTAATCATTTTCATTGAATTACATTAGTGGTTGTTGTAATTTTCTTTACATCTGTCGTGTGGTGAGTCACTGGGGCAGCTACGACAGTAGCTTTTGCCAGGAATAGTCTATGAGATATTAGATATAAGGTCTCTAGAAATTGGCTCGTTAAGAAAGAAAAAAAAAGACCTATTCGCGATAGGGACAAGAAGACAGGAATGCGAATGCTTTCCACTAGACAGAAGTGCTTCTTACCCTAGATATTAGGATTCACATGTATGCATAAAATGTCCCAAGTTGTTATACGTTATGTCGAGTGGGGTATCTCTAAGCTGAGGACGTTCTGATGAATACTGTTGTCGTACGGAGAACGCTGACGAGATATCTATGTATATTTCTTCACTGTTTGAGTATATCTCTGTAGTGTTGATTAACAGTTAATAGCTGTCATATGAACAAAAGGTCTGTTGTCTAATCTCCCGAGGGTACTGGCCAGACTGGATATCTTCACGAATCGGTAGTGATATGTAGACTCATAACCTTGCATATATAGTCGTGACTCATAAAATATATATATATTCTGCTTCATAGAATGCGCTTAAGAGGGTGTTGCCCTTGCTATAAATATGCGATTCCTCCTTTGAGCTCTTTTGCTTGACTTAGATAATAATGATCTTTCGAGTGATTTGAATTTATGATGACTCTGTATTGAACTTGTGATAACTCTGTATTGAACTTGTGAGCAAGCAGTATATGGTGACGAAAAATGCTGCGTCCACCTTCTGACTTGAAATCCTTTATATATCTCTGGTAGAATCCACAGAGAGATACAAATGACCGGACATCCCTTTTTGTGGACGGTCTCGGTGCATTTCTCAGCTTCTCAATGTTTTGAGTCTCGGGGAACATGGTCCCATGGGATATAGTATGTCCTAGGAACTCTATCTGTTCACACCCAATTTGACATTTGGTTGGGCGGGCGGTTAGTCCCGCTTCTCTGAGTCTGTTAAACAGCAAGGGGGGATAGCGCTGAGATATAATGTTCTTCAAACGATTCAGTAGCTACTATAGGAAATATCATCCATAAAATTGCTGATGGCGGGGTGATTCAAAGGATCCAATAACTTTCTGCATCATCCATGTGAAGACACTAGGAGCATTGTTCTCAGTCCAAAATGCATCACATTAAACTCGAAGTGTCCATCTGGAGTACTGAAGGCTAACAGGTTCCTCACCTCAGCTTTTACCGGTATTTGATATTACCCTATACTGAGGTCGATCTTTGAAAAATAGCGAGCCCTGCTCAGCTTAGTAAAATAGCTGGTTTTCTGGTCCGGTAACGGTTTCTGGCTGGAAATGTGTTTAACGCATTCAGCTGTCGGTAGTCGATGCACAGGCGGTGTTCTCCACTGGGTTTTGCCGTAACACGCACCACTCCCGCGACTGTAAGGGGTCCTCCGACTTCGAAATTATGCCTTCATTAAGTAAGTAATCAATTTCTTGCTTTAATGCCGTCGCCTTAGGCATACGGAAATATGGATAGGTTCTAATTTTTTTGATGTTTCGGACGGGCGTCGGATCCGTGAATTCCATGTCAAACTCCATCAGGTTGTCCGGCCCGGTTTGTTGTCTGTCCAGAGAGAGAGTTCCGCCACGGCGTCGGTGGTTTTCCATCTATTCCTTACTT